>WBMW01004441.1:132779-316760 GCA_013396635.1 Penelope pileata | reverse complement strand
AGGGGCTGACATTTGAAGGTCAAAAGTGTCCGGGGAAGGGGGGCAGCGGGCGGCTTTGCAGCACTGCATTCCCCTCCCTATGGGGTGGGGGCTGCAGTCGGGGCAGTGCTGGGAAGCCCCCTGCAGTCCGTGCTCTTGGCTCGTCTTTCTCTCCTTTTTTCCTCTCTTTTCCTCCCTCTTCAATCTAACGCGTGGTGCATTGCTTAGAAATGAATTCCCCTGCTTGGAAACGTTGCTAAGAATAATGTTTACGTGGTGCAGTGGACTTTCTGCGGGCTGCATGCAGGGACCGGCACTAGGGGACAGCCGGGCTTCGAACTCTCGGATGGATTAGTAAGCTGCAAAGAAACTGCAAAAAAAAAAAAGTAAAAAAAAAAAAAAGAAAAGTGATTACTGGTGTTGGAAAAAGCAATGCTACAGCTCCATTGCACTGCAAAGCAGAGGGGGTTAAGTTGTTAGATTTTAACTCCTCATTTGGAAATGAGTGTCTGCCTGTGTTCAGCGATCTGTGAGTTTTTAAGATGATTTGCAAATGGACAAAATCCTTCCCCCGAATTGCTGTTAGCCCTGGACACACACAGCTCCTGGTGATGCTGCTGCGGTCGTGGGGAGTTGGGGAAGTCCGAGGGACAGGGTTAAACTTTGCAAAGCACATGGAGCTCTGCTGGCTCATTAATATGATGCTGTCATAGGACTGCAGCACTGCAGTCGGTGGTGGAGCAGGCAGACCCGTGCAAGGGCTCTGCTGGCTGGGTTTGCAGCATGGGCAGCTCCAGCCACTGTGCAGCCTCCCTGGAGTTCTACATGGCAAGCAGAGAGAAAAGGTTTTCTTGTAACTGAAGCAATCATGGATTTTAAAGCTGTTCTGTTCATTTTGGTAGTTTTCTCGCTAGGGAAATTGCATCCCCTTTGATTTGCTTGGAAGTCAAAACAAAAGTAATGTCTGTTATGGCATTGCATTTTGTTTCATTTTAGAGGAAATGGTATGTTGTGAGCTGGTTTATTGCTCTTTTTTCCCCGGATAAGAAAAGATTAGGGGGTTGGGAAGCAGAACATGCTTTAATACTTACATAAAACTTACAGAAAAAGCAAACATACGGTTAACAGAGGTGCTTGACCATCTTTATTATGCTTTTAATGCTCTGAAAACAAGTTAATGGAGTTGAACAGAAGTAAGGAGGGGCACGCCGAACTTGGGAATAGACCTCCCTTTAATTAAATACATTGATGCATGGATTGTTTTAAGTCCATTTACCCGGTATGCAAAGTACGTTGGGGCTTTATAATCAAGCAGTGGCAGCACTTGACTCATTGATTCCATACTGAAATCCAGGCAGCGCAAACTTCTACAGAATGCAGTAATGTTCCTAATACAGATCGACTACCTTAAAAATCAGGGTATTCAGAAAAAAGTTTGCATTCACACAGGCATTTACAAGCAGGTCAGAAATCCTGAGATAAAATGCGTTGTTTCCATTTGCAGCCCATCCTTGCAGCGTGCATTTATTGTCACAACGAGATGCGGGTGGGCAGCGCTCTGCTGCGTGCTCCTGAAGGTGATCTGAAGGTTACAGTGAGTCAGGGAAATCAGCCCAGGAGGTTGCCTTGCTCCTGACGAGCACCCACCTCCCTTTTCCTTTTGATCAATATCTCTTTAGGAAGGAAAAGTGCTATTCCTGCCCGGAGAGAACTTTTTGCCTCGAAGTTTAAGAAGCAAGCAGGGCTGTGCTGGGGCACACAGCATCGCAGTGGAAGAAGCACGGGAGGAGCAGGGGCTGGCACAGAGCTGGGAACAGCTGCACTGATTCTGATCTCCATGTTGCACTGCTGACAAAGCTGCAGTACAGAAATGCGATGGAAGGATGAGACGGAGTCCTGCAGCTTCCTTAAAAAAAGGAAACACAGAGCAGGAGGTGGAGCTGCCCAGCAGCCTGGCTGCTTCCAGCTGAAGGAGTTTAAAACGTGTTCAGTGATAATGAACTGACTTGAATAGCTTTTAAGAAGGGATAAAATCGGATGAGGGTTTGTTTTTTAGGTTATGGGGAGACAGCAAAATGAAGAGCGCTGGGGAGATCCCACAACAGAGCTGGATGGAAATATTAAAAATATTCCTCAGCTGAAAGTTAGTTAGTGGCTGCCTGTTTGTAACATGCACCCAATTTAAGCTTAAGAAATTTAAGCCTGAGTGCATATTAGTGACATTCATGCAAGGAGGGAAAGGTGTAATTTAATTGTGTCAGGAGAAGGAGGAATAAGGCGAAGGGGATTGGTCCCCTCCCACACTGGCAGTGTCAGTCCCTGTGACTCCTGGTTCTGCATCAACCTTGGTGTCCTGGCACTCATCTGATCACCATCAACTCAGAATAAATAATGGCCCAGATAATCAGCTGCTGTAAATTGGTCCCGTTCCAGTGGAGCCAACAGAACAAGGACACTTCGGTCCGGCTGAGGATGCCCTGATAATATTTATACAGCGACAGCAATGAAAGGCATCACTCAGATTGATGCACCCAGGGCCCAATCCTGTGTATATCTCATCTCTGTGGTGCTGGAGAGCTGGAGCCCTGAGGAAGGCAGGGGGTGAGCAGCTCCTGCAGAATGCTGTGCATGTCCATGGGAAGCTGCTCCCAAGGACTTAGGCTTATTCCTTTCTTTTTCCAATTAGTTCAGGAGCTTCAGCTGGGAAGGATCAGGTGCTGTGGGGTTAATGATGGGTGCTGGTGACCATTCACAAATTATCCTCAGCCTCATTCATGCAGTGAAGGAAAGGGGGCAGTGGAAAAAGGGCTCAAATTTGGGCACTGGGCTTTTGGCTCAGTTTTTCCTGGCTGCTGTCTGGCACCGCCCTGCAGAGCAAAACCCACGATGCTGTGCTCTGAAAAATTGATACCTTCATTTTCTCCCTGTTCTACTCTGGACTTTCTCAAGGCAGAGCTGTGAGGCAGCAGCGTTTGCCCAATGCCATCCACTTCCCATCGTTTCCTTCAGGCAGCAGTCACATTTCTGAGCCTTAAATCCAACATTCCCAAACACTGCGTTATTTTCTTCATGCAGAAACGCTTTGCGTTGCACTTGAAGGTAATAAATTTCTGAAAGCACAGAGCTAAAGCAGCATTTGCATTCAATTTCTGAGTAAATGGATACTCCTTACAGATTTCTGCAGACCACTGTTGAGCCCATTGCTGGATTTATTTCTGCAGCAGCACTCACACTCAGAGCTGAGCTTCCTTCCATGTCAATACCAAGAATGGTTTCCCAGCTTGGAGGGCACTGCAGTGATTTACTGACTTAAGAAAGCCAAACTTGTGCCGTATCACCAACATTTTTTAGTGGTGTTTTCCTTGCATTGCTTAGTGCATCTTTCTAAGGTGCTGTGTGGCATGATGGCATTCGCTTGGGTGAGAAGGAGAGGGAGATTTCGTGCCTCCATCCCCGTGGCTGCTCCCCATCCTCCCATTTTCCACCAACAGATTCGAGCTGCTTGAGTTGGATGCTGAACTCAGTGCTGCTGCTTGGCATCAGTCAGGCCAATCCAGTGCAAAGAACTTCCTATGAGAAAAGCAGATCCAGCACACAAATGAACCGTGACCCTTCTTAGTGATGACATTTCTGAAGCAATGTCTGTGTGCATTAAACAAAAATGGGAAATCTGGGTTCATCCCAGAGAATTATTTCTAGATTCCCATATGGGAAGCCAAAACCTGACAAGGCAGAAACGAGACTGCCCAGAACAGCTTTTTTTGGGGTAGAAAGAGTCTGGAGGTGAAGGTTAATGAAACAGCCAGCAGCAAATGTGCACCTTGTTAAGAAGGGGATCGAGCTTGGGTGACAACGTGAGCCTCACTTTCCTTTGTGGTGCCCTGCAGAGCGGAGGGGACCGTTGGTGCTATGGCTCTGCTACAATGCAGGGAGGTAAATGGATGGGGGTACTGCAGTGAACGTCCAGCACAGCCTCCAATGAGACCAAAAATGTTCCTTTATCCCTGAAAACAGGGTTTGGAATAATTAAAATCAGCTGCCAGTGGGGTGCTGCAAAGCAATTTGTCAGAGAGAACCGGAGTAGGTGGGGGTACCCGATGGTGAGGCTGGGGGTTACTGCGCACAGAGCCGTGTGCCTGGGGTCCGTCAGCTTACCTTGCCCTCCCTGCCTGCCTGGTTGTAGTTCAAACCAATTTCTTGGTGCCATGCTGAACTGCACCCTGAACTTCACGTGTGGCAGCTCTGAAAAGCCATCGTCTGCTGGGAGCTGGGAGCTGCTGAGGAGATGCAGCCTGCAGCCACCGCTGCCTGTGGCCGTAACTTTGAGTTATGGGCGAGCAGGAAGGCAGGGGGCGAGGGGGGTGATCTGCTGATGTGCTCTGATCAATAGCAAGGAAATGGTTGGTCTCAGGCTCTCCCGTCTGTCTTGGAAAATTTGTATTCCAGGTATTAAATCATCCAATTCTGCCTCTGGCTCAGGCCTACAGCAGCCCCAAGGATGCGAAAGATCAGCTCTGAGCCACAGCCCCGGCAAAGAAAAACTCCACTTTAATTGGCTTACACAGAAAGAAAGGAAATAACTTGTCTTTGTTCCCTTGCTGGTTGTGCTCTCTGCTCGGCTCTGTGGCTCATTGGTCATTTCTCCTCCTTGCATTGACTGATGCTGCAAACCGATCTGCCCTGAAAGTCGTGCAAGAAAATAGCACAGGTCAGGTAGCAGTCTTTTAGTGATGAAGGGATCAAAAATAGCTCTTCCTACCTAGTTCTGAGAGGTTTTTTCCTAGCCTCCCCTTTCTATAAATACCACTCCGAGCAGGCTACGCTGCTTCCTTTTACGAGCACTTTTCCTCGTGCCCACCATAGGGCAAAGCAATTTGCAGGGTGCTGCTTCCAAGGAATGATGGTGAAAAATTATTGCAGGCTGGAAACTAGAGAAAACCAGCCACAGGAACGGCTCTTGACATTGGCCACGCCAACACTCCAATAGTTAGAGGCATCAAAATATGTCTAGATGTGGTACTAAGGGATTTGTTTGATGGTTTAATGGGCAACATTGGTGGATGGTTGGACTAGATGATCTTGAAAACCTTTTCCAACCTTAATGATTCTATGGTTGGAGCAGAAATCCCATTTTTTGGGGCAGCACGCTCTTGCCAAGGAGCACTGCCCTCTGTGCTGACCAGGGGGTTTATGTACAACCCAGAGCTCTGCTGAGGGCTGGGTTTGCACAACACCTCCTCTCTGCTCAGAATATCCTGGGATGTGAACACAGCCGAGCTGCCCATCTGCGTGGCATCCAGGCTTGGACTCTTGGGCAAATGGGAGGAAAATGCAAATCAGTGCTGCCCCACTGATTGCAGGGAGATGCTTGCATTTGCTTCTGTTGGGAATAAACCCCACAACCAACCACAAAATAAAAAAAGTGGTTTTATAATGCGATGGTCTCACTCTGCAGACACTTCCTAGGCTATATACATGGATACTGATTTGTGGGATTGGCTCCTTTGTATGCACTCGTGCTTATCTCCTGTGCTCTATCACCTTCCCTTTGCCCTCAGCTTTATTTCAGCACTTTTTGTGCAGAAAGCACCAGCTGCATCCCGCTCCTTCACCGTGACATTTGACTTTTCCTTCTGTTATTGACTTGTTTTCAGCTGAGGCAAAAAAAAAAAACAAAAAAAAAGCACTTCAATCTGGATGTTTCTTATTTCTAAAATAAAAAGCCTGATATGAGGAAACATGTTCTCCCTGCTAGTCTAATTTGTATCTAGGTTAATTGCCTTCCTGGTGGATGTTTAATTGATTCATGGAGAGAAAGCCAATGAGTTGGTGGCTCTACGCAACTGCAGAGGCTCCTTTTTAATTAGTCCTAAGGAAGGAGGCTGCCTTATGGAAGGCTGCTGAGACCTCTGAGGGGTCACGTTTTGGGTTGGTTTTTTATTTTGGATGCTGTAAATAATGATAGTTTGTTTTTCTGATGCAGACCTCTGCAGCGAGCGTTGAGCAGAGTTTGAGAGATTTTTCGGGTAAGACTTTTACAGCAAGATGGAGAAATAAGGGACCGTGAAAGCATTCTTGTTTGGAGGCCCTACCTCACACCAAGGCTTTAGGGGTGGAAAGTCTGAGAATTTCATGGTGTGAGTTATCAGTTTGGCAAAGGAGCCGTCAGATATCGCTGGAACCACTCCATAATCTGCAAATGTCAAACTGCACCAGGGCTTCACTAAATGCAGATGGCAGCTGTAGCAGCCTGACCAACCCTATTTGGTGTTACAAAAACACAGCAGCAGAGCCCAGCTTTCATTGCATCATCTTTTGAAGCTCATGTGCCCGTGGTCCACGAAGACTGCGTGGTGCCTTAGTGGTAGAAATGTGAGCGATGCGTATTGAGTTCCTGCTCTCCCTTTGATTTAATAAGGAATTATGGGGATGGGCACGCTTTGAAAGATATTCCTTACATTTTTAAGCCTGCATCCAGAAATCTGAGCTGCTTTTTGGCCAGAATGTCAGTTCAATTTCTCCAGTCTTCTAACATCTGAAGAATATTCTTAGTAGAAATATCTATAAGCTGATTAGGAGGGGAGCAATAAATACAAATCAAATCGAATCATGCAGACACTCACAGGGGGAAAATCAATATTTTTAGTAATACATTTTGCAAACTCATTTTATTGTAAAATATATATATATAGCCTCAATGGAGCCGGAGCTGTAAGTCCTCCTCCTTGTCTCAAGGTCCTCAGCTGCAGCAAAGCTCGGAAGTTTTTAAAGAAGTTTAAAAGCAGTGGGGTCAATGTAGACCAAATAAAATCTGGAGTGTGCAGAATATGCATGAGGGATGGATTGGCGAGGCCATCCATCCAAAGGGACAGCACACGAGAGAGAGGTCCATAGGGAGCTGCCTGTGTCAGCTCTGAAATGATTCCATAATGTGATTTAAATGTGGAAAACACAAAGGTAATTTTTAGTGCTTTTGGTTTTTTTGGTTGTTCAAAACAGTCACCAATAAATCATTTGATTGTATTGATTTGTGGTGAGACAAGATCTTGTTTACCATTTGGGATGGAAGGAAAGGTCATCAAAAACGCGTTTTTCTAAATCTGACAATATAAAATGTAATTATATATTCACTGGGAGAATTGTATTTGTTGGCGTCCTGTTGGCATTTCGTTGCTCTGAGGCTCCAGCATTTCTGCTTTGTGTATATTTGTCTGGCCGATCTATCAGCGTGTTTTCTTTTCTTTCTTCCCTCCATTACAGGTGCGTGGGAGAAGGACCTGCAGGGACAGAAAAGGTATCAGGATACAGAAATTCAGATGATCTCCAGTGATGCTGTGGTCATGGTGATGCTGCAAGAGCATGACGTGCCAAACTGGTAGAATGTGCTGCATTGCTTTTAATTCTTTTATTTTCAATTTTAAGGTGAGCATTATATGGGTTAGTGGTTGGACTGGATGATCCCAGTGGCCTTTCCAACCTTGATGATTCTTTGATTATATCTTCACTATCTGTCTCCATCCAAACTAAAGGCATTGAGAAAACTCTTTTCTAAAATAATTTATTATCACCTGTGAATTTCAAGGTCAGATTTAAATCCTCATCCTTTGAAAGGCTCCTTGCAGTGGTGTTGGAGGTTGTATCTGAAATTTTGCCAGTCTGACTCTGTATGTTTTAGAATTAAAACATAAAACAAACAAATCTCCCCCCACAGATCTCTTAACCCGATTTTCTTAAATAGCCAACGGGAATTATTTAATGTTTGTGGAGACTGAGAGGAAGCTTTCTCTAATAACCCCATCTCTTCTGATACAGGCTGCTGCCCGTGCATCGATGCATCCATTCCCCGTGTCCCCACCTTGAAGTGACCTCTCAGCCATCATCCCAATGGTCACCATCACAACAAGCAAGTTCCAGTGGCTCACATTGTCTTTTTCTCCTGTATTTTTTTCCCTGTTTCCTCTCCTATCGACAGCAGGACACCATCCATTCTGTAAGTGCTGCTGTTCCCTTGTAGTGCCTCATAAAGTATAATCATGGCCTATTTTATGTGTCCAATAGTTATAATTTCAAAATCTGAACTAGAGATCATGCTGTCATTTTAGTTATAGAAAATTGCATCTCCTGTTCTTGCAAAAGAATTCTGTTGAGAAATGGCAAATTTGTAAGAAATAGTGAATTTTGCCTTGGGACAGTGTCAGTGACCTGGGGGATCCCACCTGCCCGTGATGACATTTCTCACCTTTTCTCCTCCATGCTCTCCAGAGCCACCAGCTCCCTGCTGCGTCCTCAGAGCAGCATTGATCGCCGGTGTCAGTGGCACGGGGCTTTGAGTGGAATTCAATGGCGTTTCCCGAAGGTCGGGCTTGGGCAGCCAGTGAGAATTCAGTGGGATTTAATGATCCATTCCAAGGCAGAAAGTGATTGATAAAGCTCAGCTCTGGTTCGACAGATCTTGCACTGCCATAAATCACTCTCCTTAACTATCTTCCCCCCATCCAAAAATGACAAGGTCTATTCTGGTAGCTCTCCCATTTGGGGAATACACACTACTTCCATGCCTCTTATCTATCAGGGAGAAGTGGTACCTGCATGCTGTAGCTGCTTGATTGCAGCACCCACACTGGGCTGTAATTTGGATTAATTGTGCATCTTCTTCCGTTTGTGGTATGGGCATTGGCTGTACAACATTGATGCAATTTATGGAGTATTTTTTATGTGCATGTGGAATAAGTGAGCCTGCCCTTGAACTTCTCCCATGAGCAGTTATTTCGATATCTGTAGTTCTTGCTGATAAAACCCAGCAAGGAAGAGGCATGATTTGCATGGTGGTCAATCAGGACTCAGAATACGGAGCCTCGTTCCACCTCTGGCACCTCTTAGTGGGGAACCACGGCTGCACCGTTCCATCTGGCTGTGCTCCTGTTCTGCCTAATGAATATGGAGATAATGAACCTAACGAAACTATCCTCATCACAACGCACTTGAGATGCACTGATGAGAATGACTAGATAAAAGGCAGGCCTTCTTCTCATCTCTCAGTAATGAGAGCAACTCATGGATGAAGCTCTCTACGTTGACCTTGGTCTCATCTCGTCCCCCTGCAACGAAGGGGGTTTTATTGGCACTGAGAAGGGTTTGCAGCACTGGTTGCCATGATGGTGCCCATTAAATGAGCACAGTTATGGATGTAGACTGATGCTCTCAGTGCTTCCCACCTTAGAAAAAAAAAAAAAAATTGCTAAGGATCCACTGGCTGTGTGAAATATAGTCAGTATTTAAAAACACCTTTTTCCTCTCCTGAATATTTTGGTAAAATCATTACATCATCACCTCTGTTCCCATCAAAAAGAAGATTGAACAGACATCTTATTACTTCATACAGAAAGATGTGGGTATAGCAAATCTATAAGCAAAGGGCAGAGGATGTAGCTGCAAAGCAGCCCAGGGACATCGCTGCTCCGCTGCTCCGTGCTCCCGGCAGTGATCGTTGCCCCTGGGGCTGCTGAGATAATAACTCCACCAAGCAGCATCCAGCACAGCAATTTGTTTACTCGTGTGCTGCATTTATTAGATTTTAATCTTCTCCACCTCTTGGCAAATCCTAATTATAGCAATATTAATAATGTCACCGCGAGCTTAGCGGTTTTGGAAACTTTTGTAAGGGGGAATGAACAAATTTGTTGTATTGAGTTTTTAGTGCGTTTCCATCTTAAGCCAAAACCACCCTTTCTGGTCCCCAGTTTTAATTAATTCAACTAATTGTTCAAACAGGTCTGTAAATCAAAAGATGCGATACGAACGCTTTTGTTAAGATGAAAAGCTGTAATGAAAAATTAATGATTCTCATCAGTCGTCTGGCTTCTCTGATGCTTCGTCCCGATGCCGACTGGTCGCAAGCAGAAATGACTCTGGGACCCGTGCCAGGCTGTTCTGCCTCGTCCAAACGAAGCCTCATTACATTTCGAGCTGGTCAGCTTGGCTGGTTTCCCACCAACCAGTGTGCCCGCTGCCTTCAGCTCCTGGTTGGTGACTGACCTTGTGCAACTTCTTTCTTGCACTGAATCCTCTTTATAAGCATGGATTGATGCTGGTGTTCATTTATTGTCTGAAGGCATTCCAGCCTCTTTCCTGGCAGATGTGCAGAGCTCTTGCTGCCTTCCCTAACCCCATGCCTTTTGCAGTTAACAGAAGAGAAGTTGGTGGTGGTTGGTGCCATTTCAAACCCTGCCCCATGCAAGAGCCTCCTTTTTTCTTTTTTCTTTCTGAAAAATGGTTGGATTCTTTTTGGATGATCATCTTCCACCCATAGGAGCTGCATGACCTCTGCAGAATACACAAAGGAAACAAAATCATAGAACCCTCTAGGTTGGAAAAGACCTTCACAGTCATCAAGTCCAACTATTAAAATCACAGAATCATTAAGGTTAGAAAAGACATCTAAGATGCCCAAGTCCAACCCCAACCCATCCCCATCATGCCCACTGAACAATGGCCCTGAGTGCCACGTCTCCATGGTTCTGAACACCCCCATGGATGGTGACTCCACCACTGCTCTGGGGAGCCCATTCCAATGCACGACCACTCAAAAATCCTTCAAGACAGATCTTCATCTGGGGGCTTTGCTTGTCCCCTCCTCTTCTCCAGGAGCCCATTTCTATTTCTTCCATGTTCATCAGCCTTTCTCAACACAGCTCCGTTTTAGAGCAATTTACTCCTGTAGAGTCACGTCCATCACTACAGGTAGTGGTGCAGCCCAGCACAGTGCATTGCTTTGAGCTCAACCCAGCTGGTTTTGGAGCAAATTGGGTGTTTGAAAAGCAGGATTAAAATATGCTCTGGAGCCAGACCTGCCTGAGTCAGCACGAGCTGGGCTGGAGCTGCTCCTTCCAAAAATCCCAGCTACTGCCTGATGAATTAAACATGTCTCAACATTTGCTTCATCACTATTCTGCTTTCTAGGCTTTTTTTTTTGTTGTTTCATTTGCAAAAACTGGACAGAAACTGGGAAACCCTCGGTGTGTCATTTGTGGGTGTAGAGGCTCCTCTGATTTCAGAGGAAAGCTGAGTGCAGAGGTGTGCACGG
Source organism: Penelope pileata (assembly GCA_013396635.1). Taxonomy (NCBI): domain Eukaryota; kingdom Metazoa; phylum Chordata; class Aves; order Galliformes; family Cracidae; genus Penelope; species Penelope pileata. The sequence continues at coordinate 305,698 of WBMW01004441.1, read as the reverse complement.
TCTTAACCCCTGGTTTCAGGAATTGCCCATTTCATCCTTAAGAAACGATGAAAAACTGCTGAGCTGCGCAGGAGCGGTGCCTCAGATGTGTGAGCATCAGACGTCAGCGAGAGGAGAGGTGTGGAGGATGTTCTGGGTGATAATGGATGTGTCTAAGTGATAATGGGCCTGAGGCATAATTAATGTTAATGGATGGCATTTATATGTAGTGCAAAGAACACGTTCTGAAAGGTATGAAAATAGATTTTTTTTTTAAAGTATAAAGTTTTAAGCTCTGAGGAGTAGACACAGGAGCTACTATGCACTTATTCCGTGTATTTTATCTATGGGAAGCTTTGCTGATTGGAAGCATGTGGGAATGGGAACTGGGTGGCAAATTTTATTCCCATCCTTAAGTGCATGATACTCATCCACCTGGCAGTGTGATATGGTGAAATATCAATTTTTAATTTTGTTTCATGCATTGAAACCCAGCATCAAAGACGACCAGAGATGCTACAATACAAATAAAACGAAGGAGGAGTTCTGCAGAGGGTGTGAAACCCAGCGAGGAGGTGACAACTGGTCCACCAAGGTCTGAGTCCATTGAAGGTCATGGGAGGAGAGGCCCTTCCCCTGGTTCTGATGGCACATGGGGATGCTCTTGGGGCTGGAAATCTTGGATGCTGGAAACATAATTTTCCCATGCACAGAAATGTTACAGTGCTTCAGAGTGGCTGTACTGTTACATCTGCAATATTGCTGCCCTTGCTGGCTTTGTATCTCCAGATATTTATAGACATGGAGCTATACATCTTGTTATTTCTCTGGCAACAAGACACGGAGAGAAAGATCTGTGTCGGCACCATGAAATGCTTCCAGCCAGGTTGCACAAATACTTATTGCTTGCCTTGATTTGTGCTCCTTAGGTGCACATTTATTAATGCTCTCTGTATATTTTCCACTAAACATTTCTTGGCCAGCAACTTTCCATGAATATTCAACCAACCGCATTCAGGACAAGTTCCCTACAATGGCGAATATTTCATTACGCTTGATTTTGCTGTCTAATGATGTTTTTGCAAAGAAAAATGGTCATGGAGCCTTAGGAGAATATGTTGAGAAAAGGCTGCTTTTTAGTCAGATTGGATTCTTCAGAACTTTAATTTCGTCTAATTGTGGAGGAAAACAAGCTCAGGTGTGAATTGTTGATACCATTTCCCAAGGGACTGCGTGCTCGCAAGCAAAGTTCTCAATGGAAGGACTGCACAAATAGGGCTAAGGAGAATTATTTTCTTATAATTAAGAATACAGGCACTGACTGTTGGTCCTTTGTGCACTCATTGGAAGAGCTTTCATTGCCCAGCTATTGCCCCAGCATCGCATTCCCTCCTCCCTTATGGGAAGGATGCTCACGGGCTGCAAGGAGCAGAGCCCAGCACACAGGGGAAGATCATTGGTGAGCTGCTATTAATATGCATGGAAATTAGTGTGGCAGACAAATAATTAAAGGCTGCAGTGGTCCAGGAAAAGCAGGCAATATGATAGCAACCAAGGGCTTCTTTCTCTGGTGGCTGCATCCAACTCTGCAGACCTTTTGCCTCCCCATTGATGGTTCCTGTTGGGTTTCTGGCCATCAGCATTTTATGGTCCCTTCTGCATTGACCCTAAAGACCAAAGCCTGAGCTGGGATTAGTAACAGCTCAGATTCAGCACCAGCTGCATTAGATGACTTCAGCATTGCAGAGTAAATGCTAATGAAGCCCTTGGACCCAGCGCCATTAATGACACAGCCTCCTTGATGTAACAGGGGTGGAATTAGCTTGAGTGCTGCAATGGGTGCCTGATCCCTAAAGGCTGGGGCAGGGAAAGCTGGGGGCTGGCACGTGCCATGCCGCAGGGATTGCCCCACATGGCCACAGAGCCCAAAAGGGGAGGTTTGTGTCCCAGATTCTGCCTCCTGGCTTCTGTTCTGCGTGTTTTCCTTCAGACAGGGGCAGACCCTTCTGTGCTACCTCTCTGAAAACTCAGAGATGCTCTCACAGGGAACATCACAGCTCACACAGAGCCCTTTTCCTTTCCTCCTGCTATTCCAGATTGCTTTCCTCTGCTATTCCAGATTGCTCTGCTGTCAGCACCGCAGTGTCTCCCCTTCCCTCCCGCCTCCTCTCTGTTTATCCCCTCTTTTTGCTGACCCTGTGTGATGGATTTCTCTCCTATCCCTACAGCAGTACCCAAAGCTCAGCAGACCTCTGTGCTGAGAAAAGCATCACACCCAGCAGGGACAGAGCACACATTTACACACTACTGACAACATGAATCAAAACCTCACTGAGAGCAGGGACTGCAGGCTCCCTGTAACGTTCCCATCACCCCCAGTTTGTAGATATGTCCTTGGTGTGGCTGTGCCCAGAGCAGCTCAGGCAGCAATGCTGCTCCCCAGCGCTTCTCATCAATCATCCTCAAAAAGATTTAACAGCGGGGAGGGCTCAGTATCTTCAAGCCACTTCCACAGATGGAGACATCGAGCTAAGAGAAGAACGAAAATGAGAAAAATGAGACTTCTGAGTCTCGTGCCCTGCCCATTAGGAAACACTTCCATCTGTTTTACGGGGAACCAGCCACAGACACTCAACCAGAGCGGCTGTTCCCATCTCTTTGCTCAGTGCTGGCATATTTACAGTACTTTGCTGGCACACTGCTTGGGAACTACAGGCAGATCCTCTCCAGCATAGTGGGAACAGGCACATCACATGCTACATATCCCTGTCTAGAGGCTGTTGGCAAACCTCAACTTGGAGTCAATCACGGCAGGATTTTATAAGCTACCCCTTCTCACGCCCCTTATTTCCATCCTTCAGAGCAGGATGATTCACATGTTACAGTAACCTACATTTGCCTTGGCACCACTTATGGGCTATATATAGAGGACAGAGTCACCCTGCTCTTCTTCCTTGATTCATTCTGCTTTTCCCAGGCAGTGGTTCAGAGGGGAGTGGGGAGGTTAAAGAGCCACCCAACATCAGGTGGGATTTGGGACTCCTCCAGGGTGAAGGTTGGCCCTGGGCTACAGAAGAGTACAATCAGTTCTGTTCCTCCTTTCTCCTTTGTTTCAGTGGTTTCCCAGTGGGAAATGCTGCCCGATAGAAAATAGCCCTCTGACAGCACCGGGGGAAGCCCAGCTGATCTCCCCTTTATCCCCTCCCTGAAACTCAGCCTCTATTCCCTGGTCACTGTGCAGGGGACAGCAGCTGTGCTGTTAAAGCAGCTTTATCAACACAGCTGTGACGTGCCATGGCCCAGTGGCTCTCGGGCCCCACTTGCAGCATCCTTGTGTGCATCCCAATAACAGCGGCATGGCCATGGGGACCGGGGTGAGGGGGGCTCTGGTCCCTCCACCTGCTCAGCAATCGATGGAGGGAGGGTCTTGATGGGAAAACCATTGGGGAAAGTGATGTTTTGCTAATGGCAGGCACAGGGCTTTAAGGGGAATTCAGCTTCTGGCTTTTAGCTGGGTGATCTTCATTTCAGACAAGGGGCAAAGACAGGATATGTATGTGTGAGCAGCATCTGTTGGATTTTCCATAGTTCTGATGGCTCTTTTAGCTCTGTTACACTAACAACCCAAAGGAGAATGGGGAATGTTGCACCCCACCCTGAAGACCCTGAGCACCCCACGGTGGCCCTGCTCCCTGGGGTTGCATTTTCCATACCAGACCCCAGGTTTGGGAAGGCACCGTGATGCGCTGCTCGTGCTTTGGATGCAAAGGAGCAAAGGAGCTGGAGGAGGGATGCAAAGGTTGCTCACAGCTTGCTCGCCTTCTGCTTTCTCTGCAGGCATCTGTCAAAAGATGGATGGATCAGCCTTTAGGACACCAAACTCTTGTTAGGGAGGGTGAGGTTGCGTTCTCTATTCCGCTCAATGAGTTTTGTGGGATCCTGCACAAACCTAAATTCCCTGTCTGTAAAATGCAAGTGCCAGGAACAGTCTCCTTGGGGAGTTCCTGGGAAGAGAAATGCATTAGGCAGTGTCGCACCCCGAACGTCCTGCTTGGTTCATAATGAGCTCCCTGCACAGGCCAGCACAGCTTTATGGTATATCTCATTCCTGTAGAACTGAAATATTACAGCGTGTGTCAGGCCAACGCTTGCTTTCCTGGCTGAAATGTTTTACTGCTCTCTGGAGCAGACTCTCCCCCCTCCCATTAATCAGAAATGTCTTAGTCATTGGCAACCTGCTGACCACAAGCTAAAACCCAGGTGCAGGAAGGCTCTGGGCTGGCACCAGCGCTGCAAAACTCTGAGTGCTCGGTGGGGAGAGTCCTCATACAGCACAAATCGATGGGGTAGGGAGAGGATGGAACAGGCGCTGGATTAAAGGCAAAGGGTTTCTGCCTCTTTGCAGCCCAGCTTGTCCTGTGCTGCTGGGGCTGTGCCTCGCTGGGATGCCCTTGGGAGGTGGCCAAACCCCTCCCGTGGTGGCAGCAGCTGTGCAGGAGCCGGGGATCAGTGCCTGCAGCCATTGCTCACACCCCTGGCACTGGAGAAGACAGGGGGTGGGGAAAAAGCAATCCCCAAACTCTCTGATTGACTGCACCGTGTCACCGGCACATCTCAGTGCTATTCACCACCAGTATTGATTTTGATGCCTGGAGCAGATGGGCACAGCAGGTAAGGTTTTAGGATGAATGCATGTCACAGAGCAGCGATAGCAGGGAAACCCCCACGTGTTTAGGCTCAGAATCCCTGAGAGCATAAATTTGTCCAGAGCTGCTGCAGGGAGCAGATGCTGAGCTGCTGCACATCAGCGTCGGTCGGTTTGCAAATCTGTCGTGGTTTCAAGGACTTCCCAGTTCTGTGTTAAGGGAAGACCAAGCCCATATGGGGCCACTTTGTGAGCCGCCAGCTCAGCGGGATTTCAGGTTTGGACCGGGCTGCTGCCAGCATCCTCCATCACCCAGCAGAGCTCACCCAGGGGCCAACTCCCCCCAGCGTGGGCTGTCAGGGGAGAAAAGCTTCCTGCTCCGGCAAACATTTCTTTGATTCAAGGTCTCGCTTGCTCTTCAGGCACGCTGCCCTTTCCGAGCACTGCTGCTGGGTTGATGTATTATTTTCATTCTCCCTCCTGCCCTGACATGTCACTGGCAGGGAGTTTTCTTTATTGGGCGTCACTCGGTGAGAAAGTGGGGCTTGGATGCACATCAGCTCTCATTAATCAAATGAGTTCAGCCGCCTTCGTGCTGCAGCCTGGTACCCCTTTGCCTTTTGCTTTTTCTTGGATGCTTTTTGCAGAGCTGTGATGGGACCCCCCCCCCCACCAAGGACACTGCAGAAAGAGCAAAGGCAGGGAGCAGGGAGCAAGTGGGATTTCCTTTTAAATGTGCTGTGCTGCGGGGCAGATTTTCCCTTTTAAAGGGACAAACACCAGCAAATAAATAAAGAAATGCACCTTCATGGCAAAGAAATGCACTTTTCCCTTTCTGTAAGATTAAATGCTTTCGTGTAATTGTGCATTAACCTTTGATCCTGCATTAGGCTGCTGCTGCCTTGCACCCTGGATGCTTTTAAGCCAGGATTGCAATTAGCCAAAGTGGCTCTTGACAGCCTTCCAGGCAGCCCTGTCCGGGGCTGTGCTCCCTGGAGGGGTGATGGATCGCTGCTCCCGGCTGCTGGCGGCTGCTGGAGGCTCCTTCCCTGCAGGCTGGGGCTAAATGAAGGCTTTTGTGTGCAGGGGGGGGTTCAAGGTGGCTCTCAGCCTGAGAAGCTTCCTGCTCAGATGCACTTCTTTGCTGCGCTCACACTCCCACAAATTGGATTGTGGGACCCTCCCCTGGGCCCTGATGTACAGAGGGGATATTTATAGGAAAAGCTTTTTGAGAGCCTGAGTTGAAAAATCTGATTTAAAGCAAGCCCATCCCCAGGTAATTAAATAACCCAGCGATGATTAAGAGTATTGATCAGGCACTCGAGCCTCCTCCCTCTTCTCCAGGAGGCAGAAAGCACCCGAGCCCACTGGATTTGGGCAGCATCACTGATTTCCCTGGCAGGAAGATGGGGATGCCCGGGGGGGGGGTGTTCCCCTCTGCTAACATGAGCACTGAGCTGTGCCTGCTGGGGAGGGTGTGAACACCAACAGGTGTCCTTGGAAATTGGCACAAAAGGGATTTCCGTGCCACCCCCGAGCGCTGCGGCGTGGATGCAGCACGGCACCTTCCTCATGGCTGGTTTCACCCACTGACATTTAAACCATTGTTTGACTTAAACCTCGCACTTTCTCCTTAAAACAGGTTTTTTTTAAAAAAAAATGACACAGATTTTGCTTCTCCAGCATCACCTCCGTATTTGCTGGCTGTTCTGGCCGCTGCCAGAAGCCTTCGCTTCTCTGCAAGCCCATGCAGAGAAGTGAATAAAACCTCCAGGGTGAAACTTTCCAAAATCTCCCTTCAAAATATATTTTATTTCTTTATTATTATAAACTCAATTTCCGATAAAGCATTCAGGTTGCTCCCAAATGACTTTTCTCTTTTAAAATTTTGCTTCATAGATTGATGCCTTATAAAGAATGGGGAAAAAAATCAAGGTAAAATATAATTTTGAAGCATCACTTCCAGCTCTTTGCCAAGTTAAATCACCTGTCAGCGTTACATATTGGACTCCATCTCCTTTGGTAATCTAAATATTTATTTGGTAATAAATGTTCATCACCAGAGCTGATATTCACATGTTAATTATATAAGCTGATGTGGGTGCAGTGGCACGGAGGAATCTTACATTTCTATCAGTGCTTAATGTGGTCTAAACACTACAATGTATTTCATATTATTTAGGTCACATATTTGCAAAGGATAACACATAAATGCAAACCTCTGTTGTCAAGAAGCCCTGTGCCTGGCCCAGGTGCTTCTGACATCAGTAAGAGATTTTTCATAAATATTAATGCAAGTTGGATTCAGCCCTCAGCATGGGGAGCACACAAAGCACAAAAAAATAAATGTGTTTGGAAAATGTACAGCCTCATTTTGACTCTGGCTGTTGGAAACAGAGAGATTACAGCCAAGAACAGCGAGTGGAAGCTCCTATCTCTCACTAAAAAACGTGCTCTGTGCTTCGAAGCCTGCATCTGTTGTTTTAGATCACATTTAAAAATAAAAGTATAAAATGTATGGAACCCACTCGTTTTCAGTGTTGGGTTTCAGGCCTCCAGCAGGGAGGAGCCTCTTGCTGCTCTGTTTTCTACTGGCAGTGGATTCTGGCTGCTGTCGTAATAAAGAGATCAGAAAACGTTTGTACTGGGTTCAGTGTCCCTTGGTTTTCTTTTGTGTGCAAAAATCTCTGATTTTCTGAGTGTAAAGGCAGGGTCAGAGCACCTTGAACTCCGCAGAAAAGCATCCCTTGGTCCACGTGTGCCTCTCCAGGGCAATCTACTGGGGATGGCTGGGTTCCATCCCAGGAGCTGTTCACCTCCCTCCCAGCCACAATGAGGACTTGAAGGTCACACTGCAGCTCCTTACCCTGCTTTTTCCTTTTTTTTTGGTGTGGATCAGGCTGGAGCCACACTTCCCTGCAGTTGCTGGCACTGGGGGGGATGCTCCCAAAGGCAGCACAGCTCTCCCAGTTGTCCCCCGTTGTTGTCCAGCCCCCTGGTCCCTGTACATCTCCTGTTGGCCATGGCAGAGCAGGAGCAAATCTCCTATTCAGCGCCTGTCCTGAAGCAATAAGGCACCTCCTCGTGCATCAGCTGCTGTTTGCAAGTGCTCAATCACACTCGTAAAACATTTCAGGATCGAGAGCTGCAAAAGCTCCCGTCAGCAGCGTGGAATTGCTGGATGCTGGAAGGCTGTGATTTCCTAACCAGTCCTGTCAGATTTTCTATTTCTTCATTTGTTAGCTTAAAACCGGCTTTGTTAACAAGGTGACTTTCAGATGGAATTAGAGTTTTAGTTGACAGGCAGCCAGTAAGTGGTTTCTGCTATTTGGTAAACCTCACAATGAGCCATTTGTCCCCGATGTTCCAGTCGTTATATGAGGGAGAAAAACGTCGGCTCTCCCACTGACCATCGCTCCAGTGATTAATGGAGCATCAGCCTTGCTTTGCAATGGGGGCTTGATGGGAACAGGAGAGTATTTATTGTCTTCCTGGAATGGAGTTGGAGGTAAAAGTGCCGCAGCGTTGGAGCTGCAAGGCATTTCGGCAATTTACTCCTGACTTGTCTGATGTGTTGAATTCAGGAGACAAATAAAAAGCAGCTGGAAGTATTTTGGTACACACAATACGTTTTGGAAATTGAGTTCTAAGTGGGAGCAGCAAGGGTTAGACACTGACGTCTTGATCCTGCTCAGGAGACAAAAAGTCAAGCTGGTATTTCTCGCTCAAGCATCTGCAAAATCACCTCTGGGTCGTGCCATGATGATCTGCACCCTGACCCGTGCTGCATTTCATTTCCATGCAGCCTTTTCCTGGAGCCATCCACGGTGGGCTTTGCTGATGGCATTGGGGGATTATAGCATAAAAGCAAGAGAAATGACTCTGTATTATAGCACAAGGCACTGAAGGGTAAGAAAACCCATAAAGGCTGGCAGTGGCACGCTAAGATTTCACCATCAGGAGCTTTGTGCAGGTGATGAGCTTGGCTGGAGAAGGGTTTGCAGGGCCCCCAGCACAACCCAGTGAGCCCAGTAACAACCATGGCCATCAAATACTGGGTGATGGGGAACCAAAGGGCTGAGCCCTTGGCAAGCTTCAGTATAACGACGATGTATCACAAAACCTCACCTCTGTGTTGAGCAATGCTGGCCAGGGAGCATCAATTTCATCCTCTAAGCAAAACTATTGAGGGAAAAGGTTCGTTTCTACGGTCGCTTTCCCAGCTGTGACCGTGCTCTGAGTGCTGTGGAAATGTAGCTCCCAGGGTTGGATCTGCAGCACTTTTCGAAGCTTGTAAAATAATTTGCTTCTATTAATACCATTCACTGCCCCGCTGCCGTTTTTATGAGGGACAAATCTGCAAGTCACGGATGGAGAAATACCAGAAAGAAGGAAATTAGAGTGATACAAAGAGCCTAATTTCAGCCCACACAAACTCATCTGGAAAGCTGGAATGGGAGCCAAGGACATTCTAAGAAATGCATTTAGCCCCAACAATTTGGGGCTAAAGTAAAATCATCATTGACAAGGGGGGTGAAGCCCAACTATTGTGTGGAGGTGAAAAGGAGAAATGAAAAAGAGACATGAAGAGATGCTGGGAGCCTGGGGATGTGTCTGTGGATGCACTTGCTCAGCTGGTCAGGACCACAAAGAAGCTCAGTTCTTGGCCTTGGTGGGCACTTCTGGGTCAATACAAGCCCAGATCAGTGACCCCATGAGCAATAACACGAATCTTGCCAGAAAGGCCCAACTGATCTTTGCACTTTATTATTCTGGGTGACTCTGAGTTATATTTCAGTGTCTTCAAAGACTCAGATTCTTCTTAATTCAATGGAGAAGCCATGAATGTCTGTTCCAGGGTGAACTGACTCCGTACAACTGCGTTCATCAGCTGGAAAATGCAAACATTTGGTGTCACGACTGTGGAAATAAAATAAGGAGAAAGAAACGTTCACTTCTATTCTGCCCATACTGTTTGTATCCAGAGAGCCTAAATCCTTTATTTTAATATTAGCCTGATCTTTCCTGGCTGCCAAGATCCAGCTTGCAGTTCGGAGGGGATTTGTTTGTTTTATCCAGGTCATAATTCCATGAGAAAGCAGCGTCATAAAGGAAAATGCGACACACCAAAATGAAAAGAGACTTACAAAGCCTGTATTGCTTTGTATATACTCCATATATTTTGTTTTCCAAACCAATCAAAAGGAAATAAAACAGAGCCAGCTGCAGCCTCCACTGTTTGTTTATTGGTACGGATGTCACTTCCTGAATGTAACTTCTTCTATCCCCTCTCTTGTTTGGTCTGGCTTAAAATACAATGCCTTCTGGCTGAGCCATGACAGCTTAAACCAAAGTGATTAGAGATGGAGAAGAGAACAAAGCTCGCTTCTGAGCAGGTTCAGATCATAAGTGATCTTCTGACCTTGAGAAGAACCCTGCTCCAGGAACAGAATTCAAATTCGGCCTCTAACTGAGGACATTTGCATTTTAAAGCAATTTAGCAGCGCTCACACGAAGTGCTTGATATTCTTTATGGTTTACTTTGCATCATCTTTCCAGCAGAAAAACTGCAGTTCCCTCTCCAGCTGTACAATGCCAATTCCCAGCAGCTGGGGCAGGTATTCCTAACCCAGCCCTTGTTCCCACCTGTGTTTATTCTTGCTAACCCCACCTGGCCTGTGCCCTCCCTCCCTCCCCATCCTGCTCAGCCCCACTCTGCTCAGGGACACTTCATCCCCCTGCATGGCAATGGCAGCAAAAAAATGTGCTGAGCAATTCTGAGATGTCAGGGATTCTGGGTGTTAATTAAGCTTTCTTCCCCAGGTCACTGGGGGAATGCTTGCTGCATGCTTTAACTTGGCTTTTTCTCCCTTTACAAAGACAGAAATCAAACATTGAGAAATGAAAAGATGGGGTGAGAAAGACACGAGAATCAATCGACCACTTTCCAAGGCAGGAGTGACTGACTCTAAGGGACGCTGAGAAAACAGAAGCAACTTTCTTCCTAGATGAAAGGTGAAGTAAGAGGAACTTGTTAGCATATTTTAATGAGCTGCTGCCCTTTTGGCTGGCAGGCAGTGACTGCCATGTGCGTGGATCAGTTTGTTGGGAGGAGGATTGGCTTCAGCTCCTTTGTGCTGCCGTGGGCTCTCGGGCTGCAGATGGAAGCTGGCTGTGCCCGAAGGTGGGAGCTGGGAGCTTCTGAGAACGTGCTGATGTAATGACAGCAGGCTGCAGAGAAGGGGGAGTGACACAGAAAGGTCTGAGTAAGCATAAAGTCACTGGATTCGAGACTGAATCCCACTTTCCCAGAGCTTTGCTATTGCCCTGTGAGGTTTCAGTGCTGATGGCTGTGTGAAGATGCTGTTGTCAGCCCCAGGTCCTCCCCTCAGGTGAGGGTCCTGAAGCTTGAATAAAATCACTTTCACTTATCAGATCATGCCTTCTTCTTACCTGCTCTGAACCTTCTTACAATCAGTGATTGCAGGAGTGCTTGGCGTGGTTTCCTGCCCAATATCCCGGAGAGATATTAGAGAGGAGCCACGGGAGATAAGGGTCGTTATTCATAGTGGGAGTTTCAGACTTTCTGTCGACAGAAAATAAAAGATTGCTAAGCAGATGCTTGGCACAAAAGCAATGTGTCTACCCAGAGATTTATTCTATTCCATCAGTTTAAGATTACAATCGTCAGGATTTTGTTTCATGAGTCTGTTTCAAGACATTATTTTAAGGTGGAAAGTGGTGTGTATATATATATATATATATTTTGGAAGCCAAGAGCCCAAGGATTGCCTTACTTCCATGACACTTCTCTTCTGCATTTCAGCTTTGTAGGGCAGTCTGAGGTGGTATCACATCAGAAGGTACCAGCAGGTATCATCTCATGCTGAACTGCAGCTGCTTGGAAGGATCTGAGTTGCTGCTCTCTGCTGCATGCTCTGATTTTGCACGTTGTTCTAGGGAAGCTTGCTTGGAAGTACATGCTTTCTCTTGAGTTAGCAGGATATCTTGCAATTATTTCAGTTTTTAAACATTAAAGTAAAACCCACAACCATGATCACAACTGATGGGTACAACTCTTCAGCAAGGCCAGCTCAGGGGATGTGCAGCCCAGCCCTTGTCATCCCAGCCAGGATATCACGCAGGAGTTCTTGGAGTTGTGGTCCCTCCAGAAGAGCTTTCCTGCTGGCACTGTAAATCAGGGCTTCCTGTTGGCAAAGCAGTTGATCAAAAGCTTCTTGTCAGGAAGAATTAGTAGCTAAGCAAAAAAAAACAAACTAAAAATCTTTATCTTGAGGCAAGCTGATAAATGATGTTTTTTATTTCTGAATCATCCATCAGTTTGTTTTCTTGATCGTACTGATGTCGAGGATGGATGAGTTGTTTCTTTCAGCCTTCTTGACTTACCATGTGCAAAATATTTGTGTAGAGGTGCTGGTCTTCGCTCTCAAATGAGCCTCCCATCTAAAAATATATACCTAAATAAATTATCCTTTCAACTGGAACTCCACTGTAGTTTTGAGGTATGTTGGCAAGGTGTTTTTTGAAGTTTTTTTTAAGGCACTGTTCGGTCACAAAAGCTTCATGAGTGTGTTAAATAACTTCGACATCATGCAAGCTAACAGTGCAGGGGGGGGCTTCAGTGCAAGCCTAATCTCTACCAGGGACTGCAGCTCATCAGCCAATAAAAACATCCACACAGTGCTGCAGAATTACTCAAAACAGTGAATGAAGCAGCAGTCTGGACATGCACATGTAAAAATTGGCACCTGCAGTAACAGTGAAACAACGACACAAATATCCCAATGCGTCAAGCAGACTGGTTTTAGTTCACTGCTTGCTGCCACCGACTTGCAGTTGATGTCTTTATTTGACATGGCCCTCAGGAAGGATTTCTTTAAATCACTTGGAGACCCTGAAGTGTAAAATTGATCTTTTCTGGCTGTTTCTGTTACTTCTTAGCAAACAAACGCTTCTCCCCCAAGGAAAGGCTTTTATACACTGAGATTAATGATATGTAGAGCAACAGAAACTCCTCAGTCAGCAGTCTAAAGGATAACTCTGGAGATACGACTGTTTCTTGCTTATTGGGTAAGGAATGCATTAATTTTGAGGCACACAGGAACTTTCTGTCGTGATGCTTACCTCGAGCAGTGCTGTATCTGGATGCTGCTGAGCAATTTCGTTATCTTTCTGTCCTCTACTTGCAAATTGAGGTCAAATGCAGCACTAAGGAGCAAATCCCAGGTAATTTGTTATGGGACTATTTTACAAAGGGTGTTTGTGGAAGTACTGCTTTTCTCCTTGTCACATAGGAGGCACTGCACTGTTGGGAGTGTTCTGGGATCCCAGAGCACGTAATATTTCTTTCTGAATAGCTTCAGGAGATGCATAGTCCTACATCTCTGCAAGAGACCCAGCAAAGCTCTTTTGGAAGAAACCTGTTAACACTGAAGAGGATAGATAATGTAATATGGTCGATTAATTACAGTAATTGTATTTGTCTGAGCTGCAGTGTATTCCTAATTATAAAATGCAGCTCAAACATGAAGCTCTTAGTTTATGCCAAGGTACAGATGAAGTTCTCAGATTCCCAGATCCCAGTGCAAACAGTGGCTGCTTCCTGCTTCCATACACATATGGGCAGTGAAAAGCTTAATCTTGTCCATCAGAAACTTCAAACATGGACAAGATGCCCTTGATGACCCTGTACTGAAGCAGGATCTCGTGTGGGCTTGAGTGATGACATAGAAAGAAGTATTTGATGGAATAAATCCATACTGCCAGAATGCAATGTGTGGATTTTTTTTGTTTCTGGATGGATTTGATCTTCTCTTTTGCAGGAACAATGTGAGTGGCATGCATAAGCAGCAGGAAAACACTAGCCAGGATAATTCCACAAGGAAAGAGGAAGAAGGGCAAGTCAACTCATGTATTTTAATTGCAGTTCTGCAAGATGCTTCCCCATGGCAAACGGATGACATGTCAATAATGAAACAACAGAAAGAAACCCAGCATAGCAAATAACCTTGCCCCTTGCTAATTAACAAATCTGCTAGAAAATGCCAAGCAGAAACCATTTAAGGGGCTTCATGCTGCTGTCACCCAGAGGTGTCAGCAAGTCAGTGTAGATAAAACAGAACTGAAAGGTTACTCACGTGGATGTTGCTGTAGATTCTGGAGATGGCAATGAAAAGGAGAGTTCTCAGCTACGCTAGTGGGATGGTGGTTGGCACTTTTTTTTTTCCTTTACTTCTAGGTAGCTGTTAAAATAATTAGGGGCCAACTCAGTTGTGATTTAAATCGTACATGGGAGAGGTTTGCTTAAAGTTCTGCACGGAGATCTGGAGTTTGGTGTGGTCCATGTCTGCAACACATCTTGTTTGTCCTCTGTCTCAGGCTTACAGTCTTTAGGAATTGTGTTCTGCATTTCATGCAAGAAGATAGAACTGGCCACCTAAAAGCTCTTATTCCTGAAAATTTGGGAGCATTGGCAGGTCCTCTAGGTCCAGAGGACCATGGAGGTATGGTCCATACATCTCTGAAGGAGTTGTGGGCTTACAAGTAAGTTGTACAAGTTGGATGGGATTTGCTGTTTGCTGTCTGGTCCCTGCTAATGTTCCCATTGTAGCAAAGCCCAAAAGAAATCTGAAGAAAGTCCTGACTGCAAAATTCACTCCTGGTGTGTGTAAACTGGGAGTATTCAGGGGAATTGCATTCACTACTGGGGAGGAAGAAAAGACGTATTATCAAAAATGGTTTTCCTTTGTCTCACATAACTACAATAAAATGTTCAGGCTGCAGAACCATGAAAAGAAACTCATTTCATGGACTATGCAAGGAATTGAGATGAGATTTCTAGCTAATGGCCTTTGACAGATAGAAGGGCTAATAGAAATGCAACTGTATTCTCAATCAAAGAGGCAATGAAATGAGGTTTTTAAATGATAAACCTTGTCACACTGAAGCAATCTATTTGTTTTGCAAAAGAAGCAGCTTCTGACTGAGCAGGAAAGGGAACTGGGGAGGTCAGGGGAACAAATCTCAAAGAGCAAAGCAATTAGGGGACACCAACCTCAATTTTGTGTAGCTATTGCTACTGCCCTTCCCAAAAGCGATCAATATCTGCATAAAGATGCAGTGTACATATGTCTAGTGCTGTCCCAGCTTAACTAAACTTCAGCTTGGCACTGCATGCTTAAAAATCAAAATCAAAAATCAAAGCAAACCCATGTGTTACTGTTGCTGCACAATAAGCAGGGTGCAAACAGAGTGGGGTTATTGTCTGGATTGGAAGGTTGAGTTTTGGTCAGCAAGAAACAAGAGAAGATGCTTTTCACAGGTCACTTCAAGGCTTTCAATATCAGATTTTCCTCTAACCAGACACTAGCTGCCACTCCATTGATCTGTGCCTGATACAAGGGAAATAAAAGCCCTGGAAAGGAATACTGAGGAGCAGGAAAAAAAATATATATATATAAGGCAAATGGTGCTTCTGGGAATTAGTCTTCAAAATAAATGTCAAAAATGGTAATTCTAAATACATGACCTTTTCCTGCCTCAGGAACAAGAGATTAACAACAATCAATAACAAAAAAAAAGGAGTTAATAACAATAGGTTATAAGGTAGAATTAAGAAGTAGAAGAAAAAAAAAGATGCTAAATAGGTGACATTTGTGAAGGACCCAATTTTGTGCTCCTGTGAAGTGAAAAGTAATTCTACAATTGTTTCGCAGCAGATGCTGACTCAGACACTGATATTTGGCTTTATGAAGAGTTATCACCAAAGCTAGGCATGGGCTGGACCAGAATTGTTCTGAGTCTTTGCAGAGAGCAGAGCACTGTAACAAGTCTGTTAGGGGTGATGCAGGCCTGGTAAATCTTCAGAGCAAGCATACATTTTGCAGGATGGAAAAATAAATGGCAAGGTGAAGAAAAAGCCTGGGTCTGTTGCTAAATATAGCTCTGCTTGTGAAAGGAGAATTTGATTTGCAGAAATTCACCGAGGTAGGAAACTGCAAGACTGAATGTAAAGTAACATAATAGGGTAAGAATCAGCAGCATGCGTACAGAATGCCTGAAAAGGAGGATGAAGACAGACACTAGACGGCTGCAAGTTTGCAATAAACAGGATTAGACTGAGCTTTTTGCTAGAGCTTCAAGTCTGAGGTGGGGGATTTGTTTCAGCAAGATGGCAGCAGCCATGGGAGGCATTTGGGTTTCACAGATTGTCATCTGTAGAGAACGTCTCTCACTTCTTCTTTACCCTGAGGTATAACCACTTCCTACTGCCTGAGTGTCTAAAGTAATACCATATGTTTCAGTGGAGCTGGACTTAATTCGTGCCTGTTAGATATCTTAAATGACCCAAGGGCCAAATTTAAAACTCACGGACTCCAGTGCAGTGTCAGTACTCAGTGATGCTGCACTAGCTGAATGAGTTTAATACGTTTCCTATATGCCACTTTTTGCAAAATCACTGCGGCATTTGCCAGTGCTGGTTCCAAACGCCCTGTTTACCAAATGTTATAAAGCTGCTACAGCCAACTAATAGTGATGAACACTCTTCAGAGATGCCATGGAGAGCTGTAGGGAAAGTCAGTGGCCCAGATGGGAATAAATCTTGCTTTATTGTCTTTGTAGCAGAATATATCGTTTAAAAGCACAGAGAAGAAGACAACTAAAAATTGGTCAGAAAAAGATAACATAGATAATAACCAAACATATATTAAAGATGCTACTTTAATGCATTGAGCCAGAAATTTTAAAAGGAATACAACTTGATAATGTATCACTTTAGGACAGAATGATTTTTTTCTTTTCCTTGATAGTGGAATCCATCCTGAGACTCAGTTCTGTGAATCTGGGAGATTTAGTGCTAGAAATCCTATTGGTTTTTTTTTAATATATATATAACTGAGTTTTGGTGTGTGGATATTAAATGTGTAACAGGGCTAATATGACAGATATCTGCCAAATCATCTACACTGGATCTGGAAACATAATTGCTGCTGAGACAAAAATGATTGAAAACCACTTGAACTGTTCAAAGTCCAACTGAGGCAGAAATGTGTATTCCGGCTCTTTATTCTTACAATGACTGCATATTCATTGAAGTCAGATAAAACACCCAGCATTACTCAACACTTGAAAGATTGAATGGTATTTGTGCTGCACTTGAATTGTTCTTAAGAAACGACCAGAATTTCAAGCCCTGAGCTGTTTTACTGCAAACTGATGCTGTCCCAACTCGTGCAGGCTTAATGAAACCCAGCATCCTTTTAACCAGAAAAGAAAGCGAGAAGAATCAGGTGTCCTCCTTTTGTAAAGAAGTAAAGCTGATATTCCAGAGACTTTGCAAGGTCTCTATTTTTCACAGATACAGTTCCCCAGATAATGGAACATACCTCTGTGTACTATTCAAACAGTCTTAAAGAAAAGGCATATCTAAAGGTTGGTTGTGACCTACATTTTTCTATGATAGCTCTCCACTTAGCTAGTGGACAGGCAGAAAGCCATCAGCCCTGTTAGCATTATTAATGCCTGCAAAAGAGAGATGAGAAATGACTGATTACTGACTTTTCCCCTCATTCTGACAGGCAATTTCCCCATGCTCTCAGTGCTCGCGCTGGTAACTCCTGTGTCCTAACATCTGCCTTGAACACTGTTACGTTCTGAGGGAAGAAATTGGGCATTGAGGGTCTGAAACTCAGATTAGGGAGCCACAGACTAGGGAAGTTCTGCTGAAGTGCACTGATGTACGATACACAAAGCTGTTGGAAATCCAGCAGCACTGAAAACAGCATCATAGACATTTATACCAGTTTGGGATCTACTGCTTTTTTCCTTCTTTTCAGAGCTGGGTTTTCATATGAGTGAATGACTTTTCTAAGAGATCCCTACACAATAATACAAAATCACTGTAGCACTTAGGAGCATCTTCATCTGGTAGATGCTATCATCCTCTTCTCTGCATACTGCCTATCCAATCACATGGAATTGGATGCTTATATAGTGCACAATTGACTTTGTTAGTGGGATCCTGATCTAATTGGGAGGTCCCATAGCTCTGTGAGGGAGTAGGAGTTTAACAGGCATGGAAATACAGAACAGAGATCTTGAAAAATGTGCTTTTAGATTGTGTTAGAAGGCCTTAAGATTATTTTGTTGCACCTAACCTGAAAGAATAACCAAAATATGAACAAATTATATCAAAATCCTGTAAGTAGGCCATTTTAAAGCACTTCTATTGAAAGGCTTTTTTTTTTTTTTGGTATAGAATTTGGTGCAAGGGTTTTTATAATTTTTATCTTTATAAAAATGTAAGTCTCCAGTGCACAGCAGTGCCAGAAAGCTAGACTTTCTTATTAGATCCATAAAACTTCACCCATCTAAACTCAATTCCTTATCTGGAACAGTCGAAATTCAACCTTAAGGCAAATTATTTCCCAATGTTACACATTTATTGCAGCATTTTGTTATAAAGGACTGGGTGCTATTTATCTCTAGCCATGCCTTAATACATTTATCTTATTTGCTCCTCCTTTCCCTGCCTTTCATTCTGAGTATAATTCAAGGATTTGAAGAGTTCTGTTAAATGAAACCAGTGCAGCTGATGATGTAATTGCTGTTGTTTTTAACACCAGTAGGTAAAACTCTTACTAGAAATAAATATTTTAAAAAGCCCTTCATTTGTATGCCCAGTGTTGATTCTAAAAATATGAGAAAATGAAGAGATATAATTTATCCAATTCCTGTTGATCCTGGAATGCCTAAGAGATTTTTTAATAACAGGAATAAAACAGATTGATATGCATTCTACCACCTACTAAGTTTGATGGGTTTGTTCATCTCTGGGATAAATCAGCAAAGGATTCACATAAACCAGGTACCAGAGCTGACAGCTTGCAAAAAATCCATGATACAAGAGGATTAATGCGCTTTTAAATTGGTTTTGAAAATGACATGGACGTTAAACTGATCAACTCAGCTGCAGCGTTCTTGTCCAAAGGGTTTTGCAATCCAATAATCATATAAAGCACTTTCCTAGAGATCTTAACTAATGCCAGATAGAAAAAGTGAACAAAGGGAAAGGCTGGGTATGAGGAGAAGGGTTACTGCAGTCCTATGCTCACTGCTACTGGCTGTCTGGGCTCTGGGGCTCTCTAGGATGTTTGCCAATGGATGTGGTACTTTTGGCCCCAAATGGGGACAGGACTCCCCATCTTACATTCTATAGATCAGCTTTATGTGTAGAAGACTGAAGATATGCTCAGGATTTGGTTCTCCACAGTTCAGTGCAGAGGAAGTCTTCTTTCTTGTGGCATTGCGTTGGGCCAATCTTGGCCACCAGACATCCACCCACAGGGGAATCTCTGCTTTGGGGCCCCTCCTTCCTGCACCTGGGTGTTCACAGGACTGTTTTTTGCACTTTTTGCTCTCCTACTTCCATGCAGAGGTTTGGTTTTAGTTCAATACACTTTCACAGCAGCACCAGCAGCTCCTGGCCTGCAGCCGCAGCTTGCTGAGCTGCAGCACAGGGCAGCCCTGGTCTCTCCTCACAAAGGCCTCTGCTGCCAACACCTCACCACAGAAACCCCACACAGGCACTAAAGAGCAGAGTGGCAGCTTATCTGAAAGCTTAACCATGGGTATAGGTGTAATGGCTTTTGCAGGCACGATGGTGAAGTGTGAATGTGCAACAAGATGGCCGCACTCCACAGAGCCAGGCCCTGACAGAGCTCCTCAGGAACAGGCAATGAGTGGGATAACCGCGAGCTGCCTCGCTTATTTATCACTCTGTGCCCACTCTTGGGATCCAGCTCTTCTGTTTTCTGTAATAATACAGTGTCACCTTGGGTATAATGCCAGGCAAGATGGTAGTTAAGGAGAAGCTCTCTTCTTCGAACCCCTGGGCTCTGTATTGTCTGCCCTGGCAAAGTTGCTTTATTTATAACCAATGAGACATTCATTACTAGAGCTGTCACAAATTGCTTTTGACTAGCTTACAAAATACACCGTGCCTTAATAAATCAGATAAAAAACAAACATTGCATTTGAGATCCAGTTTGGTGATTTATGCAAAGATGGCTGCAGCCAGAGAAACTACCTAAGATGTTATTGTTTTGCCAGAAAATGTTCTTCTGCTGATTGATCTCCCTGGATTACTTTCATTTCGCAGAGTAAATGGGTTTGTAATTCTGAAGACAAGTTTTAATACAACCAGCTTATCTGCTTTGAGTGTTTTACAAACTGCAGAACTAAGGGCCAGAGCCTCAGCTGCTGTAAATTAACTCAGCTGCACTGGGGCCCAATGATTTCAGCAACATCTCCCACACACCTGGAAATAATAAAGAGCAATTTAACGATTTAATTGCCCCTTAAACTGTTAAAGAAGGAAATAAGACAGGGGAGGAGGGGTGCTCTTGTTTCTTTGACCTGCCTGCGTTCTGGTCAGGTCAGCTTTGGGAGCTGGTTTTTTCCCTGAGTGTTCCTCTTTGTGAGGGGGTGGACAGAGAAGTTATTCAGATGGATGGCAGCACCTATCCTCGCTGCTTTGATGTAATTACTTTGATTACATTACTGGTTGCTAGAGACAGAACAGTAAGCTATTCTCCCTTCAAGGATTCAGCATGTGTCCGACCTCCCTGAGTTTCTGTTTGCTCCTCAGCATCTTCAGAGTACTTCACACCTGCAGATGTTGCTGGTAACTGCTGATCTACAAGTGGACCAAGTATGGAATGGAGAGAAAGCACTGAAATCCTTTTCCTGCCTTCCCATGGTCTGTCTGCAGTTGAAATGTGCCTGCTTTTTTCTTGGCTTTTGTGAACTGCAGCTCAGTGATGTTCTTGGGGACGCGGTGGTATAAGGCACAATTTCTCTCCCTGTCTGCTAAGTTTATTTATTCTTACTGCTATCGCTAACCCCCAAAGGTGTTTTTGAGATGTGAACTTGTTAGGAGCATTCTGATCCTGGAGGGATATGTATTGCTTGTCTAAAAAAGTGCTGAGATAGTTCTGCAGGAGGTGCCTTGTGCAGAACAGCACTGAGCAGGTGTCTGGCCCGAGGGGTACCGGGAGAAGGGCAGTGATGCGAGCACAGCGGGTTGTGCTTCGGTGCTGTAATTAGGTACAGGAGGGAAGATGAGTACAAGCCCATTGTTATTCTGTTCAGAGCTCAGTTTTGCTAACGCAGCACAGCCTACGCCTCTGACTCACTGGTCCCTGCCAAGCAGAGGACTTCCTTCCCAACAGAGCTGCTTGACTCAAAGTCCAATCTGAGCAAGGAGTGTTTCTAGGGCTGCTCAACAGGCAGAGCTGCCATCTCATCTTCCTCACCTCTTGCTTTGCTTCTAGACAGCCTGTCAGGCAATTTTACGAAGCAGGCAGTGAGAGAGAAGACGTCCGCCAGTGCAGAGTTCTTTTCATTAATCTCTTGAGTTTTCAAAGGTGTCTGAAATAGGAACGTGAAAATTAGAAGGTCCTAGGTCGTGTAACGTGTATAAGTCAGCCAAACTGGCAACGTTTTTGCTCCATGCCCTACTTGGTTCAGCAAGAGGTATTTTTACAATATTGCAAAGGCGTCTATCTGCCATCCTGAGCTGGCTGCCTGCCTGTGTGGCTGCTGGGAGCCTGTCAGAAGAGCAGGTTACTCCATTGCAGGAAGGTGAAGCTGTGAAAGGGAACAGCTGTGCCCCTGTAAGCATACAGTATCTGTGGCTTCAAATCCTATTTGTGCAGAAGACAATTTCACTGTGGGCATGTCTGGCAGGTTAGCGTATCACCTCCTTTCTTAGGAAGAAGACTCAACTACCTGATGCTTCTCACAGTGTCATTCTGGGCCCTTGTGCTTTCAAATTTTTATTTTTTATTTTTTTGATGCTAGGAGCTAATTCCCAACTGGTATAATTGATTTGCTTTATGTGTTAGTAGACCAATTGGTATCAGCTGGATATATCTGATAGTTCCAATGTTCTTGTTGGCTGATTGAGATAGTATTTTAGGGAAAAAAAAGAGGAGATACCTCTTAGCAGTCATCAGAGGTTTGAAGAATGGAGTCATAGGAAGTTTGAGGTGATGTGATGCACTTTCCAAGAGGAATATTTCCTTCTTGTTTGTGTGGTAGGAATTTTGTTTGCACTTTCTGAATAGCAATACAGAGAAGCTTGCTCAGACTCTAATGTGGAAATTGTTTAGTTAGTCTTATCATTAGCTGTATCTCTAGGATTGATTCTTCTCACAACTGCCTTAGAAACCAGGAGTCACTCTATTGGGCTGCAGCAGTTTAATTTTGATCTGAATCCATCATGTTTCAGCACCATGGTGTGGCTTAGCTGAACTGAATGTCAAGTGTCTGATTTCAAGCTGTTAAAGCAGTCCATGCTGAAGGAAACACACCATCCCCAATTAGGGCTGGACAGGGCTTGATTAGGTTGGTTATTGGAATGATTTGAAATTCCATCTTTGCTCCAGGGAATAAGAGAACTGATTGTGATACAGCAATAAGATGTTTTTGCCAGAGATCTGAGAGCATTCAATGAATGTTCATTATGCCTCTCCTGTGGAAGGTGAGAATAATTGTTTTTTTCAAAATGGGAAAGTCAATGGACAATGTGGTTATGAGAGGCAAGGGCGTGGGTCTCCCTTAATGAGCTCCCATCCTTTGTTGCAGTTCCTTTGTTCCAAAGGATTTCAGCTCAGTGCAATGCAGAGGAGCAGTACTCTTGTCTCCTTGGGGCACACCTTACAGTGCATTCCAGAGGCTGTTTTGCAGAATCGTTGTCACTGGCTTTACGTGGGTGTACTTGTGAGAAAGGATTGGTCTAAACCAGTAACGAGAAGAGAATTTGGCTGGTTGCTTCTTGTGGTTGTTACCCTGAAAGCAAAATTGAATTTCATATATATATTTTAAGTTGCTGTGCTGTAATTTGTCTCCTTTTTCCTTTGGCATAGTATTTTGGGTGGCTAAGCAATTTCCTTTAGAATAATTTTCTTGCTAGCACACAGGAGACTTCTTTTTCTACCAAAGAAAGTTACCATGAATTTGGTTGCAAACGTTTCTTTGCTTGGGTGTGCTGGTTTTAGTGTGTGTGTATGGAACAGGGACTGCAAACTTGACTGACTTGATCTCCTAATACCTTTGAGGATCCGGGCAAGAAAATGTTAGTGCTGGTAAAAGGAGATGATGATAAACCTTGGGTGTATAATTTCAAATCAGATTCTCAGGTGTGCATCTTCTGAAGTGATGAAAGCAACCAGAAATTATCTGTAAGCAAGTCCAAGATAGACAAGATTACATAGGGCTGGGAAGGTGACCATAATACCATTTTTCTTTTCAGTATATCTAATGCAGAGAGCTAAGAAATGCTTTAGTTATTAACTTCCAAGGCACTGAAGAGTATTGGATACAGAAATGACCTTTTTCCCTCTTCTGCCCCAGCTATTTTGCCAGGGAAAATAGGGATGTGTGGGTGTTTCTTCTTAGGAGGAAAACAGCTCTTTCTGTTGGAGCTGGAAGTATTGTATCTGCACAACAATTTGCTTCTTACTCGGCATTGTGTACTTGGTCACTGATAAGGATGAATCCTGAGTCAAGCCAAAACCATTGCTATTGATTATGCATATATTAAGTGCTTATTTCCAGCAGTGTTAATAAGCACAGGTATGTCACAGCTGCTCCCAACCAAAATGTCTCCTTGGGGAAGACATTGTTAGTGCAAAATAAGAACAATATCCTCCAAGGATCCCGTGCTGTTTTTCAATACCTTGTAACCAATGAACCTGTTCTTGTGTGGCCCTCAAAAGCAGGATGTATCTGTTTAATGTCATCAATGTCATCTCAGCTTTTTCTCTGCTCCTGGGGGTGAGTAGAAATTTAATACTGATTAATACTAACAATAGACTGCAGCTGTCTCACTGAGTTTCTACACAGGTCAGCAAATGTTGCATGAGATACAAAGGTGTCTGTCCCTTGCCCCTCTTTCACCTGCTCCTTGTCACAGATGAGCCCTTGGCATGGAATTTCAGGCAGGAGCTATGTTGCTCTTCATTCTGTTCATTCATCTGCAGGGGCAGGAGGTTAATTTGGGTAGCCAAGAGAATAAATACAGGCTCTTGGACATGTTTGAAGATCTGCTCTGGCACTGGAAATAGCCTAGCTGCTGCCAGCACTGTTTCTTGCTATTCCTTTCACTGTCTGCCCAGTATGCAGGGCACAAAATTCAGCAGGTATGAAAGGCTGTTGTTAGTGTGTGTGTGTGTGGGGTAATGTTCCTGGAGCAGGCAGGAAGCTGAGCACCCACAACCCTCGTGACACAGCATCTCCCCCCAGCTGAAGTGGCTCGTTGGCCATATGCTTGTGCTTGGCTATGGTACAAAGTGGCTGGAAGGCAGTCACAGAGACGAGATAACAAGCCTGGAGAGAGATGGAGGGGAGGACAGGGACAAGTGAGAACTAATAAAGCCTTCTGGAAAAAGTGATTTAACTGCTGGCATGCCATCTTTGTCTAAATCCTAATAAAGTATCAATCTTCAAGAAGTATCTCATATTGCTTTTCCCCAGAGATAAATGCCAAGATTTCCTAGTGTTCGCTGCACGTCGAATGGTTTGATTCTTTCTTCGTACAAAACTGAAGTCCAGCAATGAAGACTTCTAATCCTTTTTTCCCAGGTACCAGAGAGTCTCATGAATTAGGATTTTAGGCTATGAAGCAAATGTTTGGAAAATGTCAAATCCATAAAACAAGCAACTCTGGAATCAAGCATCTGTTATCTGCTCTGCGAGAAACTTCCTTTGGAGTTCTGAGCAACTTAAATCCAGATTTATAAAATTTGGAGAGAGTTCCTCTTCCATGGCTTTCAATGCAATTGTGGTCCCTATAGCTTTGTATTTTGGGGCATGAACTCTTGGATAATCAAAATCCTGAGGTCTGGGGCAATTCAGAGCCAAGGCAGTTTTATGGCTGTAAACTTAATTTCTCTACGCTTTACCTATAAAACGAAGTTTATGATCTCCCATTCTTATCAACTATAATCCTGTGATCTGTTTAACCTGCCCTTTCTTGGGGAGAGCAGTTGTTTCTTTTCATGCCAGGGGTCTTCCTCAGCAGTTTAGCACGGAAAAGGACATATTGTTGTAATAATTGCTCTTCAGCTTTCTACAGTGCCCAGTGCAATGGAGTGCAGGCACCAGCTAGTCCTCTAGGGGAGCAGAAGCTTCTGAAAGCTTGGGCACTAAAATATCCTCGTGTAGAAAAGCTTGGCAGACCAGTGCAGTTAGCAGGTAAGTTTTCCATGCTAGGGTTAGTAACAATCTTTGGGTAAAAAGGGATTTTTAGAGAGAAGCTGTGTTAAGCTGGGCTATCGCTATTATGTAACTTGATGTCTTGCAGCAGCATGACTCTACAGTTCTGTTACAGCACTCTGCTGGTTCCTACATTTTATTACCCCGTGGATGCCAGGAGTTGGAGATAGGGCTTTATTGATTGCTGTTACAGCAAGCTGAAGTTCAGCCAGTTGAAAATGGTTTCAAAGAAAGCCTATTTTGCTGATTTGTAGGGTTTTTTTTTCAGTTTTAGTTTGGTGTGTTTAAATCTGATCTCAGTCTGGTGTGCTCGTGCTAGGTTTGAAGATTGCAAAAGACCTTTGTCTCTAGTTAGTTGGTGTCAAGGAATTGACATAACTAAGCCTAAGTTTTTTATTACAGTGCATAAAGTAATCTGGCATGAAGTACTGCATAGATTACTGGAAAAGGCAGACAAAATCGACACAGCAATCTTAAAATTTTCAAAGTGAACTTGAGTGAGAACATCACACAAATAAAATCACATCCATGGAGTGTGATGTTTCCAGTACCACGGGGAAGAGCAGGGGATGAATCCTGAATTCTTGAGTCAAGGCTGCCACTGAGCTCATGAGGTTGTAATAGCAGAAGGGGTTTGCTTGCTCTAAGTCCTAAGTCTAAGTAAATAGAGTTGAGAATTTAACAAATAAAAAGTTAGTGCTGTTGAATAGTTCTGTGGTCATCAGCAGCTTGTGCTTCAAAATGAGAGTTAAATACGAGGTGAAAAGCTCCCCACCATCACGTGCTGCCGAGTTCAGACTTGCGAGGCTTTCTGGTTAGTAGTAGCCTGAAATTCAGTGATTTTTAGTCACCTGAGTTTCCAGACCAAGGGAAACAGTAGCTCTAACAAGGGTCATGAAATGGAAGAGATTCTTGGAATTGCAGATGTTTTTCCTCAAAGTTTCGGTCTTCATTTGTTTTCATGCTGCAGGAAAGTAAGTATAAATTAAGAATGATAAAGGTTTTTTCTTCTCTAAGAAAACATTTCTGGCTGCAGATTAAAAGCATCTCTATTCGCTGATGGTCAGTTTTGTTTTAGCACATTGTGGTGCTACATAAAAAGTGCAGAGCTCACTGCTAGCTGTGGGTCTGGATTCAGAATCTCACTGAATTCACTGGAGAGCCATCATCTTCAAGGAAAATGAAATTTTCCCCAGAAAGCACTGAGATCTTGCAAGACTACCGGGATTGGATGCGTTTTTCTGATTGAGAAAAGTAGGAAAAAACTATATAGGAAGCAAGAGGACTTGAAGAGATGCTAGAAGTTGCCTTCATCTCAAGTATAGCAACACTAGAGAAGCTAAATCTGTACCCACTCTTTTACTAAGTGGCTTCTCTTTTGCTAAGGCAGGCAACGTGATACAGAGACAATGTGGAAAAGCTGGTGTGAGTCCTGTTAGCTGCTTCCTGTGACATTCTTCCTAGTGTATCAGTACCTTTAGCATCGTAATTCAGTGACACCACATTCAGGCTCTGTAGACCTGGCACCCTGGAGTGTCACTTGTATTCCTTCCTCTCGGTTTCACTGTGTGTACAGTAGGGCTAAAGATACTTTGCTGTTTCCAGAAGTCTACAATTAGCTGCTGTATAAGTGGTAAAAATGGACAATTCATATAATTATGTAGGAGTATTGCCTAATTAAATGATTATACCTCTTCTAAAGATGGAGTATTTGCATAAATATAAAAGGAAAGCTGCACTGAATACCCGAGTCTGAGCTCTGTGAAACAGCTGTAGGCTGCTTGCACACCTGTATTTTCTAAAGCCAATCTTTGGGATTTAAAACATTGGCCAAGTGGGAGAAAGAAGGCAGAAGCAGGAATATATGTGCTTCCACCCCAGAGGCAGAAATGCTGCTCTCCACTCCACCAGGCTTGCTGCCAGGACAGCTCGGCTGATCTACATTTTATCTGCAATGCATCAGTGGTTTGTGCAGCCCCTTTTTGGCACTGTTCTGATTGTCTGTGCATAGATGCATCCTCGCCAGCCCACCCCCGTGAAATGCTGCATTCATCTGTAACTCTTGGATTGCTGTGTGTTAGCCAACCGATGCCTTCCTGGGCTGAAATTGCTGTGTTCTAGGAAAATTAAACGCAGGCATCTTTACCTGAAGGATGACTTTTCTCATTGAGGTTATCTGAAAATTGCTGTAGCTATGAGGAGGCACTATCAATAGAAACATGAGCATATAAAGGGAGAAAACCCAAGGTGTTGATGAGTCCTTGACTTGTTCTGTAAGACCAACAGCATGCCCTACGTGGTTTGTAGGGAGAAATATAAATCTTTGCTTGCTTGCTTCCATGTACACCAAATCTGCTGCATTTGACGGCATTGTTCTCATGTTTTGTATAAGATATATCTGCATTTGGCAGGTGGGAATGCAACAGTGTGCCTGGAACCACCCAAATAAGCTGGATTTATTTTTTTTTTTAGGGTAGGAAATCAATGAAATGGTAACATAAGGGCTTATGGTAAAGGTTGGAAGCACAAAATAAGTCAAAATTGTCCATTATCCTGCATTACCTTTTATGCTGTTGCAGAGACAAATTTTCTATCTGTGAATGGATCTCCATAGCTTGTGGTGGGGACAGGACAGAGCTCAGTGCAAATGCCATGGGCTTCATTCACCAAGACTGGTTCCAAATACCCAATAGATGCAAGAGGCCTGGGGTTTTGTTTCAATAATGTAGTGGCATGGAATAACAGGAAATCAAGGCAGAGAGAGACCTATTTTTAAAGGAATCAGGTTATAGAAGTAGTAAGGCTTAATGGAAAAGATTGCAGCAATCAACTGCCTTACGTGGCTTTGTAATTCCACTGTCTAATAATATACCCCATTGCAAATGAACTCTTAGGATAAGATTTATTACACACTTCTGCTGTTCAACAGAAACCTTGAACCAGAGCAGGAAAATATTCAGTTGGGAGCCCCAATCCCCACCAATCCACCTCTTCCACCTCCTGCAAAACTCAGCATCCTTTCAGAAAACTCACGACCCTTAGTGTAAAGGCAGTTTCCTTTGGATGAGACAACCAAAAATCCTACTTGAGGCTATAGTGGTAGGAAAGAGTAATATCAAAGACAGGACCTAAGCAATATCGTTTCCCTTGACCAGAGGCAGAATAATTTGCAGTTAGATGAATCTGTTATAAATTATGCTCATTTAATAACAGCTGCTGAAAGCACAGAATCTGAATGCTGTATTTAATATCTTGGGTGACCTGGAAACAATTACACACAATCTGTACCTAATCCTAGGGGGCACAACCTAAGGTGGTGTAAATCATTCGTTATGTAGATGCTTTTCTACTTCAATACTGTGAAGAGTTTGCAACTTTTTTTGGATTTTAATTCTGAATATTTCCCTTCTGTGCGTGTTGGTGGTCCATCATGATGGTGATATTTCCAAAGTGCAGCTTGAAAAATAGCCCATCGTTTCCTTGCTGGTACAGCTCTTTGGTCTTCAGAGCTCCTGAGCATTTCAAAGCCAAGCTGAATTTAATGGCAAAGGGCCCTGAAGATGAGCAATGCTTAAGAATATTAAAAATCACAATATTATTATATTTTAAAAAGTGCTTTTTGCACAGTTAACTTTTCTCTGACTGGAAGGCTTAATGACAGGCTTGAAGCTTGTTCATTAGCTATCTCTGGAGATGGAAGAAACAGTGATTTAACAAGTCTTGGTGGGGGGAAAAAGTAGCAATAAATTTGAACATTGTCTAGGTTTCAATCTCATATTGTGGAGGTAATGGAATATTAATGCACAAATCAATATACAGAATTAATGCCAAATTCCCAGTTAGACTTTGCTAAGTTCTGCAGACCTTAACCCTAGGTTCCCTTTTCTTAGATGAGGGGAAGGTTTGGTGGAAGGAGGATTCCTTTAATGCCTTGCTGGTGTGGATTCTATCACGCTTCTTAGCATAAAGTTTTCTTCAGAATTTTGTAGGGCACAAGCATTTTGTCATCATGTGTATGGTACAGAAATCTGCTGCATTCAGAGCCTTAGCCATGTATCGCTCCACACAAATCACTTTTCAGATTGATGCTGGCAGGGCAATATCATTTAGCTCTCATTTGATTAAATGGAGCACATCTGAGCAAGACATGAAGTGGCTTTAACAAGAATGGGTGGAGAACAGTGCCTTCACGCATGGCTTCTAATCCCTTCTTACGCTGAGAGCAGTTCATGTTGGGCCAAGATGCCCATTTTTGGCAATTGGGCTCTTCACTGCTTTAAGTGCTTAACTGTTTATGACTAAACTACTGCTCTGTTTGGTCCCAAAGAGGGAGCAAGGGAGGTAAAGTAAGGTACCAGACAGTGGGTAGAAATTATGCAAACTGTCTAGCCTCAAAACACCAAAATGGCTCTCAAGGCTGTTGTGCAAGCAGCCTTACTTGTGTGCATGATATCTGGCTATGTGCTCTGCTGTTGGCTTTGACATGGCATGCATCTTGAAAACAAAGGCATCATTTCAGCCCTAGGAAATTTGCCCTGTGTGCCTGCAGACTGCATCAAACATGACGCATCTGTATCACTTGTGTGGATTTTGGGAACTGTATCAGTGCCTCGATGTATGTCAGAAAGGGTCTTCAAGAATATTTCCTTCCTCTGCTCTCTCTTTGAGCCTCAAGCAGTGAGAGATGGAATTGAGCGAGGAACAGAGCTGTCAGCTGTTCCTACTTTGGCTTCTGCTAGCAGAGCTCGGGAAAAGCATCTCAGACTTGGAGCCATCTTTTGTCCTTTGCTTGGGCAAGGAGTTTATCAGATGGGACAGCTGTGATGGTGAAACCTCATGCTGAGAGAAACCCTAAATAGGCTGGGTTTGGGAAATGGATTTCTTTCCCAGGGCTTCCCTTCTACCCCCAAACCTGCATCTTACTCATTCCTATTTCTCAGAAAAGAAAGTCTTATTGCACTGTTCCCTCACTTGCATTGGGTTCCATTAGGGAGTGCAGACACCTGTGGCTGAGCTGCCTGTTGTGTGCATTTCTGGAGCTCCCCCAGCCCAGCTTATTCTTGCTTGGGAGCTCTGCCTGATTTGAGCTTTGTTCCTCTGATCCCTTTAACTGCAGGAAAAGCTTAACTGTGACAGTAGATGGCACTCTATCAATCCTCATAGCACGTTGTGCTGGGCATAGAAGGAGCTGGAAGCAGAAGTGTGTTTTAGGTGCTAGAAAAGAGGTGCAAGGAGGCTGGGGGGAGCTACCCAAGGCTCTGCTGTGTCTGCCATCCCGACAAGCTACGTCTGCTTTGCTAGAGAACCGGTGACAGGGATCGGTATCCTTATGCTCAACACAGTCCTTTGCTTTCTCTGCAGTGCATTGTTGTGCTCAGGGCAGGGCAGTAAGATTAAAATCCCTCAACAGCATGGTCTGATGTGTGCCAGTGGCCTTTCAGCCCATTGCCAGTGAGTTGTCTATTTTTTTTTTTTTTGGTGACAATCCAAAAAATGTGCTTCATATAAGAGACTCTGTGCAATGCCCTCAGCGTGCATTGCACATCCAAGCCTTTCTCTGCTGGTTGGGCACTTGTATCACAAGTGTGTAACTGCAGCTCCGTGCAATTAGGAGGTGTGATGAATTAAACAGCCCTGCTGGCTTTTTAGTTAACACTCTTCTCTAGAAAACACCAAATCAGCACCACTGCATTGGCTTGAACCAGTGGTAAAGGAAAAACGGGTATTAAATGAGGTGGATGGTTTAACTTGAGCCATTTAGCATCTTTTAAAGCTCTGTTTGAGGCTTTCAGGCATGTATCTATGCTGATCTTTTGCTATGTAGAAAAGGAGATTTTGAGGAAATATTTAAGAGATGATGGCAACAATTTTCTCCTAACTTGTTATCCCTTCTTTGTGAAAATGCAACAAAAGGGAGAAATCTTAAACCTAGAGGTTTCAGATAATCAGCAAAAATTGTAGAAATTAATATTCATCTTGCTTGTCAGATGCTTTTAATGATCAATTTGGTGTGATACCCAGGAGCAGAGATGTCCTGAGGGCTATGAAGGCTCCTTAGCTGAAGCAAACTGGCATCAGGGAAACATTTCTCAGTGAAAGGTGAGAGAACGTTAGGGTTTTTCTGCCATATGTTTTGGAGCTAATTTTGCATACTCTGAAGGGGCTGCCAGAGAAAATTCCTCTGGGAGATGAAAAAGCTGAAAGTAGTAGAAACCAAGCCAATGTCTGCTCTGCAAGGTGATAATAGATGGTCATCTGGCCTGGGAAATAGGATTTAGTTAATGGGAACAGAAGCTTTGCCTATCAGTGATAGTCAGTGACCTTCAGGGACAGAATGAAGGGGATGTTCTGTCCACAGCATCGTGTTAGTGCTGTGCAAAGCCACTTGTCCCAAGTTCCCTGTGTCACTGAGAACTGTATGAGAATCCCTTAATGAATTCTACAGTTCCACTGCAATTCTGTGTCCAGGAGCTGTGTGTGGAGATCAGGTTATGCAGTCCCAAGCCCTGTATGAGCTGTGTATAAGCTGTAAATTCGTTGTCCGAATGTTTACACCACTTTGCATGGGTTGTGTATTTCACTGGATATACTGCAGGCAGTTGGGAGTAAGCTCATGTTTTTTCTATTTATACTACGTGTATTCAGGTAATCCACAAAGATATAAAAACAAATTTAAGGTAGATTTTCAGAGCGTATTTCGACTTATTCCTGTTTTACATTTAGATTGTTTCTTGACAGGCAGCAGATGGCTGCTAATTCTTGAAAGCGTTTGTTTCACTGGTGCTCCTGATAAAATTACTGCCTTGATGAGCCACGATAGCTGTCACTTCAAGACACACAAAAATGCTGTGTGAAGCCCTTAGCACTCACCTTGGGTAAAATGAGCAGCCTGGAAGGGATTACCATATTGATCTCAGTGGTGCTCCAGCGAGCCCAGTGCCCTTGCTCTGACTGTGGTCACTATCTGCTGCTTCAGCAAAAAGTGGAGTAAGTCCTTTGAGAAACATCTGCACACCAGCCTGCTGTCAGGGCAATCTGCTTCCTGATGCTCCCTATCCTATTTCTAAGGCAGGCAGGGGTTATGTCCACTCTAAAACATGTGATACAAATCCCAATGGCTTTGCCACCCATGTGTATGGCTGCACCTTCAGCATCCTGCCCAGTTGCTGGTTTTTTCCTACGCTCAATTTCACCTCTGCTGTTTTAGGGTGGCTGTTTGAGGCTGTAGGGTGAGCATCCTGGGCCTGTGGTGGCTGTGCATCGTGCCATGGCTGCAGGGGATGATTTGGGTGCATAATGGATGAGTGGCTGCTTAGCACTGGGCTGTGGCATTCAGTCAGTGTCCAACGCAAAGCAGAGAAGAGCAATGGTCGAGCCAAGGGCAATGCAATCAAATAATTGATTGTAAGGGGGAGGGCTGCAGCAATCTGCTGTGTTGGCAGTATTGGCTCAGTGTATGAATGTCTTAATTCACACTTTTTTTTTTTTTTTAAGATAATACATTTAATTGCCATATTTTACTTTTCCCCTGAAAATGTTATTCATTATTTAAGCTGTGGCCTTCTTAAAGGAAGCGTGACTTTGCTTTAGGAATCAGCTAGCATGCTCCTTTCATAACAAAGGTTAAACTGGCTTCTGATGAGGCATGTGGAACTTCTGAAGCTTTATAAAAACATTATTAGGAGAGGGTCTGTGGTGAGAGGGTGGAGACTACTGCATGTGTTTAACTCGTACTGAAAACTGCTCCATATACACACATCAGTGCTGTCTGTCCTGTACATCCCCACAGGTGTTGAATCCTTTCAATAAGGGGGAAATTGTTGTAAGAAAGGAACAAAATCTGCAATATTTGAATCCAAACCATGTGCGTTTTTGCTAAAGAAACGTAATAGCTGGTTATAAGGAAACTCCTGAAGCAAGATGGGATGTGAATCTAATACAAAAGAGCTACTGCAGAATAGATCTGAGCAAATAATCCGATTTGAAAATGTAAACCAGAAAGATTTGGCCGAAAACAATTTTGAAGGTGATATATTAATATTCTTTTCAGAGTGAATTTCCAAGAGGAGTTTAATATACACAAGCTGTTGAGTTCTGAGCTTCAGCAAGTGGCTCTGGCAAGGAGATGCTCCTAATAATCCCTCTGGGTGGTATTTCTGAAGGTAAGCCCTTGCTCTTAGAACAACACAAAAGTTGAACACTGAGGATACATCAAAGATCTTGATTGCAAACTGCTCGTCCAAGTTCTTTCATCACTTTAAGAAATGAGTTTTTTTTTCAAGATCATTTCTAAACCCTAGCCTTCATTTTCCCTCTGCTCTGCTTAATAGTAATTACCCTAAATCTAGGGTGTGCTCTGTCCAGTTTCAGTACATCTTTTTCCTGCTCTACACTTAAACTTTTTTGGTGTTTTTTGGCCTGTTGTTACAATAAGATAGTTGTAAAAACGTGATGCGTGGCTGTCAGAGGTGTAGTAAATCTGCAGTTTAATGTATCAGCTTATGGCCATTCCTGGCCAGTTTCTGCTTTCCTTGCACCTTTTGCATTATTGATAATAAAAGCTCAGCGTTGCATATTAAAAACAGAGGAAGGAAGGCTTCCCTGCAGTGAAAGGTTGGAGTCAGCTGAAAATAAATGGGACTTTACAGCTCTGAATGGCAACTCCACCGTTCTGCTGCTCCAATCTGTCTCACCAGTTTTCTACAGTGTGAACTGAATTCAGTTTTCTTCGGGAGCGTAGAGTCAGACGTGAGAGATTGATTTAAAAAAAATAAAAATAATAAAAGAATAGAGCAAAGTTCAGGAGGATCACTAAGTTCTTCATCATGGTGCTAAATGGATGGCTTTGCCTAGAAGCATCAGTCGTTGGCAGTGTGCCTAGTTAAATCTCACACGCGTTTGAGAGCTGACAAAACAATACCTTTGAGCTCTCACAAATGGGCTTATTTTCCGGAACTGAAAATAGATTCCTTAAAATCATGTAAAAACTGTCATGTGTAGGCTGGGAGATGATTAGTGCAGGATAACTGCCTGTTCTTGCATGCCCAGGAATAAAAAAGAAAACCTCTTCTTGCTGCTTTAATACTATGCTGCTGAGCAAAACGTGGTTCAATGAAATGCCTTACAAATATATAAGTGCTGTGGCTTAAGCCCCTTTTTTTCTGGTTTTATTTGGTATTTTTGGCAGCATGTGGGCTCTCTGCACTGAGGTGGGTATCCCCTTGGCCAAGGTAAGCAGCCATACATGAGGAGGTTGCACGTAAGGATGTCTCTTGCTTTCCTTGTGTGTTCTGTTCTCTTCAGCAATACCAGACCCTCAGACAAGGGATAAAGTTTTCATGAGTTTTTTCTCTTAGAGCTCAAATTCACTTTAAAGTTACTCACGTCATGTAGGTACTACAGGGATTTCTACCAAAGGCCTCAGGTAGAATTTTGCTGCTGTTTTCCCTTGGTAGGTGTTTGTACCTAGAAGAATTTTTTATTTTCTCATGGAATTTTGGTGGGAAATATCTAAATTCTTTCTGCATCTTGATCAGTATATTCTTTAAAATATTGATAACACCTAGTGAGATTTCAGCCCTTAAATTCACTGCATGTTAAGCTCAGATGTTTTGCACAACTCTACCTACTAGAGCATACTTCAACTCAGGAAATGCCCATTTGCATGTTTTTACCTTGGTAAATGCAAAATCACTTATCTAAAATCTATAAGGGACCAACAAACGTTCGATTTCTGGAGTAAGAGCATTACAGGGTAGCTATGAATTAGTTCCAGCATCTTCAACGTGCTTCAACATTGGTGTCACGGCTTCCACTTCTTGCATGTGTACATTGTTAGCAGGAGAGACAGAGATTGGCTCCTTGTGTTAAATCACTTCTGTCAGTAGGCAATTTCTGCTTCAAACTTGGAATATCAAAGCAGACAGTTCATTGCTTGAAAATAGATTTTCATCCTAATGTAGAGAATGCAATCATTTCAGGGGAAGTTTTTTTTTTTTTCCCCGTTAGTTTGTCATGCTAATTTCTCTGCTAGCTCTTTATGAAGTCTTGTTGTTTCTTGTCAAATAGTGTCACGTCTTCCTGAGATATTGAATAAGTTTGGAGGCACAGTTTCATGCTGTGTATCCTTGAGTGTTACATCTTGCTGCAATCGTGTGTACAGAGGATGACAGAGCAGCTCCTTCCCCCTGGCTTGGGATGGCTGAAGAGTGATATGGCTGGGAAGGGAGAACTGGGGAAGGCAGAGGAAGGGCTGGGCTGGCAGTGCCTCTGTTCTCAGACTGGGTGTGGGCAGGGGGCAAGGTCCTTTGTGCTGCTCTTGGGTTGTTTCCCAGCAGTTTTTTTTCTTGGATGACCTTTTGGAGGAAAGGAGGAGGTGACTTGCTTGGTCCATGTGCTCCCAACCAACACAAAGGCACCAATTATTGCAGTGGCTTTTGTGGATGAAAGCATTTACCATTTCAAAGCTGGAGCAAGGCCAAGAAACTCATTTCATCCACCAGAGCCTTTCAGTGGGAACTGATTTTCAGGGTACAGCCTGGTGCAGGTGCAGAGCAGGCAGGTTTCTGGGCAGCTCCTCCAAGGACATGGAGCCCAAACTGTGCAATATGGAGATGCCAGTGCAGGAAGAGAGACTGTAACTGATCTGTTAGCACACTGCTAATGGGCTGCTGATCAATAACTGATGATGAGCAGTACCTGTTTCTTACCACCCATAGCTCACCTAGTATAAAGCCTCACTGCATGTCCAACTCTGCCTGGCCACAGAGCTGAGCTGTGGCAGTGGGGCAGCTCTCATGGCATTTTTCTCTTCTTTCATAAAGGTGCTCACTTGCACAAAATTCAAAGCTGCAGTGAACTCGTTAAACATTTACTAAATGTCACGCCACTCTCTCCAGAGTCCTCAGGAGAATGGCTGAGGAAGGCTATAAATATTGCTTTTAACTGGGCTCAGGGAAATGATATGTTTAAGGAAGACAATGATTGTGTAGGTGAAAGCCATCACACGATGGTGGCAAAATGCTGCCTTGTCCAAACAAGCCAAGCTGCAAATCAAAGTCATTGTGAAAGTTGTCATGCACAAAATCACGCTGAAATACAGGATCTTCCCATGGACTTAGCTGTCTGACTGGCATACAAGATTGGGGCCAAAGATGGTATTTATTTTTGTAAGCACTTAGCTGTTTGGATATTACAGCACTGGGTGTATCAAAGGTGTTAATACAGAATTGTTAGCTCCTTGGGACTGATGGTGACAGGTCTTACCAGCACAGTGAGGCAAAAGCTCACTGTTCTGTCTGGAATTTTAACCACATGATACACAATCATGAACGGTGGCAATGAAAGTGAGACTACTGTGTTAGGAGTCCTTGATTTTAGTGGGTCTGTTTCACTGGAACTACGCATTTGCTTAAAGATAAGCACGTGCTCAATGTCCCTACAATTTCAGGGCATGTAGTTATCTCTCCTGCTCTTCTCAGCTATGATTTGTGAAGGACAAGAGCCTGCCAAAGAGCAAATATGTAACCCATTGGTGGAGGCGTGTTTGAAGTTGTGTCTCTTTGGGAAGTACAGAGGGGATGACTTGTTTTTGCCCCTAGCCATAGAGCCCTGGCTGTTCAGCTGACGTTGTAGCAGAACATGCTGTTGTTTTTGCCAGGCCAAGCCAAGGGTATCAGCCAAGAATCAGCAGTTGTGCAAGCACAGCAGCCCCTATATTACAGCAGGGGTGGTATTTAATTTCCTCCAATAAAGTCTTGCACAGCACAGAAGTGAAGGAGAGCACAGCTGGCTCACAGCTTCCTCAGAGCTGCCCTCAAACCCCTGTAAATCAATAAGCAGATTACCCAGTGCTGACCCTCCCACGTGGTTAATAATGATGGAGAAAGGCAAGGCTTTAAAGCCTTTGTGTTTGCAGAGGGATGCCTGTCTGCTGATTGGGTGAGACAGCTTCTGCAGCACGTGCAGCTCATCAAAGGCAGCTGAGATTCAGATCTGCAGGCAGATGACTCCCTGGGTCTGGCCTCGGTTGTGTGTTCTGAGCACCAGTGACATCTGATGTGTGTGACAGCAGGGAAGGGAATTCTTGCTATAAATCTCGAGGGTTCAGGGTACTGATTTTTACATGCATTGTGCTCTTGAATAAGCTGTTCATTTATTTATTTTTTCTTTCCTGGGTAACTCAGGAGTGCTGTAAAGCAACAGTCCTTAACGTTTGTCCAGTTCTTTGTAAAGCCCTCAGGAGAGGTTAAGCATGGCTGTAGATGGATGATGTGTTTTTAAGCCTTGAGTGCTAAGTAGCAAGGGATGTAACTTAATCCTGAATATTGTCTTGTTTCTTCTAGCAAAGTGAAAAAAAAATCAAAGGTGAATACATCAGAGCTATGTGATCTTGCAAGACAACAGTCAACTTCTCATTAATTAAAAAGAAAAACCTTTTATATCAAACTAGGGGGAAAAAAACAGGGGAAGAAGTGAGGACATAGGGAAAATGAGCTCTCTTTTTGCATGACTCATTCTCCCAGCAGTAACTGCACAGGGAAATGATGCAGCTCTGAGAGCTGGCTGGATCCAACAAACCTGTGCTTAACTTTATGGCCCACTGGAACCCAAAAACTGAGGCATGGACACAAATCAAGCAGGACAGATTTTCTTTTGCAATACTTTCAACTACTCATAGTGGAAAGGCATCTGGAGTTAGGTGAGCAAACAGGAGCTATTGCCAAGCAGTGATTTCTCTGCAGACTCTAGTTGTTACAGTTCAGGACCTGGGTTGTCTTCAGCAGAAGTATTTTTTGCCTTTAGAGCCTGTTGGAAAATATCCCTTTTCTCCCCAGAGGAGATGGCTATGGATGTAGCAAGAAAATTGGCCTTGTGTCAAGCCAGGATAACAGTAGATATTACATTTGAACATATTAGTTGCACACTTCCGTAGCCAGAACAATAAATCAGAAGAAGAAATTAAACATCCCTAGGACTACGAATGATCTTGCAATAAATTTAATCTCTTAAACGTGGACTGATGCTGGCTTAGAACAAAGAGGCTGGTGTTTCTTGTCCCCTTTATCTACTCTGCAGTGGTCAGCATAATGCAGCTCATTGTGCCTTGAAGTAACATCTGTGGCTCTTCCATTTCCTGCACTTCACACTGTAGAATGAATTATAAAATATAAAGTTGTCTTCGTGTCCCTTCTTCCCTTAGCTTTGCTAAAAGCAGGATTTCAGCATGCTTTGCCACAGGGCAGACGGAAAATTAGATTCTGCCTTTGTTGGTACCACTAATGAGGATTTCCTGTCCCTGGGCTGGAAGGGGAAATATTTTGAGTGAAATTCTGCTCTTGCATCAAGCTGCAGAGATGTTCACTGTAGCTACTGGTACACAACAGGTGAAGCTGGAGCCTGATGACTGTGGAAACCTCCTGTTTTTGTTTAATATGTTTCAGGGTCATCCCTTAGCTAGCAGAAGCAAATGCAGTTCTGCTATGCTGCAGAATAGCACCAGCTCACACCTGCTGAAAACAAATATCTGGCTCCTGTTTAATGGCACTCAGGAAAGTGGAAACATTGCAAAGACTAGAAGGAATCATTTAAGGGACACACACTGTGTTTTTTTGTATGGCTGAGCGTGTATTCAAAAACATATCTGAAGCCTTAACAATTAATGCACTTGTTAATCGCATTTGGAAAGTAATTTTGGAGACATGTGGAGCACAGAAGGAGAAAGACGGAAGTTTTTAAAAATGCATGAGGAGCCAAGGCTGCAGGAGAATTGTTTATTAAGAAAAGCAGAGTCACCCTATGGTATCTCATGAAGTAATGTATGTAGCTGTGTCCTTCAGAGGTGACTTGTTACGTGATCTGTGCATTGTTCTTCTATCCCAACACAGCTGAAAGGCAGGGTGCATGCACATTAATCATGCATTAGAGTGTTGAGCTCCTTTTGCTAAATATTGTTCAGGGATGCAAATTGTTCTGTAGCACATCCTCTGGTAAACTGCCTCTGCAGTCTCAAATGAATTGTGTGACTTCTCCATTCATTGTAATTAGAAGGTTAAAACAATTCTTGTAGACATTGGGACTGAGCTAGAGATGATTAAATCTGATTTGAATAAACTTGTTAAAAAAGAAAAAAGAAAAGAAAATCACAGCTTGCTCATTCATTGTGTGCTGAATTCTGCATCTTTTCTCCTATAGATGCTTTATTCCCCATTTCTGCCACCTGCTCTCTTGGGATTGGCACTGAGCTTGTTCAATACTGCAGGAACTGCCTCCTCTCTCTGCCAATACAAGTTTGGATTGAAAAGATCATCCTGGATAAGGGAAAGATGGACTGATACCTCCTTATACCCTCATTTGGAAGCACAGGATACCAAACATCTCAACTGTAACCAAGTCCTGCAGTGAAGACGTCCTCCTGTACTTTTGAGCGTGGTGGAAGCCTGTAGAAGAATAAGAAAGTGTTTTAAATATTCTCCAACAAAAAGTATGAGTCAGTTATTTAAGGAGATGAGGTTCATGGATGCTCCCAGTTAGGATGAATCACTTAAAAATATCGGAGTTAGGTTTTGCAAAAGCAGCTGGACTTCAGTATTTTTCAAGGTGGAGACATGCTACGCTGATTTATTTCATTACATCATCTGAAAAATGAAAATATCCCTCTCCCAGAATAATAATTAGAATCTGCAGTGTACTAATGTATGAGGCAGCATCAGTTAGGATTTGCTGACCTTTGGATAATGGAGCTCTCAATGTTTAATGTCACAGGCAATGTCCCTTGGGAGAGATTTGGTAACGAGAGGGAATGGGGGTCCTGAAGTTCAGAATATATGGGGTGGAACGCAGTGTGTGCATCACCATTCAGGTTTATGCTCCAGTTCCATCTCTTTGTGTGACTGAAGAGCGATGAGATGGCATTTTGCTCTCTTCACTGCCTTAATGGACAGCTGGTGGAATGAGTTGTCTACCCAGAAGAAATCCTGCCATCATTAATAAATAGTAAATGGGCATTAGTGATGAAGAGGGCGGGTTTTTTTCAGATTTTATGGCTGTTTCACTTAATATTTGCAACTGTGCAGTGTTGTGGTATAACAGTGTCATGGTATAAGTTCAAGGCAGGGCCCTGTGGGGTTTGGAAGGTGAGATATGGGCAAGAAGAAGAAAGAATAAGAACAAAACCATCCTTGTGCCCTTTCATTCCTGGGCTCTTTCCTTTCCAGTGAAACCAGTGTTACAATCAGGAGCTGTAAGGAAAGAAAATCCTGTTTACAGAATGTTTTCTACACATTTGAAACCTCCTCTTGAGTGGTGAGTCCTGAGCGATCCCACTTAATTATCTTAAAAATGAAAACCACTCTGCTCTGTACAAAAATGTTTCATTTGCTTCATAGTTCGAGTCAGGTGACCACAGATGATTGCTGCTTTAAAAGATGTTTCTGTAGTTACTTTTCATGCTAAAGAATACATCCTTTGGATTCGATTATACATCGTATTTAGAATGTTTAAACAACCTTTAATTTTGAACTGCAGCCAATTATTTTCTAATTTCATTTTACTTTGCATGGCTGCAGGAATGCTGCGATTGCTTCTTTCAGTGAATGTTGCCGATTGCATTTTCCTGGACAAAGACATTCCCATTAATTTTATCACTTAATCCTGTAAAACATTTGTATGAAAGCACTCTAAGTACCGACTCCTGAATTCCTGGAGCAAGATTTAATTGAGATCATGACGGTAGGAAGTTCTGGGAGTGCTCTGGGAGTTCACTCCTATACTTTTCATACTGTTATTTTGAGTCTTGTTACTTTTGTAACTTCAGAACATGAAAGCTTCATCTAGAGTTGAGCAGAAGTTTCATTTCAAAGTGTTTTTTTTAATCAAAAGTTACTTTAGTTGTCCTTTCTCAGAACATCTCTTTTAAATTTTACTTTTAAGGTACCTAAGAGCATTGCTGTGATAACGAACAGGGTATTTCAGAACGGGGATGTTTTGAACAAATCTTTGCTTTGTTTTTGGAATGAAAACACTTTGCTCCTAGCTACAGCCGTTCCTGTCTCTGCCAGGATCTGAAGGTGGTCCTAAACTGCTTACAGAGGCAGGATCATTTCCATTTTAATGTTCATATTTGCTTGAGATCATAAAGGGAGTGCATGTGGTAAAGCTGGGAGCTTTACCAAAGCACAGCTCAGCACCAGGACAGAGCTCTGCATTAACAAAATGGTGCAGCCAGAGATGTTTTGCTGTGTCCCCCACAAAAGATCCAGCTGCCCTGTGAATAATGATGAAGGATACGTTCAGCTGTGCTGATTAACAGCCATCACTAATTGAAAACTGTTCTGTTTCAGTGCTGGGGGATCCTTGGAGAAACTCTTATCATCTAAACTAATCCATTGAATTAGGAAGGCTTCCTGCATTATCATCAGCCTAGCCTGGGGACAGTCCCTTCTGCATCTCCAAAAGGCTTTCTTTTGTCTCTGCACATGATACAGTTATATCCTCATTAACTCTACAGGGGATGTCTTATTTAGGTCAAGATGTCACAGATGATGTATAGCTAAGCTAGCTCCTAGGTTTTTCCTTAGGACACTTACTGCTTTTTTTTTTTTGATCAAAAGATCTGTAGCTTTTCCAATGGAAAAGTAATCTTTTGGGAAGTCTGATTAAAGCATGGGACTTTCTATAGCTGACAGGGATGTGGCTGGTGCCACGTTTGGCTGCCTTTGATTTCTTACCCGGAGGGATCAGGTACCAGCTCACAGCAGGGAGAGCTCAGTAAGGTCCTAGTGCTATTGAGATGCCTCCCATCCTTTGCTTTTTCCTAGCACTGCACTGGATCATTTTGAAAACAGCTTTTGTGGTGATCAACGTGGGTAAGAGCAAGGAATGTAATGAATGTGAGAAGGGAAGGGGAGACAGGGATGGGTTTTGAGGCTGGTAGTTTTCTTGGCAAATTCAACCAGCAGTGCACTTGGGTTGGATGAGCTTGGTTGAGCTTTCTACAGCATGATGCTAGCAAGAAAGAGATAAATACAGGGTTTTAATATATTGCTGTGGGACCCAGAGCACTCCTGCAGGCTGGGTTGGCAATTGCCAGTGAACAACACAGTGGCCATTCTCTAAATTTAAGTGGCAGCAGCATTACACCGAGATCCATAATCAGACAGGGATGGAATGTTGGGAAGGAGCACTGGAAGCTGAAACAATTCCTTACAGTGCACTGAGAGAATGCCATTTTAAGCCCTGGACACCTTGTTTTAATTCTGGGCATTGCTATAGTACAGTCCCCATGGCTACCAAGTAGGGGAAAAAAAACAAAAAAGCCCAAAAAACCAAAGCAAACAATAAACAAAAAACCCACAAACTATGTAATATGGCCAGATGCTCATTCAACTTGCTTTGTGAGCGGACATTCCCAAGGCTTTACAAGAGGAAACCAAGTCAAGAGCTTACTAAATGCACTCTCCTTTCATGTTATTTCCACAGTGGAGTGGATTTGGGCTCATCCTAAGAGAAATGTCATGAAAGGTTATTTGGACCAACAGATCTGATCAGAAGCTTCTCCCTTGAGCTGCACAGTTACAGGTGCAGTGTGCAGCCATTCTAATTAAACACCCATCCTCATAATCAAATGCTTGGCTTTTGGAGATGTCACCTTGTGTAACTTGATTAGATTTTACTCTGCTAGAGGATGGAATCAATTTTTCTTCTAGTTGTTTGCTAAGAGGTTTTTTATTAATAACACAAATGGAAATTTAACTTGGAAGGTCTCCTCCTCATATGGATCTGGCTTTTCCTGCCAAGTCTATGTTCCTGGCTCTGTTGCTGACTCAGTGATGACTTTGATGGCTCATTCTGGGCTTTAGCTTCTCCCAAATCATCTTGTGCCAGTTCTTCATCTCTGGAATGTATCTCTTTGCTAAACTCAGTCCCTTCATTACTGTCAGGTATTCCAACCTGATGGTAACAAAGGCTGCATGTGTAGCTCAGTGCCTCCTGCTGGGATTTATCCTTAAGATTTGCCTCAGAGCTCAGATTATACGACTCAAATCTGAGAAAACAATGCAAATGCATTGAAAAAGCAAACTTTGACACTTAGAAAGCAAGCAGGGTTTCCTAAGGTAAAGGCAGGTTGTCTGGATTAAGTGGCTCTGGCATATTGCGTGCCTGCCTCTTTCTAGAGCTCTGACTCATTTATGCAGTAAAACATTTATGTTTTACAGCACCAGGGCGTGTTTGGATAGGTGAAGTAAAATTGCTCAGGTAGAAAATGCTGCTGTGGGCTTCTGTCCCCTGTAGACAGCAGATCTGCGTGCAGATGCTCAACAGCAACACTCTGAAACCTCTGCACTCAGTGCCTGCTCCGTGCTGGAGATGTATAATTGATAGGGGTGTGCATCCCTGCTGCAGGCTCCTAACGAGGCTCCCATACATTAATGCGTTATTTTAGCAGACCACGGAGGCTTTGGGTCTGTGTGTGTGGGTTATGTGGGGTAAATCAGTAGTGCCAGCTCTACTGTTAGAGGCTCATCCTGCAGTAGATGGGAGGAAGCTTGCTTGATTTCACTGGGGAGGAAAGCAATTGTGTTTGCTTAGAGACATAAGGAGTGAACATGTCACGGTTGATATCCTAAAGATTCACTTCTGATTTTTCCCTGTGCAGTTGCTTCTGAGTCGGTGTTCTGGGGAAGAAGAAATTGGGTAGGGCCATGTGTCAGTGCCTATAATTGAGAGACAAGGCAGATGCAGGAAATCAGGGGAGGTGGTAAATGGATAAATGGGGGCATCACAGGAAAGCAGGTTAGCTGGATCTGGCTAGAACTGGGGGAGCTGGGCTGCCTTTGACAAGTAGCATCACTGCCAGCTCAACAGAGATTGGGAATATTTAATGGAATTTACTAATTTGATCAGCAGTGGAGACTGCTACTAAGTGGAGAAAGAAAATGGATTCCCCCCAGACTGGAGTGCAGCAATACCTAATTATCTCATCCGAGCTGTTGCCCTCTATGCCCACATGTATTCCATCATTCTCATTTAGATCTAGCACCATAAGGATTTGTCACTTAATAATTTGTTTTACTTGTAGCCGTTTCCTTTTGATAAAGTAAGTGTCAGGTGGCTGTTCCTGGGCATTTTGCTGATGATCTGATCATTGGAAAAAAATTTGTTCAAATAAGGTTTCTGCATTGATTAAATTAGCATAAAGGGAAAGTTGCATGTGCTGCCATAAATTAACCAATTTGTGATTTTTTTTTTTGCTTACTGCTGCTATAGAGATCTGTCAAAGCCCGTTGTTTAATCCTTTATTGATACTTTCACTTAGAAATAATACATCTATTTGCCATTTGTGGGTCTGTGTGTTGATAAAGTTCTGACAATACTCAAGGATGGGCATAGATGTAAAACTGGAGGATGCCAAGTGTGAACAAGGAAGAATTTTCATCCATGTAGCAATTGTCTGATAGTGTTTTCATCCCGTATTTCCTTCAGAATATTTCAAGAGGAATTGTAGCTTTCCTGTTGTGGTCAGGTGTGAAGGTTTGCACATGTTGAGAATCTTAATTCTAGATGTTAATTTTTGTCTGTATTTAAAAACCTACGTGGCTCTGTGCATAGCAAGTATGTGTATGTGCTGTGAAAGAATTATAAATATTTAGTTAGGCTTTTTACATTCCTTTATCACGTCTAAGAGCTCATTTAAAAAAAATAGCCAATGTAATCAATCAGATTTAGTGGTAAAACGTGGCAGGTGGTTACATGAGGGAGTTAATTGTGGATTTCTGGAGGTGCTCAGAAACAAAAGAACACCATGGCTTGGTTGGGATGCGTGGTTGGGAGGATTCTTGATGGATGGACCATGCAACAATGTGTGGAGTAGCAACTCACAGTGAAGTGGTGGCCTTTAGGTCATGTTATATCAAA
Source organism: Penelope pileata (assembly GCA_013396635.1). Lineage (NCBI taxonomy): Eukaryota > Metazoa > Chordata > Aves > Galliformes > Cracidae > Penelope > Penelope pileata. The sequence goes on along the minus strand of WBMW01004441.1, from coordinate 260,859 downwards.
TAAATACTTGAGATTACATGTTGGAAGACAAAGCAAAACCATCTTTTCTGTTTAGGTGTTTTATTTTTCTTGGAATACTCTGATAAACCGACGTACATATCCCATGGAAGAGACACACAATAGATGTGAAGCTGTTTGTCAAGGTTATGTAACAATCTGCTACAGTTAGAAGATGGATGGATAAGAAAATCCATTAAAACCTGTAATCTGCCTTGCTTACAGCCCAGGCTCATATCTGAAGTGTGCAGTGCAAGATAGAGGTAAATGTTGGGTATTGGTGCGAGTGTGAGCTTGTATTACCCTCTGCCTTGGGCTTACCTAGAATGAAAATCATTACCCTAAGAGAATGAAAATCATTACCCTAAAATTTTTCAGAGCAATCTAAAAGAATTTCAATGTTTTCCTTAGACTTTAAATCCTTTATCTTTTTCCATTTTTCCATTCTGTATCCTTAGCACACCAATACTTCATCCTGACTTTTTTTAGAACATAAGGCATCCCCTTGCCTCTTCCCTTGTGAAGTTCTTCAAAATGGGATTTTACTCACTGGCTGGGGGTTTGGGGTGAGGATTTCATGTTTCTGATGCATGCTTACAGCTTGTAGTAGCACCAATGGTGTTCACATCTCAAAGCATTGCCAAGTATCCCCACACAGGCAGAATGATGGAGGGTGGACTTGCACCATCTAACCAATCCCTAAAGTCTCTTTTCAGGCAGATGAGGAATTTTTTCTTTTGTTTTAGTGGAAGCTATGATGTTGCTGCAGTACTGCCAGAGATCAAGCTCTTGTATTTCCTCATGTGCTTCTTCCCTCATCAACTTTTGCAAAAGATCCCAATACCAAGTGTTCCTTTTAGTGCCTAGTGACAACCCAAATGAATGTCCCTGCAATAAGCATTGGTTTGGTTCCTACTTATGGAAATTGTGTACCTGTAGGCTTTAATAGAGCACTAGATTTGTTGCATTATAATCCCTTGTGTAATTGTTGTAATAAATAGATATTATAGATAAGCATAAATGACTTTTGGGTTTAATTTCATTTGGCTGTGGGGAAAAAATATGCCGAGGATATGTTTATCCCTTGATTTATGTTTGCCTCGGATGCAAACAAGGCCATTTTTCAAATACATAAACCTAAATTGGAGGCACAGATCCCACCTTGCAGTGACTTGAATGTCACTGTGCCACGAACCTCCATTTTACGTGTCCAGAGCCTTAATCCAAGAGATGCATTTTCAGATGTGGATCAGACAGCCTACATTCCCATTTTTCATCTGCTTGGAAGCCAGCATGCGAGTTCCAGACCATCAACTACAGTGAATTGACATTGTCTCACTAAAGTCCATGTAGCTGTGCCAATTAACGCTAACATTGTCTTAGGATCATGCCTATGTTATTTAATCCAAGCCATTAGCTTCTGTCTAGTGCTAATTTTTAAGCAAAACGTTACAATGTGAACTCCACGCCACCACAGCAGTTTCTTGGGTCACCCATCAGCCTTAAGCTGCTCATAAAATACTACAGGGTGCCTCCAAAGCTCCCCAAAGTGGTTAGGAAGGTCTCAAGACTTGGCCCCATAATTCCTTTGAGTTGAGGAATGGACAGCCCGGTGTCTGCTTCACCTCTCCTTGGGTTGATTCATCACGTCCATCTCCCTTGCACATAAATTTTGCCATCAGAGGTTTGACAGTTGTGTGAGCTACAATGAAATATTTTTTGTAAGTGGGCTAAGTCCTGCTGTAGTATTGGGAGGGAAGAAAAAGATTCCAGGAAACTAATTGAAAGGTTTGTAATGGGAGTTTGAAATAAGACTCGGGGCTGTTGTTCCCTTGAGTTTGGGGCAATGCTTCACTTCCTCGTTAGTGATCTCGGGAAACATTAATTCATGTGATGCGGTTTTCATGGAAAGCATTTGCGCTTTTGCAGCGTATAAATTAAAAACACTGTAAAACCTGGAAGAATTTAGCAAGCTCAGGGGAAGGGTACTAAAGGGGACTGAGGCTTGGATCGATGCTATAAAAATTGTATGATGCTTTGCTGATGGCTGAGTGTAAATCCCCGAGCTGCCGTGCCCACTGCTCTTACATCTCGTGGCTAAATATAGACGAACGTTTCCTTGGCTGGCGTCAGCCAGCGCAGCTCCTCCGAGCTCGAGGGACTTTGATCAGCTTATACCAGCAGATTGCTGCTTAGTGGTGGGAAGAATCAAACCAGGAGTGAACCAGGTTCGTTCGTGTTGTTTCACTGAAAACAACAGCTGAGCATCCAAGTGCTTTCCCCCCCTGCTGTCACCCCAGGCTTTGATTCTGGTGTTTTTGGGTATTCTGACCAAGTTCCTGGGGGTTTTTTGGGCTTTGCTGGTGTGATAGTGATGGGGAAGCTGCTGGAGGCAACAGCTTTAATGCTCAGAAAATGCCTTCCCCTGTCAGGTGAGCAGACGTGTATGTGCTTTGTATTGGGGAGATGTTTTGGGGAGCTTTGGTGCAGACCTGCAGCAGAGATGAGTTTTGTCTCAGTCAGGGCAAAATGGAGAGAAAACAGGAACTTGTGCCTACAGCCCTGGCCACAGCAGCAAGAAGGGGGTGAAACCCACGTAGCGTGGCTGCCATCTCCTGTTGGGCCCCATGGGCTTTGCTGTGGAATGTGCAGGCCAGCAGAAAGCACTGTGTCTGAATTGGTGTTCCTGAAAGATGCCATCATCCAAGACACTGCAAATTAAAGCTTTCTAAATGCTTGCTTGCATCAAGATAACATCTATAAATTAATACACAAAGATACCTGTGGAGCAAGAGAAGAAAAACCAGGCACTTATCTTCCGTGATTGTGATACACGTGCGGATATGATTATTGTATAGATCAAGCTAATTGCTGTAATGAATGGATAATAATAATCCCGTAGCAGCCTGTGAGATTGCTTGATGGCACACTGAGTTTATTGTAGTTTCTCACCACTTTAATCCATGTTTAGTTGGTGACTAATGAATGCAACACGGCTTTGTTAGGAACCCTTTTATTGCCATGCTTTAATTCAGCTATTTCTGATCCAGTTCCTATATCAGCTCCCAATGCTTTCTGCTGTATGGGTGCAGCTGGGTGTTGAGAATAAAAGCATGGACTTAGAATTCCAGTGTGGCTCCATACATAGATGGAAACAACCAGTTAGGCCCCAGAGGAATGATCAACCCAGGGTTGTGCATCTGATTTGACTCCACTTGTGCATCTGATTTGTTGCTCCTGTTCTGCAGCCAAACAGACCTCCAGGCACTGAATGTAATTTTATATGTAATTTTATTAAGGTGGGCATTTCCTTCCTGGCAACTCAGCCTCGAAGCAAGGGAACTGATGGCCCATGTAGCTAATGCACCACTTAAATCTGCAGCTCAGCACTGTGCTCAATAAATGGAGCAAAAAAGCGCTCGGCTGCTGAGTCAGTGCAAGCTGAGCTGGGGTGAAGTTGTCTCTTTTGCTCTGATTTGTTGCATGCAGGCTGTCAGTCACATCTGTCACACCGACAGGACGTGCATCCTACGAGGAGACACAGCGAGCCAAAAAGCTGTTAAAAATCACGAGCTCAAGTCTGGAGGTACCACTGCTGCTCTTTATCCCTGCAGTTTGTCCCGTGGTGTAGGGAGGGAGTCAAAAGGAGCTAAATCAGCCCCGTGGCACAGTGCTTTGGTGATTATACTTCTATAACAGCCTGCCTTACCTTGCCCAACAGCATTAAGCGTGTGTTGCAGTGGGTACGTACCCGGGAACATGGTTTGTGTTTTATTTTTTATCGTAGGGTATTAAAATCCAGGGAGCACACGCTGCAGTGCCCTCAGCAGAGTATAGGAAACTGCAAAACCCTTCATTAGCACAAGAGATTGCAGTGTGGTTCTTTCCCATAATTAGATGAGTTGTTAAGTGCCTGAAATAGGCTTTTTTTTTTTTTTTTTTAAGAGTAAGGAAAGTAGCAAAAATCAGGAACTAATGGAGAGAGAAACAAAACCCCCAACCATCTCCAAGGTGAAATAGCTCCAAACACTCTTGTTTTCTTGCAGAACTTTGTCACAGCTTTGATGAAGCCTCGATAGAGGTATGAAATACATCCGTAACTTCTGCCCTTAGCACCCACCATCAAATTGCAGATGGCTCTGGTGCAGAAAGTGTGTGCAAAAGGTCAAAATCGCTGCAGGGATTAAGTGCAACGTAGAACTCAGCTGCAGTGCTCTCTGGTCAGGGATCTTGCAGGGCTTGACCTCCCCTGGCTGCTTCTCCAAAGATTGGAGGAGGGCTGGCTGCTCCCAGCTGGGCACCCAGGGCTGGCATGAAGCATGGCTAATGAGCTCCTGGTCTGAGGGGTGTCACAGGGAGGCAGCTTGGCTGTGCTGGTGCTGTTCCCTTTTCCAAACAGTGCTACTAAGAAGAGAAAGGGATTTTCCCCAAAGCCCAGAGCAAATCAGTGGCTGCTGCTGCAGCAACTCTACTTTCCCAGCCTCAAAGCTGCATCAGAGGGAGTGTCTCTTCCTCTGCAAGGACAAAACCCTCCTGGGTATGAATTTCTGCAGTGCACAGAAGGCTCATTCTGCAGCACTGCATGGCACTGTGGCCAGGTCTAATATCGCTGTTACCCCAAAATGAGAGCAGTGCTGGCGGGGGCTGGTCCTGCTTGGTTGTTCTCCTCTCCCCCCTGCCATGGGCTCTGCTGTGTCATATGGCCAGAGAGGGCTCTGAAGCAGCAGAAACTTTAACTGCCCAGAGTGAGTTTCTTGCTGACTTGTTCGTCTCGCCTACTGCTGTTTCTTGCGTTATTTTTAAATCTTCACAGTGTAGTTGTGGTGGAGGAAAGGCTGCCTTAATTACTGCAGATAAAATAAATCAGGGAAATCTCATTGCAAATGCAGGGAGACGAGACATGCCTAAGTACAGCTCCCTGAGTCATCCTGCCAATAAGGCTATTAATTTCAGTCTGAGGAACAGACTGCATCTTCAGAGGCACTGTTAGGAGGTAGTGCGGGCTCTCAGATCTATGGGATGCTTGTTCCCATACTGATGTCTGAAGGATGCAGCCAGATGATGTCATGCTCTCCTGGATGAGTGCTGCCAAAATGAAGAGGCAGTACACAGACAGATTCATGGGTTGGGTGATGTCAAACCTTATTTTCCTTTGCGGTGGGATTGATGGAGGTAGTCTGTAGTGGGCATTTCTTTGGGGTACTCAGAAATAAGATGGAAAGAGATGCAGTCCTTCTTGGACCCCATGCATCCCACTAATTTGGGTGTATGAATAACTGAGACGTAGGCTGTATAATTTGATGGCTGGAGCACGGACCTTAGAAGTAAGGGAATCTTGTGCTCATTGCCAGCTCTACCACTTGGGTATGTCACCTTCTTTCTCATTACATTAACTTTCATTTTTTTCCTTTCCCTCTGAGATCACTGTAAAAACTCCCAGAGACTCAGCAGTGGCCCTCAGCTGTGTCCTTGAGGTCTGGCACTTGGCCTGTTCACAGCGTGGAGGGACTCGTCTGAGGTCGTGCATAATTAATTTGTTCTGTGTCCAATCTTGGTCTAATGCATTTGCAGCCTCCTGCTTCGTAGCTTTTACATTATTAGCCAAGAGAAGGGATGATACATCTGCCAAGAGGAGACCTAAATTTTTTATGCAGCTGAAGTCTAGGACCAGAAAAAGCAATCTGGGCTGGGAACCACGAAGATGGAGGCACTGGTTTTGTTAGCACAAGAATTCCACTGGCTGCTTTAGGGGAAGTTAATGCTGCAGGCATGAGAGCCCTCTGCTTCCAGCGAGGGCAGTGAAACCCAGAGCTCCTCGGTGGAGGATGTGGGGATGATTGGGATGTTGCAGCTCTTTTAAACGTGTCTTCTCAAAGAGAAGGCTTAGTTGCATTTAGAGGAAAAATGCAAACTTTTTCCCTCATTCTGCTCAGTTTTCTTCCCCACACACTGAATCGTGATCAGCCACACTAAAAACAAAGATAAGGTTTTAATTACCATTATTTAACTATAAAGGAATGAAACATCGCTCCCCAAGGCTCCAGAAATGGAGACATCAGAAATAGCCCTGTTTGGTCCTAGAGGCAGCGAGCAATCGCTTCAGCTGCATTAATTGCAATCACCATCACAGCTCTACTTTTCAAAATGCTTTCCCTGAGGCCCAGAAAGTGAACTGGGGAGGCAGCCTGGTGTGTTCTGACCCTGTTCTGCACCTCCTGCATTGCCCCAGCGCTGTCTCTGCTGTAGTGGAACAAAGACTCCATCACAATGGACAATAGTGAATAGCAGTGCTCCTGCATTGCTTGTGTGTAAAGATGTTTGCTGCTGTAAAGTTTTCTGGTATTGACTCTGTATTTTTCCTTGCATTCCAGTGTGGATTTGTTTCTTTGTGCTTTGTTTTCAAGGAACAATGCGAACTGGATTTATATGTGCTAGAAACAAAGCAGTGGTAGAATTCACTTGGAACACAAAGGCGACGTGGTGTCAGTCCATTAGTTATGATAATTAGCACTGCACAGTTATTAACACCGCACAGTCCTGCCAAGAAATTCTCATGGGCTTGGATCAGTCCTGAGTGTCAGCAAGAGGAATTCTGCTCGGTGAAAAGAGCTCGGTGCCTGGTGCTGCTGCTCTGCAGGTGATGCTACGTCTCTGCAGCCCTGCAAATCAGCGCTGGCTCCCTGGGCTCTGGTGCCAGTGGAAATGCAAAAGGAGATGCATAGCCCAAACTGGGACAGCAGCCCAGGGAAGGAGACATGAGCTTGTTGTTACCCAAACTAAAAGGAGCGAATTCTGCTCATTGTATCTTCAGTGTGTCAGTGCCTTTGTGCAGCTGGGTTCCTGGAGAGCTGTAAGAACTCAGAGCCTTTTGAAACCAATGGGACTTTGTGCAGATAAATTCTGCGTTGTGCCCTGCAGGCACTGATGGTCGTGGTGTACTGCTTTCATGTTGCTCCACAGCCCTTCTCTGAGCCTCCTATATTTGGCCTATGGAGTAAACCAAGGAATGGAGACTGTACTCTATGGGAGAGCTGGAATCTTAAATGGTGCTGGTGAAATTCCTGCTTCCTTAGTCTGGGAAAATGAAGGATAAGAAGAGAGAGAAATGTACTCTCTGTACAGAATGGAGGCAGATGTGAGGGGGACAACAGGGGAATGCTTCTCAGGCCAGCACATAACGCTGGCAAAACAAGAACAGGCAAACTGCTCGTAAATTGATGTTAGCTTTGAGAAGTTGGAATTTTGTGAGGTTACATTTGTGACTGGTCCCAGGAATTCCTCTGTGTGGGCCTCGTGTTATGGGCTCCTCACCTGAGGACAGGGACTGAGGCATGGCGTGCAGTGAGCAGCCAGGACTGAGCATGTGAGGTCCTGTGAGGATAGTGCTCATGCCTGGAGTCTGCCTCCCATTCGGCATTTTAACGTGATCTTGCAGCTCTGCCAAACATGCTGAGAACTTGTAGGAAGGAGCAACTTTTTCCAAATGTGCCAACTGGTCGATTGATTTAGGGGACTAACCAGGTCTGACCTAGACAGTCTGGGTTTTTCAGACCATCATCCAGGTGAGATGGCAGAGTAATCTTTACAAATGGGGAGGAAACTTGATTCCATCGCACCCAAGGCTCGGAGTGCTCCATCCATTTCCATACGCAAAGATTTGAGCCAACTGAGCACAACTGAACGTGGATCATTCTCCTCATTCATTCTCCGAATTTACCAATCCTGAGCTAAGGATATTTTGGAGAAAGCATCTCCTTTAGTGTCTGACAGGCTGACCTGCCAGCTTTAATTAATAGGTCTGTGCTCATACACAGCATGTTTCTATAACCCTCATCTGTTTTAAACGAAAACCCAACAAATGCAAACTACATTAATGCTTGAAAGCACTCTGGGCAAGATCAGGTGCTGCTTTGCAGAAATGAAATGTAGGCACACGTATGGAGCTGCTGTATCATGTTGGCATGCTCTGTACTTGTTTGCTAAATACTACAAATTAAATTTGAAACGTATGAAACAGAAATAAAAATATCTCTAGAAGAATTTTAAAAATTAATCTGCATAAGACAGGTCTAATTGAAGTAACTTTCCCCAAGGCACAGCAGACCCACGGGCTCTCTGAGCTGTGTGGTTATATCTTTAAATCTCTTCATTCTACAGAACGTTTTTTTTTCCCCATACAGAAAACCCCACCCATATCTCTGCAGTATCTGCAGCATGAATTAGAAAGTCCATTGGGACATCTAGGTCAGCATGAGCAGATCTGACATCAGCCTGCAGATTATGCCCACGATCAACAGTGCTGCAGTTGTTTTTCTTGCCTCCCCCCTGCTCTTTGTACTAGGGGAAAATTATTCTCAAATGGCAGTCCTGAGAAACGTTAAAATGCCTCTGCACTCTTGTCAGAATGCCATTCTCTACTTCAGAAATCCCTCCTATGCCTCGTGTGTAGGGAAAATATATAATCCAATAACGTACACTTGCTAATGCAGTATTGACTGGGAGTCAGGAACCTGGCAGAGAGACATAAAAGGGAGGAAGGTGAAAGCTGATGATGATGCAGAGAGGAAAAATGAAACTGTTATCTGACAATAAGAGCTTCCACAGCAGAGCTGGTGGCTGGGCTCGGAGCTGGGTTGCATTGCTGCCTGGGATGTGCTCTGCCAGCTCATGAAGCTGCTGCATCTACTTCTGTATATCTGTCCCACATTGGCAAATCTATGTAAAAATCCCACTTCTTGCTCGTGCTTTCTGTCTCTCAAGCAGGCCCTGCCTACATTAATCCCCCCCATGTCCGTATATTAAGGTGCAGCTCTGAATTCTTCAATTTCCTGTGCTTTTTACGACCTCAGGGTCTGTCTCTTACATCCATGTGCTATTTTTACAACACACTAATTATACCAGCCTCGGTGGAATTATTCCTTTTTCTGGGGTAAAACTGAACTCAAGCTCCCTGATTCTAAGCTGTTATACTTTGGAGTAATTCAGTGGAATTAACCTTAATTTACTGCTTTGTACCTTGGGATGAAATCACCTCTAAGGATGTTGATAAAGCAGCTGGGAGTAGCAGCATTCACTTGCAGCTTGCTTTGAAGTGAGGGGGAAACCTTACAGATATCTGAATTCCATAGGAATGGGAACTTGGGTTCTACTTCTACCATGGGTCATCCAGGAACGGAGTGAGGTTGAGGCGTTATGCATGCCAGCTTAGGGCTTAAGTGGGGCTGAAAGCCAGACTGGGGATGGAAGGAAACTGCTGCTGAAAAAAGCCAAATGATTTTCTCAAGGTCGTGCTGCAGGTCAGTGGCAGTTGTGGAAATACAACCTGCCTTTATGGTCCAGGTCACTCTTCCTATTAGGAGAAAATCCATTTTTTTTCCCCTAGGAGCTTCTGCATGGTGTAGGGAGCATTTCTCTTCTAGCACAAAAGCATTATTTTCCAGTATGGAAAGCCTGCAGGAGACATGCCAGGTCTGTATCCTACCACCCAGCCTCTCACCTGGAGGATACCTGTGTCCTTTCAACCTGTCTGCATCCCTGGTGACCTCAAATACTTGGGCTGGGTCCGTAACCCTGCACCTGAGTACCTGAATCTGGGAGCAGTAAATGTCTATGTGCTCATGCACAGCCCGTACAGCAAAGCCTGGGTGGCTTCACAGCACTCTGTGAGATGAGTATGGCTTAATTTATCTCAGCTGTATTGATTGGCTTGTAGGAGCTGTGTCTCCCTGCTGTTACACACAGAGTAGCAGAGCCACCGTTAAACTGCAGAGAGATGCTGCTATGCTGATAGTGGGATAAACAATAAATCAAAGCCAGATGGGATGGTTTTTCTTAAGCAAAGGGCAGCACAGAACGATGCTGTCCCATCACTGGAGTGCTGGCACGCTTGGGCTGCTGACAGGAGCTTTGTTCCTCTGCAGAGTCCCATTAACTTCCCCTGGGCATAGCAGTCTGCCTGAGAGGGCTCAGTGCAGGCTTTATCTTCTGCTAGAGATAACTAAGTACTTTCTTTTATTATTTTCCTGAATTGAACACCTTCCAATGCTTGAATGCAGTAAAAATGACATTTAGGAAACAAATGAGGACATAATTCTGAGTTCTGAAGTATATTGGAATGGAACGCTGGAAAGCTGTGTGGACAGAATAAAGAAAAGAGGAAGAAATGCTTCTAAAACCCATAACCTTTCTGTTCCAGAAATGTTTCTCCACTCGTATCATTGCAGTGCACTAACTTTATTCTTGTTTTCCTTCCAAAAATTCCAGTATGGCATTACAAAGATGACGGTGAGTGATCAGCTGTAACATCATTAATGCTTTTTTGAACTTTTTTGTCTGATTATGGATCTTTTCTGATTGTGGATCAGAGGAGGAGGTATATAGAAACCTCAAATATGATTGCAAAACCCATTTCCCTTGTAATGCATTGCACATCACATGCCAGTAACCAACAGAGGGAAGGAGTTCTGCTCTGCCTCTCCTGTTGCTGTCACACTTCCCTCTGCATCACGATTTGGTGACTTGGAGTTTGCCAATAAATTGTTGGGCTGAATGTGCCCCCAAAAGCTACCATACTGATAAATACAACATTAAGGACCTCGTTAGGTTATTAACAAGTAATGAGTAATTTTCCAACAGTGAGCTGCAGCTGCAACTAGACCTTTGCTAAGGGTCTTCTGTGTTCAAGCCATGGGACTGTTTGTGGTGGCCATCCCCAAGCTCTGGCAGGGCAGTTGGTGCTTTCCTGATGATAATGGAACGTTAATTCCATCTCTTGTCCCTGCAGGTTGTATATGGCAGAGCCAAGGTGCAGTAGAAACTGAAAATTGATATTTTGAAATCATTTGCAAGAAGGGTTCCTAGTGTGCAGGTAGGAATTGAGCGACCATCTCTTCCCAGGATCTGGAGGGTTCTTTGTGTACTCAGCCTCCCTCTCAGGTTTGTATCTGGAATTTAACTGAGTCTGAGCTCAGTGAGATAACAGAGAGGAAACTGACACCCAGAGCTGCTGTGGGGCTGGTTTCCAGCCCTGCTCGCTGCTTGCTAAGTGAAAACAACCACAAAGCTTAGAAATAGAAAACATACCAAAGGAATCCCAAATTTCGTGCAAGCTGAGCGCTGCCCTTCCACGCTGTACTCCAGTGCTCAGCTCCAGGGTTTAACCATTTTGTTTCAAGAGCTGTCGTATAGGAACTGGAGCAGTCTGACATTTAAAAGAAGGAGCCTGAGATCTGTGAGATTGCTCTTTGGTACAGAGATCAGCACTGCTGATTGAATGCCATCTAAAAAGGCAAAACAGGAGGAGGCTGGAATGTGCTCAGTTGTGATCTGAAGCTGGCCCAGACCCCGAGGATTGGTGTATGAATCTGGAAGGTGCACCCAGTTGACGTAATGTGGCAATCTCTTCCATATTCCCATTAGGCCCCGCTGATGCTCTGCACATTAAGGAGCAGAATTATGCTAAATGCTAGCATCCAGCTGGGGCTGCTATTGCTTCTGTCACTCAAGAGTGTTATTTTTTTCCTGCAACTCACCCTTGCAACCAAAATGACTTTGAGCATGTGATTTATTTGCATTTTTAGAGGTGAAAAAAATTCATTTTGAAATGATTTTTTTTCCCCTGGACTCAATCCTTTGTCAGGTAGCTCTGTTATCTCAATAGAGCAGTGTTTGCACAGTCAGCCCAGCACTCAATACCCGGCAGTGAGACCCCAGCTATGCTCACAACTGTGCAAACACAGTCCCTGCCCCAGAGAACTGCAGAGCTGAGCAGATAGAGGGGTTGAAGGGAAAAGGTAAAAGATAAATGCAGCACAGCATGCAGGGATAGAGGCCAGGGCTTGCTGCAAGGAATTCAAGGAGTTAGGCATGCCACAGCAATGTCTCAGCTTGGCTGATTGTTTTGGAAGTGACATTAATTTGCGGTCACACTGCACTGTGATTTCATCACTGCGGCTCTCGTAACGAGTGAGCTCCACCGAAACAGGTGATGCACAGCCTGGCCTCTGCGCCGTGGATTCAAGGGCAATATCAAATCATCTGAAAACAGCCCTGCCACTTAAATTGTGCTGGATGTCGTGGTGAAGGAAAAGCAATGTGAGCCTTATTCATCATCGAATTTAATATATTATCTACTTAAAAGTCTGAGGCAAAGTTTAGGAAGTGAAGCAGGGGAGTAGTTCAACTGATGCCAAAATGTTTTGGGTTGTCTGGGCTAGTGCTCAAGGTTTAAGTTATTGTAGCTTAGCATCATGAAGTTAGTGTAACAGGGTTACAAGGATCCAGAACCATGAACTTGATTGGTGCACACAATCTTTGTTTTATATTGCAACCTAATAGATTGATATGGAATTAGTAAAAACCCAAGATCAAAAGGAAACAATGCGTCAGGAAAAAAAAGGAAAAAGGCAACGTGAAGGGACATAGCTGTGGTTCAGCAAGGTTAAACACCTGCTAGAATCGAGCATTTTACTCTGAATAACAACATATCTGTTATGAAGTGTTGGGATTGATCTCTAGAATATGAATTGGCAAGAGCCACCGTGCCGTAGCTAATATTCCTTAGCTATTAACTGAATAGCTGAGTTTAGAACATTCTTCCTGCTGGCTGACTTTCATATCTTTCTTAATCAAGCCAGGCCTAGCTGCTCTCGCATTAGCTGGGCTTGGCTGGCACGACTCAATTATTTCAATGTGAGTGGTGGGGAGCCAAGCCCATGGAACCCATCCCCAACAGTGTTGGGATGCGCGGTGCAGAGCTCTGGCATTCAGCCTCGTGCTGCCGGGATCAGTGGAAGCCACTTGCAGGGAAAATCAGGCTGCCTGGAACTTGTTGCTCTTTCCAGACGAGTATTGTCTCATTAAGGAAGTAAATGATGATAACATCTTAAAACTTCAGCCGGGGTTTGCCTTTGAGTAAGATTTAGCCCTGACTCTTTTTTCTGATAAGCTTGGAAAATCTCCAGAAATCTGTTGAATTCCTTTGTGAGCTCAGCAAGTTTATCTTTGGAGCACTGTAATAATGTACTGAATGAACACTTCTTCTCCAATGTCTATATGAGTGTGTGACCCACCACTCTGTCCAAATAGTTTTGCATTTTCAGCTTGGGTCTCCCTTTATCCTTGTTCTGGACACAAGGGAATTCTGCATAGCTCGTGATGCAAATCTGGAAGAGAGATCTTGTGTAATCCCTGAGCTGCTGCAGTTAACAAATCAGTTTATTTTCGGATGTTGCAGCACATCTGCATGGCTTTTCCTTTTGGAAAATCAATGCTTTCTTTATGGAGACACTTCAGAGCTGAGGCAGCCTCCAAAGCTGTGTGTGCAGAGCAGCTGCTGTGCTCAGGAGTCCAACATCCAGCTCCATGGCTTGTCTGAACGGGCAGAGCTTTGACCTCAACGTAACTGGGCTAAAAAAAGCTCTTAAGAAGCTCTTGAAATGGACTGGGGGGATCCCAGTGAGTGCAGATGAAAATGTGAGGCATAAAAGGCCCATAGGCATTGCACACACTGCACAGGGAAGAATTCTCCCCTAAAGTCTGGGAAGATGAAAGCAAAGAGCACAGGGGAGGGCTGCCTTCAGTTTAGGGAGATATTAGGAATGCTGTGCTATCTTATGATGTGCTTGGTATAATTATTAATCGCATGATTAAGTGTTTGATGTTCTTCATAGCCAAGTTATCAACATGTTCAACATTAATTTTGCTTGTACTGCTTTATGCAACTTTCATGCCCCATAAAATGCATGTTAAGGATTCGGGATGTTTAATAATCATGTTTTCACTAGGTCACGATTGGAAAACTCCCTTGGGCTGAAAAAGATGAGAAGTAGCAATGGCTGAAGTTTATCTGGCAGTAGCTGGCCTGTTTTGCCACCTAACCTATGTCAGAAAGGATCTTGAAACAAAACATAAAAGGTAAATAAAAAGTTTCTATTTACTTTATCAGCGGCACAGACTTGAACTGGCATCTAGGTCAAAGCAGTGATTTGTTTTCTTTGTATTAATATGTGATATAAATTATTGTACTAATTGTAACTAATGAAGTGAAAGGCTCTGGTGGTGGTGAGCAATGAAAAATCTGCTTCCAAGGGAGCAGATCTTAGTGCCCTGCATCGCTCTGGATAGCAGGAATGATTTCTCTGGTCATTTTAGGATGTCGATCTTCATGCACGTGCTTAGTGAGCATTGGCAGATGTTAAGTGGGTAACAAATGGGTACAGCTCCCTTTAAACTGCTCATTGACAAAATGAGATGGGGAGGATTCTCTGCTTGAGAATGAGGAACGTATAAAAGCTTCTAGCGATGTTGTTTCAGATTATTACGGCAATTTTATGGGCCAGTGGAAAGCAAAAAGTCTATTTCTCATACCCTGCTACTCTGTATAGCAAATCAATAAATAACTAATGGCAGTCTCTTTAACTCCATCCCTAATGGATTGTTGTCCTGTTATTAAATGTGAGCAAATAGAAAATCTAACAAGACGAGAGGAAAAATGATCTCGTGTGTTAGTTACCCCAGAACTGCTGGAAAATCTCAAATATAATTCAGGACTATTGTTTGATGTAAATATTTGTAATGCAACGCAAACATCAGTAAGAAGAAATGGAAAGAGTGCTCTGTAATAAGTAAAAAATTCAGACCCATGAACTGGTCTTTAAGTCATGAGTGAAGCTGGGGAATGGCCCATGGGGTGGCCAAGGAGACACTAAAGTGCAAAGAGAAAGAAACAAATTGCAGGTCTAGGTGCTGAAATGCATTTATTCTGTAGTTTCAGCTAGGAATATAATTTGCTTTCATTTCTGGCTGTGATTTGATTTTCAGCATTGCTACAGAACAAGCTCTGTTCTAACCTACCTGTCCCTTTCAGTGCCAGCTCGAATGGTTTCCTCACGCTCTGTAGCTTACTCAGGAGATGCACTGAGCTTTGTTTGTAATGTGTTGTTTTATAAATATCCCTGATGTATTTACCCTGCACTAAAATTAGCTGCAGGAGGAGAGCATTCATCAATGGATGTCTGTGTCTGATAGTTGCTGCACCATCTCTCGAAGAGGCAGGACTGTCTGCAAAACCTGCAAGCCAGTTCCCCTGAATTAAGCTGATGTTTTAGCTGATCAACCTTCCAATTTCCATGATTTTTGTAGAGAGAGAACACTCTCATAACCCACTCAGCTTAAATGTTTTCCAGTGCAGAGATGTTGTTCTTTTTTCCAACTTCTTTAATTAAAACTGCTATAGAAAGTCGTCAAACTTGTCCACATCTTCACGATGTTTATTTCTGCAACGTAAGCCTGTCTTTTCCATGTACTTTTGCCCTTAGAAGGGAAGCTGTTCAATTTCTTAAGAAGGAAAAAACTCAATATAACAAAATTCACTGTTGATACTTGTGGGCTTGCTGCCATTGCCATCAGTGAAGTTGCATCTACTTACCCTAACATCTCAATTTCTTTGAGGTTCAGGCTTCATTTTCCTTCCTAGCAGGGATGAGCGTTGTTCCTGATCCCCTGCAGACAACGGGGCCAAGGTCTGCAGTGCCAAGCAAGGATGGCTGAGTTTGCTTTGAAAAAGCCAACTTAGAGGAGTGTAATTTCTCCAAAATATGATCGTATGGTACCCACTGTATCTCTGCTTTAACTTGATTTTTTTCTTAGCACTGCAGTGAGGAGGTACCTGGAGCTCACACCACCTGATTCCATGCCTTACCCAGTGACATACCCCTGTGTTCACATGATACAGACTTGAAAGTTGATATTTATTCAGTAGATACAGCTGAACTCACAGTGAAATCAGTGTACAAGAGAATTAGAGAGGGAGAGAGATGTGATTTCACTGGCTTGAACGTGTTAGGTCAGCGTTGCATGGTAACTTTAACAAATTGCCAGATTGCTTACAAGTGAGAGAACCCCTATGGAATAATTTAATGGATTTGACAGCATTGCAACTTGCAATGGTTTTGTTCCTGCAACTGAGACTTCATCTTGCCACAGTGCCAGCACTTATTATTCATCTCTCCTTGTGCATAAGGCTGGGCCTTCTGTCTAACACAGATCTCTTCAACCTTCAAGAGCTTGTCAAGAGTACCCAAAAGTAGGGCAGAGCTGAGTGCTGTCCCAGTAATGTGTTGCAACATTTGGTTTCGGTTTCCTGCCAGTCTGAATTGCAGTCAACGTATGAACATCTCTGTGCAGTCGCAGTAGCACAGTGTCACTGTTCAGCATCACGCAAACGGAGGGGGAGGCATTAGGGGCCGAGGAGTAAATGTCATTGCTGAGTTGATTCTCACATTTGGTTTCAAAATGAGAAAATCCTGTGTTGGAGAGAATATAGTTGTCCTCAGGATGATGCACAGCTTTGACCTTGCTGGGTTGTCATTTGTGGACTGAGATGTCTAATAACTTCAGATAGTTCTAGCTCAATAAATGAAGTTTATTACTCCGGCTCCTATTGATTTGGAGACCCTCATTTGGGCAATGGCAAAGATTTTCAGAGTTTCTTGACGTGGCAGTTGCTCTTCAGGTGACATTCCCTCACTTGACAAGGATGCCTGCTATGGTTGGGTATTGCAGCATTCGTGGACTTTAAGCACTTTATTAAAACACAGTGGGTAAGTAAATGTTACGACCTTTTATTGCTTATGGAATATAATCTAAAATTGTCTGCTTTCCCAAAGAAATTGTTGAGAAAAAGTTTAGATGATGAACCAGATGATCAGCAAAATCGGAACATAATAATTGGATTATTTCATTCTTTCCATTGAGCTGGAAGGAACTGGAGATCCAGAGTGTTTCCTTATCTGGATCCCACCCCAGATGAGCTTGGTGAATGGGTGGAATTGTTTCTAGGTGTCCAGAACTGGTTTGTTTCCTAATATCATCAGTTGTAGTAAAATAGTGGTTACTATGACAAAAAAAATGCTTATATCTTGCCACAGCTTGCTTATGCCTTTTCTGGGCGTGCATCCTGTTCCCTAAAATTAACAGGGCACCTCTCATTGATTTTAGTGGCAGGTTCTCTTCTCTGTGTCAGTGCTGGGCCAAAGTGCCAACTAACAGAAATGCAAGGTTCCAAAACCCAGGGCTCAATGCAGCAGCCCAAATCCATGCCCATCCTCCTTCAGTGAGCTGATACTTCATTGCAGGCATTTTTGCCAAAGCTGACAACATCCATAGCAGCCCATTTTGTCAGGTATCAAGAGGGAAATGATCAAAGGATCGATGACATGATCTGACAGCGAGCATTGTGCTCCCACACTCGCCCTGGGTGATGGCACAGCAGCTTGACAGAGGAGACCAGCAGTGATCTGACCCCATCGTCACCATTAGTGTGTCTGACACTGAGCATCCAGCTGAAAAACCAGAAGCCAAAGGGCAGCTGCAAGCCCAGGAGTGACTGCAGGAGGTGGAGAACCGGGATCTTGGTACCTGAGGGTCACAAATGCCAGCGTGCATCCTGGCTGCCAAAGCAAATTGCTTTTCTGGTGCTGCAGGGAACCTGTGTGCTGCTGCCCTGCTGAGTTCAGTGTGTGCCTCCTCAGTAGCTTTGCAATTTTGGATGGTATTGCTCTGTTGTTGGCAGCAAGGAAATTGCTTTGTGCTAATTGAGGCCCTTTTGTGGGAGAGGAAAGGTTACCAGCTCCCTGCTCAGCTTGTTGCTTCTGTGTGGCAATGGCTGTCGTGTTCAGGGTCTGTAGATCTGTGCAGCATCCCTCAGTGGGTTCCTCTAGGCATGGTGTTACTATAAAAATGGTAAATATTGATGTAAACACAATGTACACCTAAAAGGTGAAACAGGAAAAGAATCTGGGAGGAAATGTTTAGGTAGACTCAATGTCCAAAGAGATATTAAACACACTCGTTTTGAAATCATGGATTTTATAGCAAGTGAGATTACACCGTGCAATTGCTGTGGAGTTCTTTAATCTGGGAGGACTCCAGGCCCTGCACAGAGAGGGGAATGATGTGCAGTCCCTACTCAGTGAAGAGCACTGGGGAGGTTAAATGCTGATTTTTGTCCTGCAGACTTCAGCCTGTTCTTAGCCATTCTGGAATGTATAGTACAGCTGGACCCATGAACTTTAAAATATTTGTGTGCATTTTTCAGAATTAATACTTGAACGTTCTCAACCTTTCATTAGAATGCATTGTTTCTAAACCCCATTAAGAATATTTGTAACGAAATGAGCAGATGGAGTGGGCTGCCTGGAGTTGCAGGCAGCAGTGTAATGAGTTGTGGCAAGGATTCAGCTGCAATGCAGAAGAAAATTCAGTGTGTGGGGTTGAAAAATCCATGATTTGATATATTATTCAGAATTAATTTGCATTGAACTGTCTTCCTATATCTACAATGCATTAATGCATGGTTTGGCATCAATAGGATTCTTACCCTGTGCCTCCCCTCCCCTTTTCCTTCTGAGAGGAGGAAATGCTGCTCTGTGTATTGGAGTACAGTAAGAAGTTTAAGAAGGTCAGGCTGTGAAAATGTGACATCACTTGTCCTTCCAGTGTGAGGGACAAATGCTGATGCCATCATTTAGCTGGTGAATTGCTTTCCCTCTGCCTTGAGATGGAGGAATGCAGCAGGATGAAGGGTACCCGAGGGTGGGGGAGATAAGATGCAGGTTAATTAAAAGCTGGATCCCTGCTAAGATGCTGCACTGGCTTCAGAAGTTTTAAATTAAACTCAGCTGACCTCTGTCTGTTCTCAAGGTTGGGGTGTGGGTGGAAGGAGAAAACCAGCAATTCCAAGGAAAAGGGTGTGTTCATGGAAAAATCAACTGGGAGTGAAAAATGAAATACTATTACCCAGCACCAGGGAGCTGGGACAGTGTTTGTAACCAATGTTTTGCATTTGCATCCCTAGCCCTTACCACCTTGGTCAAGCCAAGAAGTTTTCATTTCATAAGCAAGGAAAAGTGGCTGTAATTCAGATAAACGCCTTGTTCTCAAATCACACACTACGTGTTGTGGAGTTACATGAGTTTCTGGGTTCAGGCTGTTTGGTTCCCTTACTCTGTGCTGCTGTGTTGGATTCATGTTCCCTGTCCACCAGTGCAAGTGGGCTGCACTCCCACCTGGAGGCATCTCTTGCAGGAAGGGTGGAAATAAGATCTCACCCTCCAGCCAGAGGCTGTTCCAGGCAAGGCAGATGCCACAGGTTGCTTTTTGGTGTAAGCAAAGCAAAGTGGCTTTTTAACAGTGCCTGAGTTGAAGGAGGTTTGCAGTAAAATTGCTGCCAATTAAGTGGGTCTTTTAAACAGGAATGTTAGGAAACGTTTCCATTTGTCAGCCGAGCGTCTGCACGCTTTTGATTAATGCATAAAACAAAACAAATGTGATGGGAAAATAAGCCTGCTGTGTTTATCTGTGTAATTCTTCATCCATCACTCTACACTGTGAAATAAAGTACCATAAATTCTCCCAATGAAGTAATCAGAGTGTGGCTCCATTTAATCCATCCATTATTTTTAACCTTGACACGGAGTTTCTTGATGCTGCTTTTCTCCCTTTTTCTGTTAGTTTTTCTTAATTGCTTCTCTTGGCAGCAGGACATTTCAGCTGTCCCAGTGTAATCTACAATACCCTCCGGGAATGCTTCAACAAAGGTTTCTGCAGAGTCAGCTTTTCTGAAAATAAAGCAGATACTGAGGTTAACATAAGAGGTGCGTGCCTCGAGGTCACATTGTATTTTTTTTTTTTTCACTACATATAGGAAGGATAAGATTGCCTTGAAATTCTGTCCCTCCCTGGGTACCTGGAAAAGAAATTTATCTTTGATATTAAAGGATTGCTTGGTTATTTGGAACCTGATTTTTGTTTCTCAGGTTAAAATACTCGTGTAATATTGAAAGCTAATCAAGAATTTCAGCCTGAGTCCTGGATTATGACAAGAAGATTTTGTCCTTTTGCCCTATTTATTCCATATGGCTGTTTTTGTGTTTAATAAATAAAACTTTAGAAGGGAGTGGAGCGTGAACCACACAACCTATGAGCAGCACAAACATCCTCAGCTCTGACATAGGGCATGATACATTTCAGAAAGAAAAACTCCTTGAAATGAAGCAGCCTAGCATTAGCTCTGGTATTTATAGAATTTAATATCAACTTTGACAATGCTGATGTTCTTCTGTGTGGGATTTCTTGGGCATCCATTTTTCCAGACAAGGGAATGCCACTGATACCTTGGTCAAAAGCTGATGTCACAGAAAATTCCCCCTTAACTGACAGTCCAGGCACTTTGCTGGGCATTCACTGATGGTTTTAAGGTCATGCCACGGCTCCTGTGTGGTTCAGCATTTCTCCAAAGAGCTGACTCTACTGAAATCACCCTCTTGTCCTGTGCCTGCAGGTGAACACAACACCAGGTGAACACCCAGCTCGGCATTTCTTTCTTGCAAAGCAAAGGCTTTTCCCAGGCTAATGTTAATACCTCTAAATCAAACTCAGCAAGCAAGCAGCAGCCTCCTTGTTTTTAGCAGATGTGTAGCTTTGGGAATAGACTGCTTCCTGCATGCCAGAGGACCAACAACTGGAGATTGTACACGAAAGGTGAGGAAACTGCCTTGGGAGCACAGGTTGAAATTGCATCGAAAGATTTCACCCTCGAGCTGCACAGGGCATGGTCACAGAAACCTGAGTTTAACAACTTTCTGTTTTGCCTTTGATAGCTGCTTCCCTCGTGACTTTGGAAAGATTGTGTCAAGTTGCGGCCTTCCAGATGGGAAAAATGAGGCTGCGACGCTAAACTCGAGCACGCTGACTGTGCAGGCCTGCTTGGAGGATTAGTTAATGCTTTCAAAGTGTTCTGTGAATCCCATGTGCCAGTCAGACAATACAAATCAAGCAATGCTCTGATCCCTTCAGTATGTGCTACTCGATGCTGAGTTCTTGGGTGACTTTTTACATCTGCCACAATGCACAGTGGTTTCTATTTCTGTCTTCGCACACAGTTCACACTCCTGTTTGTAGGACGTAAACAACAGTGCAGGACTCAAATCAGTTTTGGCAGTTTTGAATCATCACTCAGATCCCAGAGCCTGCTGTAGGGACTGGGTTCCAGCTGCTGTGCAAAGAAGCCCACGTTGCTGTTGCATGTGACAGAGGAAATGCTGGGGCATTGTATTTCTTAGAGTGGGAATCTGGAAGTTGTGATTAAAATCCTCATGTTAGTGTTTTAGTTGAATATTCATGGTTCAGCTGGAATAGAACATCCCTTAGCTAGTAGTACCCCTCTGAAGAGGTGGTGTATGGCAGGCTCCAGGGGCAAGCCTTAACCAAAGGGGGACAGATGTCATAGAATGGAATCCCAGAATCATTAAGGTTGGAAAAGACCTCTAAGATGACCAAGTCCAACCCCAACCCATCCCCACCGTGCTCCCCAAACCGTGTCCCCAAGTGCCACATCTCCATGTTTCCTGAGCACCTCCAGGGATGTCCCTCCATCTGCAGCATCCAGCAGGTTTTCTACACGCTGTGGAGTCACACTTGCATCTTGCAGCACCTCTCATCCTCAGGCTGAGGAAGTCTTGGTCAATGGGAAGAGCTGGTTGGGAAGAACCAACCAACTCGGTCAATGCGAAGAGTTGGTTGGGAAGAACCAACCAACTCGGTCAATGGGAAGGGTTGGTTGGGAAGAACCAACCAACTTGGTCAATGGGAAGGGTTGGTTGGAAGTTAGTTGGGAAGAGCTCTACGGAGAGGGTTGGTTGACAAGTTCCCATGAAAATATTCCTGTTTTGAAACAGCAGATCACTTGTCAGGGAAATGGAAGCTGGCACAGATTATCCTTATTCACTTACAAAACTGATTTTCAGAGATTAAAAACTGACATGAGTGTGATGTACTCTGAATTTCTTAATTCGCAGGGTTTGGATATTTTTTTGGCAAACTGACAAGGAGGGATGGGGGTGTGTTTTTTGCCAAGGAAGAAAATTTGTACTAACCCTCTTAAAACTTACAAAGTAAAGCATCAGTGGAAAGAAGATTGATGTGTAATTACAAGCACTTATTCAGCAAATATTGCATTTCTGCATGCTGAGGCTTATGGACAGACCACTGCAAGTGTCAGATGTGGGCAAACTCAGCTGCAAGCTCTTCTGCCCAGACACCAAATCTGCTGAGTGCAGGCTGGCTCTGACCTCAAAGTTGTATCTGGCTTAAAATGACTGACAATAGACTCAGCTCCTTGGATCTGTGTTATATCCCTGCAGCTCTCTGACTTCCAGATGGAATCCAGCTCCGGGCAGTACGAGCTCATATCTGTACCTATAGCAGCAGACGTGAAGTAGCGAAATTCCTGAGGTTGCTCCAAGCCAGATGCTGAAAATTTGGGGGGTATCAAGTACAACTTGGCTGTACAACCCTCTTGAGACCATTTAGGTGACATCCACGTGCAGAGTGCTTTTTCCTGCTGTCTCCCTGCAGCACGGCATGTCTGATTTCCTTGGCTTTGGGAGTGATGTGCTTCACTGATTCATGGCAGCACCGTGATGGGCTGAGGTCTCACAAGGTTTACGTGTGAAGCAGTGCTGCTGCTGACAAGGGATACAATCAGCATAGATGGAAATGACAAGTGGGATTGTGATAAGGAAGTTGCCCTCAAGATGTTGCAGCTCATGTTGTTCTCTTATGGGCTGGGGTTAGATCAGGTGCTTGCAAAGAGAGGTTACCTTACATGCACCTAAAGCTCTTAAACTGAACATAAATGTGCAGGGCTTAAAGCTGCTCAAGGAAAGAACTAAATAAAACTTTGGTGCAGTCCCAACACCTTAGATCCCTTGGTGCCCATGGGGTTGGGGAATGGAAGGTCACATTGCTCCTGCTCTCTCTCCTGTCTTTCTCTCCACAGAAAGACCAACAGCCATGGAGGCTGACGTCGTGTGAACCTGCAAGAAGCCAGATTTTTTATTTTCTCCTCCGAGGAGTGGGAGCAGCCAAGGGTGTGATCCCAGAGAGAGGTCACAGCTTGGATCTTTCACAGCTCTGCAGCGTCCTGGTGGGCCATAGCTCCTGGGAGGCACGTGATGCCACCTGTAGTCTTTGGAGTCACAAAGAAAACGAGGAAAATGAGCTATGAGACTCAGGAGTCTTCTGCTGTGTGGACACCCTCAGCCCTAGCCCAAGTGTTTTACATCAGCCACTCCTCTGCAGTTTGAGAAACTGGATCCCTAATGCCCTGAAATTACATGCTCAAACCAACAAGGATGCTCCAAGGTAAAGAAACGATTTCCTTCTGCCCTAGCTGTGGTTCTTAAAGCTGGCATAGCACAGTGAGAGGGAGTGATGCAGCCATCCACGTCCCATGTAGCCATTGTAGGAAAGTATTGGGGCTGTGTTGTACGTCAGCCTGTT
Source organism: Penelope pileata (assembly GCA_013396635.1). Taxonomy (NCBI): domain Eukaryota; kingdom Metazoa; phylum Chordata; class Aves; order Galliformes; family Cracidae; genus Penelope; species Penelope pileata. The sequence continues at coordinate 237,519 of WBMW01004441.1, read as the reverse complement.
GATGGGTGGCAGTTTGCAGGCTAGGAAGCTCATTCCAATGCGTATCCTGAGGTCAGGTATTCAGAGGGATCTAGATGCTTAACTTCCACATTCATCTCAATAGCTTTGATTTGAGTTTTATAAGTCTCATAGCATTTTTTAGCTGAAATAAGTAGCTTTTTCTTCTGTTTGCAGAATAATACCCCCACACAGTTTGAATTATTAATTTCCCTTCATTGTGCATGTCCTTTCAAAATCCTTTCTGAAGATGGTTTTTGAATGTATTTACTTTCTCAGGAGTCTGTGTACCTGCTAATGTGTTTAATATAAATGTACTGCCTGTCCTTGCTGATTACATTATGTATTCTGGGGTGATGGACTTCTTAATAAAGTGAATATTGGAGACAGATTTGACAAAAGACATGCCACGTCTAATGATGTTTAATGAAAATAAAAGCTTTTGGTTTTGGTGTCCTGCCCATTAACTTAAGTGTGATTGTATTTATTGTCCGTCAGGCAGCTCAACACGAGCTTAGGCAGAAAATGCAATTTTTGTGTTATGGTGTAAAGAGAGGAAGAGGATGAATGGTTGGGGGACAAATAGGGTTTGTGAAGGTCACGTTGAATCTATGAAAACATTGCCCCTGACCTCGGCAGAGATGGAACCGAGGCAGATATTGCCTGGGAAGCAATAAAAACAGCACAACAAATGTTTCTGGTCGTGGTTGAAGTTGTGTGTGTGCTGAGTGACAGATCCTTACTGCTCACCATCGTGTTCTTTGCCTGATTCTGGTGGGTTTTCCTGGAGGTATGGGAGTGTAAGACGAGCAAATAAGCACGAAAAGCAAAAAAGATGATGCTATGGAGAATAAAACTTTCTTATATTTAAGCATATGCTCCAAACTAAGCCTATATTAAGATTCAGGAGCACTGATTCAGCACCCTGGGCTGAGTGCTTTGCCCCAGTGCCAGCCTGGGGGAGCTCTCCCACTGATCTGATGAAAAATGATGATCTTATGGAGGGGGAAGGTGGACAGTTTTGTTGTTTTTTCTCCTTTTCTTTGTGTAAAAGAAAAAATAAAGCAGGAATACCAACACCAAGGAAAGGGAAATATATAAACCTGAAACAGGGAATAAAACGACTTTTATTCTTCCTTTGAAATAGAGAAATTCTGCCAAGGTTGAAAAAACCCCTCAACAATCACTTTGAAAAAAGGACCTTTTTATTTTGCTGCATAAAAATCCGCGGCCTTGTTAATTTCAGAAATACTGCAAGGTGAAGGAAGCTTTGTCCAGCTGGGTATTGTGAGCCAAAGCATACACAAAGGGGAAAAATAAGTAAAGAAATCCTCCTGACCATTTTCTTTTTCAAGTTTACCAGTTATTTCAGCTGCTCAGCAGGCTTGGAACTGATTAAAGATCTTGTTTTTCAGAGACATCAGATACGGAATAATGTAAAATAAATTCTGTTAAAGGGTTTTTCTAAATGTCATGTGCAAAGCACACCAGGCTCCAGGGGCTGGGATTGATGGGAAGAGAGATTGGATGGCTTTAAAGGAGGAATTAACAAATGGGGTAATGCACGTGATAGGAAGAAATAAGGTTTGTCCAAAAATAGTAATAGAAAAACCATTCTGTAGAAGGATTTGGTGTGAAGGGTTCCACGTTATGTTGCATATGTTGAATATATTGAACGTGGCTTCTTGCCACCCCATTTTGGGGAATGCAGTGATTTGCAGGGGGCCCTGTGCTACGCATCAGAGCAGCTCCAGCCCTGGTGCGTTCCCAAAGCAAACCCTGGCTGAAGGGGATGGGAAGTGCCATTAGTGGCAACAGTGGCTCGCTGGAAAATGAGCAGCATTAGCAGTTCCAGCCAGGGGCTCAATGAAGCAAAACGTGGTGATGGGACACGCCGAGCACCCACGCGTCACAGCATGGTCAAGCCCCAGCAGCTCTCACTTCACAGCAAAAAGGGTGGTCCCAATCCCAGCTTTTGCAAAACCTCCCACTTTCTGCCTTGTGCTGCAGCTGCTGAGGTGCAGTTTGCACGAACACAGTTTGCTAAACATGTCAAAACCAATCTGAGTGAAAAATTCAGTGCAACGTAGGGATGGTTTCCTATACCCAGGATCGTGTTGTGACTTTCCCAACAAGACACAATGCAGAAACTCAGCAGGCCAAACGTTGCCACCCTTCTTCATTTTGAGTAGCACTTTCTAGCAGGTTTATTCTTATTGTAAAGAGGCAATTGCTGGCCCATGAATATTTTAAACCCTAATATTGGAGCTTCTGCATTACTCCTACGCACGTGGTGTATTCTGCAGATGCTCAGGATTTGCATGTGTGTAGCTGCTTTATTTTCCCCTTTCTGTTTGGCATAATCTGGCACATAGCTCACAAACAGCCACACTGCTCGACACGTTTTAAATAAGTGATGAGAAGACCCTGCTGATTGCAGTGTTCCTAATGATGGCAGTGATTGAGTAAATGACTCCAACCTCATGTCAGGGTGGCTTTTAGGGCGAGGAAATAGCAGCATGAATAAGGAGTAGGTAAAATTAGTAATATAATCATTCAAAGGAGACAAAATAACATGATGGTATGAGTTAGAGCTCCTGCTTGCTTGCACTAATGGAGAGTCTTGTGTTAAGTTTTGAGTCAGGTTTTATCAGTGAAAGGGAGAAGTCTGCTTGTTGCTTTACAGGGTCTAGACACCTGCCCAGAGGCACTGATAACGGGCAGTCGTGGTGGTGATGGATGGTTGGACGAGATGATCTTGGAGGTCTTTTCCAACCTTAATGGTTCTGTGATTCTATTCTGTGATAGCACACAACGAGACCCCCTCCTTCCTCTCCTGTGTGCTGCTCAGACCCATGGTCAATGCCAGCATGGGCCAAGCCATGGCCAATGAGCTCAGTGACACCGTGGGAGGTTCAGCTACCCCTGCTTCCCAGAATGGTGCACACAAACCAACTGCTGACTGCCCCAAACCTGGGACACCCCTCTCTTCCTTCTCAGCCTCTCTGGGATGCTGCATGCTATTTAAACTCACCTGTTTTAGACCAAAAAAAAAAAAAGGAGCAATTCCAGCAGGCTATCTAAGGTTCCCTGTCCTCATTTGTAGAGCTTTTCCTGCCTGCACTCTGCTGTGGGTCATTAATATTTCAGGTTTATTTTCCATTCAGCTACATGCCTGCAGCACACAGCCGATGCTGGCATGAAAAATTCACAGCAAATTACAGCTCTCTGCAGGGCTGGTGCTTGCTGGGTGATTCGGGGTCCCATGGTGTCCCTCACCCTTCTTGGGTGCTGGGACCTCTGCAGGGTTATTTGTTCTCCTTCACAGGGATTCTCCAAGATCTCTCCCAGCAGAGTGAAGTGTTAGAGAGGTGGTTACATGAGAAGTTTTAATAAACACTTCAGTGATTTTACTGCAAGTTGCTCTTGTTATAGCCTAGAAAAGGCCAACACAGGAGCTTTAGTGTGGGCTGCTGTACATGCACAAAAAAGAAAGAGATGCAGAAAGGCACAGATGCACAGCACCAAGGGTTAAATGCCTTCCCCAGGATGGCATTGGGCATCCATCCCCTCTGCAGCCAGCAGGAGGGTCCGAGTTCTGAGAGATGAAGCAGTCAAGGAGAGGAAAGAGGAGCTGGTGTCTTCATTTTGGACACGTGGAGATGAAGCATAAGGCTGGAATTGAGTTTCCAGGTGAGTGGGCTTAATGTGCTGGGTACGCAGAAGATGCTAAACTCTTCTGAAAGGCCAATTCTTGAGTGCAGATGTTAAGTGCCAGGAAATCTGACCGCTGGTCTGGGACTCGGTCCCTGAGCACCTTCTGAGAAATGAAGAGGGAGTCGTGCTGTACGATCCACATCACATAGGCAGCAGGGATTGTCTTTCTATGCTGTGTGTAACAGGAGAGAAGGCCCTGTGTGCTCAGAGAGGAGAGGTGTGGACTCACAGCAGATGCCTATAGCAATGTGGGTGCTCAGTTGGCATTTCTGCAGGGGTAAATCCTATTCCTCTCTTCCAGCACCTCGACTGGGAGGCTATGCTGTGTTTTTTTCTGTTTTCTCCTCCTGTCATCTCAGGGGCTTTCTGCTGTTATGAAGCCTTATCACGAAACAGGGCTGGGTAGCAGGGTTTTTTGGATGAATTAAATTATACAACATGTTTAGCAATTCGTTGCAGCACTTCAACGGGAAGGATCTGCTGATGGGATTCAGGGACACGTCTGCGACAGCAGCAAAATGGACATGGAAAATACATTACCCTAGTGCACGTAAGGACGTGAAAAAATAGGTTCTGGGTATGGCAGAAGAGCATCTCCTTCCTCTCTACATGCATGAACACCCATAAGGGACCTTTGCTGAGTTAAATGCACCTGAGCTCTGTCCTCACCTGTACTGAGGCTTGCTAGAAAAATTCTCCTGTCTTTCACAATGCTTTTGGGCTGCCAAGGAGGGGAAACTGCTGCTCCTGAAGTCCTGTTAGGTTCTGCTGTTCCTTTTATTTATCCTCCTGCTTGCTCCTCTGTGCTCAGAGCTATTTTAGCAGTACATGACCAACGTTACCCCCTGGTCCTGGGTATCAGCTTAGCCCAATCCCATGGAAGCTGCTCTCCCTTTTTTAATAGCTCTTGCAGACACATCTATCAATATTTCAGCCTCCCCCCCCCCTTTTTTTTTCCCTTAGCCCTTCAAAAGGCCAGGGCTGTGCATTATGCGGAATTATTTATGGATCTAAAGTCAGTTACAACCCATTAATACCCGTGCCACTTCTCTAAAGACCCCTTTAAAGCAATCTGGGAGCCGTGGCAATTGCTGGCGACCCTGCAGACATCCCTGCTCCTTCCCCAGGGCCTCCCATTTCCTCGGCACCAGAGGAACATCAGAAGCATCCAGCAGTGACGCACTCGGGAAGTTATCAATAAAATGATGATTAAAGGCTGGCACTTCTCAGTCTCTGGTAAATAACACCAAGCTGGTGGCTGAGGCTTGCATTTACTGATGTTATCGGTCAGTGACAAACGGCATCGTAGCAAGAGACTTTTGTTTCATGGCACTGGAGAGCCATTGGCCCACCTGGGCAGTAGACAGACAGTAGGGTCTGCATTTTTGGGGTCTTTCAGCTAGGGAATCTGCAATGTTTCTGTGAGTTTTGACTGATTTGCTCATCAGTAGATTCAACCTGCAGCTTTTTAATCACTTCTTTATTGAGATGGTGATGATGTATGCAGTGCTGTGAGGCTACGGAACCGTAGAATCATCGTAGAATGGCCTGGGTTGGAAGGGAACCCAAGGGTCACCAAGTTCCAACCCCCCTGCTGCAGGCAGGGCTGCCAACCTCCAGATCTGGTACTAGATCTGCTATGGTCTGATTTATGCTCTGATTTCTGGGTGATGCTGTGTGGAGCCAGGAGTTGGACTCAATGATCTTTATGGGTACCTTCCAACTTGGGATATTCTATCATAAGGAAGCAAAAAAAGGGGAGAAAAATCCTTAATTTCAAGTTATTCATTTTCATAAGGGCTGATTGTGAGTTTGGACAGTGTTTTCCGAAAAAAAAAAAAAAAAGACCCACCCTGAATCAATGCAGTCTGCCTCTTGCAGCATGGAGCGCGTGCTGTCTATGGTGTCATGTTTGCAGGGTTGGGTTGAGGCAATTTATTTCCTGCCTGGTGCCTCCGTGTCTGAAAATCTGAGCGTGCTCCAATCTCCCCACTCTTCCTGGCTGATGGTGTCCTTGCTCGTGTCTCCGAATCCATAGCTCAAGGTCAGAGGATGCAGTCTATTCAGCATTGATTTGTTTGAGGTGATAGCAGTCGCCTGATAGCCGGCGAGAGAAACTTCTTCTCCATGCCCCATTGCCCCCTAATGGTCAGTGCTGCACTTGCACAGCAAAAAGAACAACTTGGGGCCAAACAGGAGCTGCTGAGGAATCTGGAGTGATGGCCCAGTGTGTGCTTCTTGCCATTAGTCCCCAAAACCGTGAATCATAGAATCACAGAATGGTGATGAAGTTTACTTTGGGGGTGCAAAGAGTGAAGGGTTTTCATGGTGTTGGCTGTAAGATCCTTTAGAGATAGATGGAGGAAGGGAAACAAGGGATGAGGGAGGGTGATAGAGGCAGAGATTGGAAAGAATCAGAAAGTAATCAGAAAATCTATGTGTTCCCCATGGAGATGGAGTGCTTACTCATATAGATTCATACATGTGCACACGTACAAATGCATAGGAAAGGAAAAAGTGTGAAACTCCTTTGCTTTTGCACTAGGAGCAAGGCAAGAGTCCTGCACATGGCTCCTGCAAAGCCAATGCAAATTCAGTGCCAGTTCCCTGGTGCATGTGCTGTGCCAGAGATCCCTCTGTACCCTGCTGCACGATGCTAGCAGGTGGGCCTGCCGCTCTCCTGTGCCACCTGGGTGTGACAAACCCTGCTGAGCAGGGGACCATCAGCCACGAGCAGGACCCACATCAAACTACTGCAATTCAGGGCGAAGCCTGAGACCATGGGGGGAATGCAGTTGGTGCTGGAGCAGCCCTTGGGGCCTTAGAAGTCTTTTCCAGCCTTTATGGTTCTGTTTTACAACCACATGCTTCAGGCTCTGGACAGCTGGAGTGCTGAAGATGCCTTGGGTTTGCTTTCCTCTTGCAGTAGAGGCTTTCTGACAGTAGATGTCACATTTGGACAACGAAACGCAGAGCTGTGCATACAGCAAGCCCTGGGGATGCTGAGGCCAAGAAAAAGTGTAAATCACAAACTTGTAGAAGTGTAATCTATTTTCCTTAGGTTTCTGTCACTGAAGATGCTCAGTCTCAGCACAGCATCTGCACTCCAGTTGGGTGCAGACTCCATTTATTGAATGTGGTCAGATATTGAGGAGATGTGAGCCCGAGTGATGTCAGTTCCTGCAGGAGAACATCAGTGAGGTTTGGGAGCTGGGGCCCAGGAAAAAGCAAGTCTGCAGTCTCCAGCTTGCAGCTCTGCATCCCTGCAAAGATTTTGAGTGCTCACAAAATGGAAAGGATTGAAAACCATGAAGAAATAGATCTGAAGTAGGCAGAACATTCGTGATGTGCCTTGTCAGCTCAGCTTTGCTGAATTAATCCGGCAGGGTTTTGCAATTCTTGTGTTTGAGTTTTTTGGTCTGAATTAAGAGTTGAATTTTAGGGAGTTGGCATGGTTCTGAATGATCCCACTTCATGCTGTCATCGTGTGTGGGGTGTACAAATGGTGATAAACTGGAGGTAGCTGTGTTGTGATGGAACACTTTTAATATAGAAAACGTAAATACATTAATTACAGTTCATAAAAAAGAAATTCTAAATCTTTACACAGTCAAATATGGATAGATTAAAAACCATTTCTGAAATGAAACAATTATCCAAAGTGGAAGAAAGCCACAGTCTTCCAAAACTGCCTCACCCTCAAACTGAAGATGGCAATTGTACCGTATCTACATTTTACAGCGCCTGGCAGTGTCAAAGCATGCCTAGCCTGAAAGAAGAAATTATTTTTTATATGTATTTCTGTACCAGAGATGACGGTTCTGCAGCTGCAGTGGTGGTCCCAGGAAATAAGAAGGCTCAGGCTGTGCCAAGTGCCCGTCCAGCCGTGTGCTCAGCACCAGGACAAGGTAACCTGGGTCAGGATTCCAGCTGGTGTGAGCCGGTCTGTGAGCATGGGTACAAGTTCTCATGCCCTCTGAGGATCAGACTTATTTTAAAGTCCCAATTTGTGCTGGTCAGGCCCAAACCCAGGTGACAGCAAGCACAACGCTGGCCTGGGGCCCCGTGTTTTGTTTTGGTAGATGGCAGCCATGTGCTTCCCTAACCACTGTGCCCCACGGCTGGAAGCTGCCTTCTTGAGGGACAGTGTAATCAGTTTGGAAAACCAAAGGACTGCTCTGCTTTTGATCTTGACCCAAACACAAATCCAGCTCAAACTGGAACCTCCATAAAGTCTTGAGTACTCTGGGAGTGGGGCAATTCTGTTTTTCCCTCTCTTTTTTTTTTGTCTTCTTTTTCCTGGTAAAAAAGAACATTATTCCTTGAAAAACACTTCTGTGTGCTTTAACTGAGAAACATTGATGCCAACCACACGAATGATGTCAGTGCCAATGGTAACAATAGCATCAGTGCCAGCACCCTCACAGTGTTATTGACATCAATGCCAACAGTATCATGCAGATCGATGCCAGCAGGCCAAGAGTGTCAACAGTGCTGATGCCAGCAGGGCAGAACGAATGAAGAACCCTCAGTAATGAACCACTGTGCAAAGCCTCATGCTGCAATGTGGTCCCACAATAACAAACCCATGTGCCCAGCTTGGTTCTCATTAGCAACTTTACAATAACACGCCCCGGTGCAAGAGCGATTAAATGAAAACACCAAGGTGTGTGTATCCTGGAAGGGAGAAATATTCAGATATTTCTGGAGCTGAGGGGAGATTAAAATTAGTGATTAAAGATTTTGTTGACTGCTTTTCTACGTTTTTCTGTCCAAGTGCAATGATGGCAGCTGGAGCTCTTTTGGAGCTGGCACAGCCTGAGCTCTGGGAGCGGTGTGAGCCCTGCGTGCTTCCCTGCTGAGCATCACCCCAATGCTATCTCCTCCATCCTGTGTAACAGGTAATCTAAGGATTAAAGGGAGAATCGGATCCAAAAGGATCTTCCCAGAATCAACGTGTTTCCAGTCTGTAATCTTATTATTCCAAGGCTACTTCAGGCCTAAGGGACACAAGCTTTCCTCCAAAGGGCTGCAAGAATTTTTCACGGTCCAGAGGTTGCAACTTGCACATGAAGCAGGAGGGCTGCTCTGTTGCTGAAGAGAGGGCAAAGATCCAGGAATGCATCCTAGTTCACAATTGGCAGATGTTATCAGCACACCCTGCTTTTCCCTGATCTTTTCAGGTCTCTTCTGAGGAAAGCAGTGCAGATGCAGGAGGCCCAGTGCAGCCCCATCCCTGGGGCTGGGCTGTGTTAAGCAGAGTTCAGTGTGTTCCCAGTCCACCCCTCAGTGCAAGCAGCGATTCTGCCTCGTTTCCTTTCAGACAGCATCTTGAAGTCATCACCAAGGAGTTCCTCCCTGTTTGAAAAAACCTTTTTCCTTCAAAGCAGCTGTCAGTAAGTCACTTTTTTTGTATAGAGAACAGGAAGCCATTGCCAGAAGTGGAGAATCACAGAGCAAACCATCCCTGAACATCCAGGAACCTTGATCAGCCCTCCTTCAGAAGCTTCACACCCTGGGATTAACTGGAGGTTTTAAAGCCTGCATGAAAAAAAAAGAATGAAACACATCACCGGGCCCTGATGCCGTTTAACAAATTCCATCCTGCAAGAATTGTTCGGATCTGAGCTCCCGTTACCTTTGGTGGAGGTAGAGGTGGAGGTTTGCCTTTGGGAACTGGCAGATGAGCAGATTTCTTCTCTGGTGCCTGGAACAAAAACGTAGTTTAGATGTCGTTGTGCTTTCGTGTCTAAGCAGCTGCAGAACCTCCCCAGACCTCAGCTGCTGCTGCAGTTATCTCATGTATTTGCTACAGCGTTTTCCTAGTGGAAGAGCTAGGGGCAACTTAGGTTAATCTGTCTGCATACAACAATATAAATACACGAGGGATGTAGGTATCCTGTTTCAGAAGAGCACTGAGCTATTCTAAACGCATAAATTCATCTGTACCAAGTGCCTGTCCTCAAATAGATTGCTAAAGAAGCTGGTCACATGAGGAAACATCACTAAAGACAGGGGGATCTGAGGGGTTTTATACTCAAGCAGATGCTTTTTCAGCCCTGATCCATCGTTTTCCACCCAATAGTACCATGCAGTACCGTGCAGACAGGTTGCTAAGTGTGAATGTCATTCCTACACCCCCATATGAGGCGGGCAGGAGGCTCAAGCTGAGATGCTGAACCTTTGAGGGAGGCATTTATGTCAAATGAGGATGCTTTGGGTTTATTAAAGGCAAATATGTTCTTCAGATTTCCAAATAGTTTTGAATAACTCAAAATATTTCTGTGCACAATGATGGAGACCCCCTCAAAGGTGACATCCTTAGTGAGTACCAGATCCCCACAGTGCAGGGAGAGCTGGGAATGTCTGTATGGCAGACCAGGCTCCCTGGCACAGATTAAGAATATCATGTACAAAAAAGTCACCCCTACCCTAAAGAAGACGTGGTTTGAATATCTGTGATTTCTTTGATCTCAGAAACTGAAAATAGTAATTGGCAGCTGCTGTTCATCTGCAGCTTAGATGAAAGACGTGGGAAGTTGCAGGGTTATACTTACAAACAGCTCTTGTGTGTGGGAAGAGGCTGGTTTGGTGCAGGGGACAGGAGGTGGGGGACCTTTGGGCCTTATGATGGGCTGTAAGAGAGCAGAAAACACATTGACCCTATATACATATTTTGTATATGTGCATGTTCCATGTGGACTTGTGTTATATACAGAAAGTTCATCAACAGAACTAAATGGGTGCATCCATTTCAGAAGGAGACCTGGGATGCTCTGCTCTGTCTGGCCCTGGGAACACACAGGGCTTTGTCTGGAGTGCGGTGATTTCCCCACCCTTTGGGGTCAGGTTGTCATTGCAGGTCTCCACCCCAACACGTGATCTCACGTGTGATGTCTTCCCCAAACCCAACAAGAAAAAATAGGGAAACCTCTAGAGGCACTCACGCTCCGAAGCTGTGGCTTGTTTTCCTGCAGCGGAGGTACGGGAAGGAGAAGCTTCTTATCATTAATCTGAAAACAGGGAACAGTTCAATCTGATGGAGACCTCATCTTGTGCATTGTTTTTGCATTCATTTGCATTCATTTGCAAATGTAGCTCACTTCAGCCCCTCTTTACATCCCCAGGGAGGCTGCAGCTGACCCAGCACTGCCCCTCTTGTACCTTCTGGGCAGGAACTGCCAGGCCAGGGTGCTCTCTTTGTCTTTGCTCTTGGTCCACAAAGACGTGGTTTGTGGCTCCAGGTCCCCTTCTGCCCTGGCTCCTGTGTGGATATTGCACAGAACTGTAAGTCTTCCTCTGCCTGAAGCTGAATGCCTGCCTTAATCCTATCAGTCTGTCACAAAGCCACGTCTTTTCTTTCCTCCCACCCCATTTTTAATCACTGTAGGATTAATCTTGAGCACTACAATCTGAAGTCTTCGGTCCTCTCCCAGCTTCAGGGTTTCTGAAACAGCTCAGTAAAGCTCATGGACCAACTTCCTTGCTCCTCCAGAGTTCCCTTCACCTCCTTTGAAAGCCCCAGCTAAATTGCTTGGCTTTAGTTATTTTTTTCTCCATGGGATAAATATTTTACCTCTTCTTGAATACTCGGAAGCGGAAAAGCAGCACTACTGCAATCACCATGATGGTGAGGACAACCAGCACACCAGCAACAATGGCAAAACCTGTCAGGAAGGCAGAGCACAAGTTGCTATTTTTTCAAAGACTCCCACTAACTAAAGCAGATTCCCATCCCAACCATTGGCAAAGTATTTGAGGTCTAGACCCTTTTTATCCTCGTTTTTGTTCAGGCTTATGGCTGCTTCTCCTGTCATAAATGATCATGAAGAAGAACTTATTCCTGCCATTTCTGCCATATTTGTCAACTGTGGTTTTTTCTTGAGTTGTCCTTAGGCTAAACAAGCCCAGCCCACTCCATCTGTGCTCAAAGATCACTGCACTGTGGTTCCTCTCCTCTTTCTTGAAGGGTTTTACCCAGAACAGGGCACAGCCCTTTGTAATAGCATGCAAGCGAGGCTTCACACTTGTAGAAAGAAAAATAACTTGCTCCAACCTGCAGTGACTCAAAGATGCAGAGAAGTCAGAGCCCTAGACAGGGAATTCTGCAGGTTAGGGCTGTTTCACTGGAGCCAAAGGTCTCATTTCAACCGATTGATGGCAATTTACCCCACGTGTAGCCACACAGAACTTACTGGTGACTGCTGAAGAGCTGTCACAGGTTGGTGGAGCCCATCCTTCTTCACACTGGCATTGCAGCTCGTGGTCACAAACCTAGCACAAAGACAGGGACAGCTTCAGGATAGAAATACGAGTGCAGCTAATGTAATAAAACCTCAGTGATTCCAGAACAGGGTGCTGGAAACCTCCCTCATTTCGCTTGGGCTGAAGTTCAGCACTGGGAGTAGCAGTTTTGCACAGCAATGGGCAGGTTTGGTTGTCTACCATGTGCCTTTTGCTGGTGTTTTTGCAGTGGAAGCTTTAGCACAAGGTGCAAAGCAGCACATTTGGTCTTTACATTTGTAGATCTCTGAATATTCAAAGTGAGCACAAAACAGAAAACATGAGGAGACATAAGAGTAGGTGTGATATTGCCTCAGAGCTGGGCCAGACACAGAATCTGTGTCCATCTCCTTAAAAATATTGATATCATATCAAGTTAGATTTTCACAGAAATAGAGGAAGCTTCAGACTTCACAACTTTCACAAATTCCTATCCCGATGACTTAAACACCATCACCAACAAGGTCTGTAGCTGACATGCACCATTTTTTCCCAAAGTTAACAGAATTAAATGCTAATATCTTACAGCATGTCCAGTACACTTGGCAGAGCAGTCGCTGGATCTAAAGACATCTTCAGCATAGACACATTCTCCATTGCTGCACACCTGCAACGTGCAAGGCCAACGTCACCAAAGAGATTTACAGCTTTCAGAACATGCAGAGCTTGCACATTATTTTGTAAAGAGTGAAAGGGGGCACAGAAAGAGGTTTGCAAATCACTTAGGCATACATTAGAAGTTTGATATGTGGATATAGTTTTTAATTTGACCTTTGGATGTTTTATAGCAAAAGGGAGTGACAGAGATGGAGAGAGAGCGCTGGTTGCCAATCATTTTCTAACTTTCACCTTTTTTCCCCTGAAAACTTTCTCAACTTAGAAATATGGCAAAGAAGTTGGAGGTAGTACCCAGTGATGCCTAACACATCCATTATGGAAACTCTTAAAAATAGTAATATATGTACAATCTTTAACCTTGCAGTGTAATGGTATATTTCTTCCTCCACACATGTTTTTGTCAGTGAAAAATGAGTAAATTGGCAAGGAAACACAAGGAACTCAGAAGGGCAGCAGCTCTTGCTTTGCTTGCTTTGTGCTGGACATAAGGCAGGAGGTGTGGCACATCAGATCAGTGGGAGTTCAATGTCCATTTCAGTCTTCCCTGTCTAAAGTCCTTCTTGTCTGGCGAAAGAGCTGATGATAAAAGCAAGACTGAAAGAGGGAAGAAATAGGGAGAAGTTTTTTCTCTACCAACCATTCCATCCCCACACTTGGTTCCGTTGAGGATCATCCCCATATCTGCTTCTCCGTTCCTAGGAAAGCTTGCTTTGCAGGAATCAAAGGTCACCAGGCTCCCGTACGTGGGCATCTCGTGTCCCCCGGTGCAGAACAGCTTCCCACACATCACATCTCTGCAAGGAGAATAAGAGCCTCTAGGACAATGCCCAGCAGAACTGTTGGAGCTGCTCTCCTCTCCAGCCCGAATTGCTGTGGCTGTATGCGAGCTCCGAAGAAATAACTGCAGACATAGGTTGATTCGTGGTGATTTTAGATCAATTTGAGTGGCAAGTTCTTCCCTTGAGTTCCTCAGGGATCCCACAGTAATTTGCAGAAAGGAGTGTTTGGTTGACCTGTCCTCACCAGGAGTTCAATTTCCCTATTCAGAATCCCCTTCCCTGTCCTTACCTACACGTACACGAGTGCAAACACTTCCTCAGACTCATCTCGGGATAATTTGCATTGTTACTTTCCCTGGACAGGAGCACTTTTGGAAATTTCTTAGAATTGCTTTACTACAATATTAGAACTCAATAGGAAAATCGGCCTTGCAGACTCTTAATTTGAAGGGGGCTGATGTCTCTTCCCAAACTCTGGCAAATTCTGTAACAGTGCTTACTTCTTTTTACACGGGACGTGACTACCTCTTTCTTTTTTGCAGTATCCGTAGTACAACCCCTTCTCATTCATCCGGTAACAGGACGCTGCTCCTTCAGTAGCATCTGGTGACGAGGAGAACAAGAAATGCAATCACACAAAGAGCTTAGAAGAGAAGCTAGGCTTAGTTTAGGTTTTCTGCCTGTGAAAACTGTTAATACTGCATTTCCTTCACTTATTTAGGAAATGGACTTTCCCAGCAAAGTTAACCATGAGCCATGTAGGCTCTCTGGCACTTTGTGCATTGATTCTTCGCTGTTAATTCAGCAGCATCTATCCTGTGTGTTCCCTATCCAGCACAGACCAACAGACTTTGCTTAAGAGAAGGGACACCGTCAGGACCAGCCACCAGACGCCTTCAGAAAAATGTAGACATGCTAAATTTGGACATTAATTTGACACACAGACACTTCCTCATTCTGTTATGCAAATATCAGCTCCATTTCAAAGTTATCTTAAAAGCACCGTGCAAAGGAGGAACAGGCTGACCACTTCCCATTTCTCTAGAGGTCTATCATACTGTATGCCATCAGCTTCAGCTCAAGTGATCAAAATCATTTACAGTGTACAGATAAAAGTGATAAACTGCATTGTGAACTAGGACTCACTTGCTTAGCTGTGTTTCCAAATGGCCTTTGGAGGTTTGCTAGCAGACAAAGCCTGCTCTGTCTCTCTCCATTGACCTTCACAACCTTATTTTTGCAAAGGCAGCTTGTACTTACGTGGTCCAAAAGCAGCTTTGCACTGACTTTCTAGAGTGGGGCAGTTTCCCATGTAGCAAAAGCCTTCGCCATTTTTGCAGGGATGTCCATTCATACGGAATCGATCCGATGGGCAATTCCCAGAATAACCGGTGCACATCTCGGGCAGGTCGCAGTCATCCTTCGCTTCCCGGCAAACAGCTCCTGCTTTTTTGTACTGAAGTGAGGGGGAAAGCAATGCCACACTTAACACACCATTCTTCCATGCCATCTGAAAGCCACACTGAACCAAAGGGCTAAAATGAGGGGAGACAAATCCCATCCTTGCTGTACAAATTGCATTCGGGTCCAGAGCCCTATCTAATGGAATGGCCTCAAGTTGCATCACGGGAGATTCAGGTTGGATATTAGGGAAAATTTACTCTCAGAAAGAGTGGTCAGCATTGGAACAGGCTGCGCAGGGAAGTGGTAGAGTCACTGTCCCTGGAGGTGTTCAAGAAATGTGGAGATGTGGCACTTGGGGACACAGTTGGTGGTGGGTGGATGGTTGGACTGATGATCTTAGAGGTCTCTTCCAACCTTAATGACTCTATGATTTTAATGTAAAGTTGATCACATCACTTTACAAGGTTTTCCTGGCTGTGCCTCAGTTTTTCTTTCCAGGAGAAAATGGGTGATCTTTCTGCAGGGTGTTTAAGGACTGAGTGGACTGGTAGCTGTGGTGTAGCTTGGGATGGACAAAATGTACTTGGCACTACAATGCCACATCAATAATTACAAGTACCGAGGACCGATTCTCTTGTAAAACGTATTTCTGCTTTCTCAGAGGCAGAAAACCCCAGCAGACAAGAGGGAAGCTGGAGGTGGGGTCTCACCTGGCAGTCCTCGCAGCACGCCCCGTGCGCACACATGGAGCCAGCCGTCAATTTGCATGTCTTCGGGTCACAGCAGGTGTTTGTGCACTCCTGAGACGGAACAGAATGTCAGAGCTCTGCACAGTGCTCCACGCTTCAGTCCCCTCTGCGCTGCGTTCCCTGCAAACCATTGCGTCTTGAGGGAGGGAAGGGCAGCTGGGACCTCACTTTGCTTCTCTGAAAGCCTTTGTCACTAGACACCAGGCCATCATGCGTAGAGATCACCAAATGTGGTCATCAAAGTGCTGACCGAAGTGTTATAGGGAGCCTTATTTCCTCCTTGACTCTTGTATCTGTGGCCTTTCCCATTCTCAGTTCCTCCATTGGAACAGCATCACAACCATCCTCCCCAGCACTTGGCATGCACTTATAGGGATGTTTGCATTGCAGGTTGATGATTTGATAACCAAACTTTCTACAGAATCTTAAAGCTAGCTGCCTCAGAAACCAGCTGCTATACGCCCTGAAGCAAACTATTGGCCTCTTCCAAGTTTTATTTTATCCCCAGTTGTGCAGATACCTCCGAAGTACCACAGTCGCATTCCTCTCCGTTTTCCACGAAGCCATTCCCACAGGTTGGAGGTGCTACGATGGCACTTACAGCTGGCATGTTCGTTAAGCATTTTGGCATCTCACTCAACATGTATTTCTCGAAATCTTGGAGGCTGCAGGAGCTGAATTTCTCAGGGACAATAGAACTGCATTGAGAAAGCAGGACTTGGGTTAGGGTTGGCATAGACAGGAGAAGCGGTCTCTTCCATCCCCCAAACCATCCCCCAAACCACTGGGTGCAGCCATTTGTCCAAATGTAAAAATTAATAAACACAAAAGCTATCTCCTAGTTGTAGGAGAGAAATAAAATGTGGAAACAAATCAGGAAAAAGAGATGTAGCATGTAAACACTGCATCTGATGGATCCCATGTCTCCAAGTGTTAAGCCTGGTCTACACAAGTTGTGTCTGGATGCTTCAGGCACGAGTTTTCCCCTGGGCTGCCCAGATCAGAGTGCTCAGCTAAAATGAAAATAAAGCCACAGCCCCTATGAAATGGGGTCTTGGTGGAGGTAACCAGCCTTTGTGTGTTTTTCACAGGAAATCTCTTCAGAGTTCAGAAGAAAATATTTTATGTAAGTGTTGGGAAGCTCTGTCATGTGAGATACCACAAGTTCCATGCTGTCAGCCTTTTAAGGAAGAAATGTTTGCTGCAATTTATGGCCACTCTGATGCATACAGAGTAAAGGTTATCTCAAAATGACTAAACATTATGGTTTTGGTGGTATACATCTAGAAATAACCTAAAAGGGCCTGGAAACGAAAGCGAGGCACTCACCAATTTCTGGATTGTCTCCAATTTATATTTTTGGTATAATTTGAATGGAATAATCCTAAAGGGCAAAAATGATGGCTGATCTGTGTTGGAAACCCATCATTAGCTGTCCCTGTGTGTTAATGCACTCCCCCCTTTCCCGAGGCTCGTACCTGACAGTGTCTGTCATGATGCAGGCTTTAGGGCTACACCTGCAGTCTCCGTTGTCGTGACTCATGCCAAGGTTGTGTCCCATCTCGTGTGCCATGGTAGCTCCAACTGCAATTTCATTTCTGCTGTGGTCCTGCGGAAACAAGAACAACCTATTACTTCTATGGGCATTTTAGGGACATCAGAGAAGCGATGTGGCTACGAAGTAGAACAGTTCTCCAAGTGAAAATATCCTTATCCTACATAGTGTGATAATTTTGGTTGATCCATGTGTGCTTGACCCATGGTTGATCCATTCCACAGTCAATGCTGGATTATACATAGCAGGAATGAGATCACTCTGCTAACCAACGTGAGCAAATGGCATAATTTGTTTTTAAATAAACACGAGGGAGTTAGGCAGACAAGTAACAACTGAGTGTTAAGGGGAACTGAGCATCTCAGACTCTTAATCCTCTCTCTGGATAGCTGTCTCTGCGCTCAGGGTAATTATGTGGGTGTGTTATAATTACTGCTCATTACACCAAGTAGCCTTTGTGCACGCTGCTGTGCGTGCAGATGCTGTGCTCCATGCCTGCTCTGAGCTTGGTGCTGTGTGCTGCTTGCTGGGAGGGAGGGATGGAAATGCAGATGTTTGAGCAGCAGCTGGAGGTGGAAATGCACAGCATGCAATGTACTGGCCATGCTGTTCCAGCGCAACGCTGCAAATCGTGCTGTTACAAAATGCATCCCTCCACCTCCAGAAGCATCCTGGGTTTGCAGTCATCCCGGGATTCCTTTATGGTATGGGAAAGGTGGAATTCATGGGGTGGGTTATTCCTCTTGGCAACAGGCCTGGCCTCTGAAGCAGGGCACAATATTCGTGTTCTCATTGGTGTTGGCAATGTTTTGAATCTGTGCTCCTGTTTAGGCTGGGGTTTAAGCATGATACTTTAGGCAGTTGTAATTAAGGAGTTAAGTTGTTATAAGTCACAACCAATTCCCCATTCAAAACAGGAACCTTAAGCTAGGGGCACATAATCCCGTATTTTTCTCCTTTCTTCCTTCTCCTACAGCAGCCTGGTGCTCCAAATAAAGATGTCTGAGTTTGATGTTGGCATTTAGGTAACACAAGTACCAGACTTTGTGTGCTTTGTTACCCTCTGCACTTCATTTGAAGTAAAGTCTGAGACCGTGACTTCCACAGCCCAATAAAATAACAATACGAACCAGACAAAGAACTGAAAACATTGTAAAACCACTAATTTTCATAAATGTTCTTTGCTGGTTGAGTGAAAACCAGAAAAGCTTTTAAAAAGGAGATAAACAAGAATAAACCAGACCTGGATAATACCTGCAGAATATACATCACTGCATATGGATTTCAGGAAAGCTAGTCCAATCGTTGTCCCCTCCAAGTCGTGGCCTCTGTAAGGAAGAAGAAAGGCAGAGTGAAATGCAGTGATGTTACCAGAAAGCAGATCTGAAATCAATGTCTCTTCTGTCAGCCAAGCAGAAGACTCGAAGCATATATTTATTTCCAGCTCTGGTTTGCATTCTTGATTTAATACAATGTTTGAGGATATGCTTAAGATCGTTGCAAATCAGAAAATAATTAAAGACACCTCATTTTTAAATTTTTACCTAAATTACGCTGCAGTTCGTGAGATGCAAGCACCTGTTAGGGTGCAAAGTTCTTGATGAACTGCTTGAAATTAGCAAAGTGTTGGATGAATGATGGCCAAAGAGAGTGAGCCAGAAGAGCAAAATGAATGCTGGTTTGGTTTGGCAGTCTGCATTTCCCAGCCTTTAAGCTTCGTGCCATGGCTCTGTGGTTGTTAGGTTCTTCAGGACCCTTAACTATTCTGTGACCAGAGCAGGGAAAAGGAAATGTAACAGAAGTCAGTGCTTGTTTTTGCAGTGTTTCAGGTAGAAATGTGAGCTACTGTGTCCTAATAATGTGTCCTAGCAGCTAACCTGTGTTCAGTGAAAGAAATTAAAGTAAGAAATGAGAGCCTGCATTTGTCTTTTTCCCCTAGAATTATTTCAACCCGATATGAGAAAGCATGAGATCCAGTCCTGCACTGAGTGCCTGTGATGGGTTGGTGACCCATCCAAAACCCAGACTGGAACAAACCTTGTGTTAGGTCACAAACCTTGGGTTAGGTTTGTTTTTAAGAACAAATTCCCTTAACACAGTTGGACACAGAGATAGAAAACACTGATACATACGTAATTAGCTGAGCATTGTCATTTCTTTTCCTCTTTAATAGGTCTGAGTTACGCCACTTGGAGAAGCTGTCCAAAGTGACTCCTGCAGTGGTGCTCAGGAGGCATTTATCGTAATCTGTCCAGATTTCCAGACCAATTAGAGCCACGTAAATATTTATGGCCTTATAAACCTGCAGCAGAGAAACAGCTTTGCTGTAGGACAAGGTACAACATGGAGAGTTCCAGAACAGACCCATCTCTGTGTTACTGGCTCACTTCTGTCACTTGCAGCATGGTCAACTCCAACCCTGATTTGAGCTTTTCTCCTCTTTGAAGTTGCAACAGATAAAAACGAAAAAGACCCAAAAAACCATGAAATCTACTTTCCCCCACTTTTTATCCCACCTATAAAAATGGCTTTATAGTACTTGGAAAATCTCTTAATATTTTCAAGGAAATTTTAACTGTGGAAGGACGAAGAATCAGTTTGTTCTTTTTGAAGGATTTCAGTCATTCACTTCAACAGGCAAATAAGAAAACAGAAAATAAGGTGTAAGTCTATCTTAAACAGTAATTTTATTTATCACTATCTGTCTGAAGGCAAACAGCAGGATAATATGGACAGATGTCTTAGAGTTGCTTTAAAAATGACAGTAAAATCCAGTTTTCATTCTTTCCTACATGTAATAATAAAAAATCATGAAGTTTTCAAAAGAAAAAAAAATATAAACCACTTCTATTTAGTTTTCACTTGGTTGTATTTGCTCTTACCGTGTTGACGTAGTTGACTATTTCAAATATCCTTTGTCTTACAGCTTCAACATTTCTGTTGTACTTCTTAAACTGAAAAATCAAACGTGTGATGTCAGGAATGGGAGAGGAAAAATCAATGATTTGTCAGAAAAGAGGCATCCCACAGATGATTGCACTGCAAATGACACCATATGTGGTCTAGTTTTGTTTTTCCTATTTGTTGTTTTATCAGAAAATACAGCACAAAGCCTGGAGGAAACAGCCAACAAAAAGTGGGTGCATTGCTCATGTCTCATTTGTACTCCATTTAAAAGAGATCCTAAGTCTAAGGAGATGAGTTGCATGTGTGATAACAAGAATATGGGTCTACTTCTTGTCCAAATTCACCCCCAAACTTTCCAGGCAGCACTGAACGAAGGGAAATGGAGCCCACAATGAGCAGCACCGACTTCAGTCACATTCAAAAAATTTGGTTTCAGTACTCACCATAGTATTATCTGCAACTACATAAACTTCCAGGTATTTTTTTGACTTCAGATAAGCCTTAATCTGGAAAAAGAATACATTTCAGTCATTTTAAGTCTCGTTTCAGTCTCAATTTTAGCAATTTCACACCGGTTAATGGGACATTTCTGTTGATAAGTCATTTAGAATGGGACTGTCTCATTTTAAAACGATGAAAGGCAGACCAGATATTAATTATTTAGATGTCTAAAGGGCATTTATTAGCACGTGCTAGAGGGCTAAACTCAATGGTGACTCCAAAAGCTCAGGTCTGTGACATTTTGCATTGGGTTACACTCCACTGTTGGCAATCCTTCCCCTCCTGGAGGTGTTTATTCTGCACTTACTTCTGGACTATTGCTGGATTTGAAGATGTCATTGATGGGGTCGCTTGAATTCACTTCCCAGCTGCTGTTGACCACTCCACAGGTTTTTATGGACTCGTCCTCCACGTACTCGTAGACCGCATGTGCGTCTCTGTCCGACGTTCCCAAGGGCTCTATCAGGTACTTCTGCCCACGGGTCTCAAAATACCCTCTGTGAAAGTTGTCTTTAGGTCAGACCTTTTGAATCCATAGCACTGAAGTCAAGACAGCAACGTTATCTCTAATAACATTTAGGCCACGTGCAGGGACCATTGCCCACCCTGATGCAATGGAGCACGGTTTGGCAGCGTGCAGGCAGAAATCAAAGGTGCTTGGTCAGAAGGTTGGAACTGGATGGTCTTTAAGGGCCCTTCCAACCCAAACCATTCTGTGATTCCATTCTGTGGGTTGGAAGCTCATCAGGTGAGGTCTCTTGAGTAGGAGACTGCCAGTCAAAAGGAAACTGGATCAAGAATGAATTACCTTTGGGATATGTTTTCATCTTTAATTCAGTTCCATTTCCAAAAGATAGTACATCTTTATTTACAACCTGATTTTATTTAAATTGGAAAATATATATCCTCAGAGTATGTATACTCTGATATCAGTACCATTTGGAAAACAGCCTCCACCTTACCTTAAACCTTTGCATGCACTGATGCTTGCTGCTGAATCAGCATCATTCTGAATGTAACCTTCATAGTAACAGTGATCCTGTTTAGAAACAAAAAAATATCATTTAAAATTGGGCCCCATCTCACTGACTGTGATGAGTTGATGGTTGGACTTGATGATCTTGGAGGTCTTTCCAACCTTAATGGTTCTTTGAGTTGGCCTAGTGATTCTTCTAACACTAGTTAGAAGCTACAACCAGCGATGCTGTCTGAGGAGGGCTCCCATTAAGGACAGATTCTTAAAATGAAAAAAGCTTGTGACCATTTCTGTGTTTGCTGCGGTGCCATTCTTGTTATCCTTCAACACACAGTGACCCACATGTTGGTAAATCCAATCAAGGTGGGCTCCGGTTAATACAGAACATTAAAGGAAAATAAGAACATGCAGCTTCAGTGCTCAAAATGAAGAATAAAGTGATGTGCTCTGCTGAAATGGGTCCGTACTGAATTCTTTTTGTAGCTAGAATTCAAGGAAACACCCTTTAATATGAACCCAACAATTAAATGCTTTAACTTCAATGAGATTAAATACATTTGTTATATTAACACACATGATTAAGACGAAACCATTCATGACTTAATTGACTTAGGGATCTAAGTTCTAACGAACAGTTCTGTGTTCAAGGAGACTTCAGAGTCACTAAGGCATTGTGGAAAATTTTACCCATAGCATTTTTCTTAAGATATTTCTCAACAGAGGCTCATAGCATGCTCTTCAAACCTGTGTGCACCCTGCCTTCTCTTTTCACACAGATATTTCACTTTCACACTTGTTTTCCCTCCAGCACAACACACTGGCTTTCTTACAGTGAAAAAAAGCACTGAGAAAGTAAAAATTACTCTAGACAAAAGGCTGAGGCATCATCCAACGGTATAAGGTACAAGAGAAACAACACAGAGCTGCTAATTACTTTCTACAGCATCCATTCAGGGCATGAAAGGAGTTGGAGCAATGAAAAATTGCCCTTTTTTCCACAAAAAGGAATCTAGAATTCTTTATGCATGTTTATTTCAGTGAGATACAACCCTTATTTCTGCTAATCACCCCATGAAAAATATTTAGGCTTTGTCTTCTAAGTTCCAATATTAAAGCACATAGTGTGACACTGGAGAAAAGGCTTCAGGTGAGAGCTTTGTTGAAGATAAGAGCTGTGGGCAGACAGTTAATTAAAAAATAACTAAAACACAGCAGCCATTCCCTTTGTGTCTGAATAAGTGATTTGTCATGGCTCAGAGAAACCACCTGGGGAAACCTGAAATGCGTTTGCTGGGAGCGTGGGCGATAAGGTGAGCCAGAGAGGAAATCTGTGTTTATCTGAATCCATGATCTCACTGAGATTAGGGTGTAAAAGCAAGTCACCAGGTTGCACAGAATGCACAAAGTCAGGCGGGCAGGGAGTGTTTGCTCTGTCCTGGCTCCACTCCCTGTCCTGACAAAAGAGAGAAACCCAGCTCAGAGCATTTTTCATCAGCTGAGAGTGAAAAGCAGCTGAAGGAAAACCCCTGTCTGCATCTCCGCAGGTGGAGATCAGCACAGCTCTGCCAAGGGCACAAGGGCATCTTCCCCTGTCCCCTCAGAGCCACCCGAAGTTACAGGGCTTGGGATCTTGGGAATGGGCTGCCCAGGGAGGTGGTGGGGTCACCATCCCTGGAGGTGTTCAAGAAACATCCAGATGTGGTACTGAGGGACGTGGTTTGGTGGGCAATCTTGGTGGTAGGTGGACAGCTGGACTGGATGATCTTGGAGGTCTTTCCCAGCCTTAACGATTCTATGATTTCACCTTGATTTAAAATCTTTTCTTTCTGTCTCATTTGTGCTATTCTTTCACAGACCCATGAATCTCACGCAGATCTCAGTACAAGGGAAAGAAGCCTTTTGCTGTTACCTTCATCTGAGGGCTCGTTGTTATTTGTTGGCCATCATCTGAATAAACTGTTTCAGTGTAGTCTCTAGTTAACAGGTCCCTGCAAAGAGTAAAGAGCAGTTATTACTCCAACAATCGTAGTCGTCTAGAAATGAGGCAGTTGTGTAACCTGTGAAGCATTTAAGGAATTCAGATGATTACTCAGGTTATGATTAGTATCAGAAGACAAGGGAAGCAAAGCCGCTGGGTGGGGAATTCTACCTGTTTGTAATTCTTGCTCTAAAGGACATTTCTAAAATAAGAAATCAATTCAAGTCCACTTATTTCATTAGCATAAAGTAATCTCCTGGTAGATCTGAAAGCAAATATATCATGATAGATGTGGTATTGATTCTATTTTGGCCTCAGGTTTGTGTAGGCATTTCCACCACTCCGCAGTGAT
This sequence comes from Penelope pileata, assembly GCA_013396635.1. NCBI lineage: Eukaryota > Metazoa > Chordata > Aves > Galliformes > Cracidae > Penelope > Penelope pileata. The sequence goes on along the minus strand of WBMW01004441.1, from coordinate 213,703 downwards.
GCTGTTTTGTTCTCCTCCAGCTCAACCCCCTGGTTCTGAATAATGGGGACAGGGCTCAGTGGAAAGCTGCCCTGTCTGCTTCTCATGTGCCAGCACCTACGTGCACGTAGGTGTGTGTGCACAGAGCTACAGAGATCACACCTATGTGTATTTTTGAGATTGTCCCATCTTTTCGCTCGCAGCTTTGTTTAATAACTTGGCCAACACCAACTTTCACCTTTGCAATCCTTCTCTCTGAAGTTGATTTTTCTTTTCTGTCCATACAAAACTCCATTTTTGGACGTATACAAATGAGAAGGAGGACATCGTGTCTATGGAATAAATTCAAGTATTCCTGCTGTCTCAGGAAAGGCACATTTGTAACTTGTAGCATAGCAGCAGGCACTGCAGCCCCACTGAAGCCAGCACCAAGCAAGTCTCCATTCGTTGTGTGGGTGACTACCCCAAATTCCCACCATAAAGAATCATTTATTTTAGAGTGGAGTTTAGTACAAGTTAATTTCCTCCTCCCCTCAAATACCTGAATTAGATTAAAATAGGGAAAGCATGTAATAATACATATTTAGCATGAGCTGATTATGTCCCACTGTATTTACATAGCCATTAGAAAAGCTCCTATTAAAGCAGATCTGTTGGATACCTTGTTAAATATTATGGTGGAGCCAGCAAGCAGAAAATCATAACTTTCTGTGTTTGCTCTGTACAGTTTGGGACTTTTCTTTGCAGACTTTGTTCCAAACCCACTTCTGCTCTACACTGCATGGCCTGTTTAAATGATGCTTTTAATTTCCATAAAGCATTTTGTCAGTGCCACTGTCTGAAATTATATGAAGATATTAAACATTCAGTTGATTTAGCCAACTAGGGAATAAATGGGAGAGTCAGCAGTACAGCAAGTCATCCTATCACAGGAATGTTGTATGCCTGTGTGGTTATTTCACACCACCAAAACAGTGACATGATGCTCTCTCCCCTCTTCTCTCATGGGAGTTGAAATCAAATTACCTTCATCATATAGGATCTCAAGTCCTGTTGCTTTTTATCCTGCGTGCCCTACAGAATCACATACAGAGAGGAATAATGTTAAAGGGAAAAGTTGAACTGAACATACTTATTTTTTTGTAGGTGCAATATAACTTCCTCTCCGTTGGCTTTGATTCCATACTCCATTGTATCGTCATATTTTCTCTGTAAACAGATTTAAGTGTTAGAATATGGACTGTTACAATTTCTGGCCTCACCATGAGCTAACTGGCTGTTGAGTTGCCAACTGCATTCTTTTCCTTCTCTTCCCACAAAAAATAAGTGCTCTGGCAGTTATAGAATAAGCAGGAGGTCATTTTGTTTCATATTTTTTAGTTAAAGGAACAACTTTAGCTTTGCAAATGCATTTCTACAATCACAAGCACATATTCTGTATATCAAGAATAGTGCTGAAGTGGATGTTTAAGTGTTCATATCTCAGATTTTCATTTTCATAACTCTCTTGAAGCATGGAAGAACATGCTTAGTTTTAAACTTTTTATTTACTTTACTTGAAATCAAGATGTCCATAGGTTGTTGCAAGATGTCCATAGCATCCAAACCTACATCTTTGCAGAGGTACAAGTGCAGGAGATACACTGACTGTGTTCAGGTACCTCACTGCCCACTGAGCCCACCTTGCAGCCTGGCTGTTCCCAACATGGGATCACCCTTCCAGGTTTCCTCATTCCTTTCCTTTTGCAAGACCAAATGTCTGGCTCCCAATTTCCTTACCCTTGAAAACCAAGGGTACTCTGACTCCAGAAAACCTTCCCCATCTCCCAGCAATGAGTTCTGTCTTTTAATACCTCTTCTTTGTTTCTTTCTACATCTCTTCTATGTATCGTGTGCAATTTCCGTGGATAAACTATTTCATATTGCTCAACTCCAGGTAATTTCTTGCTTGTGCTTCCTAGGGAGAAAGAGATGTATATTTATGAAAACACAGTATTAGCTTATTAAACACCGTATTTCATATCTGCCAAAACACTCATTTGGGCTGTGAGGCCATTCATCCCTTGTGCCACTCATTTCCCATCCATTCTCTGCTCTGGTGTGTGCTCATCTGCTCTGCTCAGCGCTCCCCCACGTGTGACCTAACACAACACTTGTTCCAGTCTGCCTTTCGGATGAGTCACCATCCCTGACAATTTCGAGGTGTCAAAATATCCTGTGCAATTCCTTCTGGGTTTTCTTCCCCAGCAGCCAGCAGTGCTCATGCACCAACGTGCTAGAGCAGCTAGGCAAGGTGCAACCTTTGCTTTTTGCAGATGACACGAGTCCAGCTGCATGGTTCTATGAAATGAAAACCTCCAAACCTTATCACATAACGACATACAAGATAAGACTGCTTCTGTACAAGCAAATCAACTCATACAGTTCCCCACAGGTCTGGAACAAGCCTAGATTTCTCCTTTAGAAAGCTTTTTAGGTAATTCTCTCACATAAATAATTCCCAACGGTGCTCAATAGACACAGTGCTGATGAACACTTTCACTTTGTTTTGTGCTTCTGAGCATGAGTGAATAAGGACAAAAGTTAATTTGTGGCACCATTTGCAGGGGTGGTCAGCACACACTGCATCATTTGAAGTTAATGACAGCAGCTGGCATACAGCACTGGGGAAAACAGGGTCCTACAAGGGATGTGCAACCTTCCAGCAAGGAAACAGGAGGTCTGATTGCTTCATAAACTCTTTAATCTCCTACAAAAGGTCATTTCACCTGAATGGAGCATTCTTGGGGGCTCCAGCACAAGAGCCTGTATTTAAAAATAACAACAAAGACAGAGTGCAACTCCCATTTCAATTCTCCTCCTCAAGGCCAAAGTTTTAAAAGAGTGGGGCATCCAATTACTGTAATTTTCTATAATCCTTAATCTCTGCAAGAGCAGAGTACATCCTCATGCAAATTGTTCCAGGAAAATAGATAGACTGATTCTTCATAGCTGGTTTATTTGATTAAGCCCTTTCCAAAAAATAATTGCAGAATAAACTTGGCTGTATCTCGACAAAGCTGAGTGCTGTGGAGAAGGACCTGATGGAATTAAGCTAATAAACCCTACAAAGTTATCTGACATCAGACAAGCAGTTTCAAAGTACACAGTAACCATCCATGTGCATGCTGTTAGAAGCAAACACAAGCCTGTTACTGTAAATAACAATGGTGTTTTATACTCCAGTTGAAGATGACTTTTTTTTTGTTACTTTTAAAAAAAACTTTTGCATCGATTGAGTCTTTCCATGAGCTTAAGACGTGTTCTCATGCAGTGATCAAAGCAGCATTGTAGGCCTCTTAGAAACGAGTTCTGGGCTCCGATTTTATCTGCCTGCTCCCTGGTGCAGACCAACTGCAGCCAAGGAGCTCAAGCCTAGGCTGGATTTGAGTAAGGACCCAGAACTAAACTCGTGTTTCTCCCACAGAGGGATGCAAGCAGCATTTCAAAGAAACCAGGTCAATTTTGTTCTGGAACAAAGAGTTTCTTAGAGGCATTTTTTTAATCAACCCGCTATATTGTCCGTGTCTAACGTCAGCCATTGTCTTGAGTCAATAACTTTAAGAAAGAAAGAAATTCCTTGGGCTTTCTATAATAGCTAGAAAAATTGCTAATTAGGAGCACATAATTGAGTAATTTTCCAAGAGCCTAAACCAGGATGAAATGTCATTAGCGAGGATTTCATTGATAATATTTGCTTTTGTCAAGGAACAAACTATTGAACACCGTAAGCATTAGCACTGTGCATGTTTTCAGGTATTCTGTGCAACCAATGAAATCATGAGGGTACCTGTCAGAGGACAAATTGCATGTCTAATTATGTGTACAAAACCTGTGCATGCTCGTGCGTGCCAAGCTCTGCAAGAATCTGTTCCCCGTTGACCTGAATTGCATGGAACAATTCCCAGGAAAAAAAAAAAAATCAGGTTTCTTCAGGTTAAACCACATGAACTTCTCAACTCATCACCTGAAGCATGCCACAGATTACGGGGTGGTCGCTTTTAATTCAGGTAATGCAATTAATTGAATTCTAATGAAAGTATTTTGTGGCCAAAGGGCTGCAGTGTGATACTTTGTCCCAACTGGATGCGTTCTCCGATCCCTTGCAGAGGAAGTGCTTTCTTAATTGGCTCACATGAACCTGTTCTCAGTCCCTAGCCAATCTATGGCGAGTTTTCACCCAAGTAAATATTTCCCCAGCCAGATAATCCCTTTGAACAGAAAGAGAAAAGAAAGCAAACTCTGAATTTCAGTAATACCATTTTCTTCAATGGCTTTGATTCACTGTTCATCACTTTTATCCGCACGTTAATGATTAAAAGTTCATAAAAGCTATGCAGAGTTATCTAAGATCACCCTTAGTAACCACCGATAAAGGACGAAAAAAAAGAAAAAATCATACCTTGTTGGAGAAAACGTAGCAAGACAACAGAAATGAGAATGACATTGTTCATCTCAGCTGCTGTGGTCCAGGGAAGTCGGGATCCAGGCTCCGTGCTGGGGCAGCGCTGTGCAGCGAGTGAGAGGGACTGAGTGGTTCTGCTTATTCTTGTTCCTATATGAGGAAGTGTTTACTAAAGGTGTTGCACAATTTTCAAGTCACAGAGCGTTCCAGCAAGCGGAAGTTCCTGCTGCTCGGTTGATATCACCCGGGTTGTGATACATCATTGATTACTTCTTCGAAATAGGTTCCCTGAAACTGCTCATCAGAAGGGAAGGTCAGAGATTGGAGGGAAGACTGGAGTTGTCCTCATGTTGTCTTTTTTATGGTCTGGCTGGGGAAAAACTCAGATAGAAGCAACCAGGGCACGGTGAGGGATGCCAGCATGGGGGTGATCATTTCTGAGCTGAGGACAGGACCCCAGGGACAGACCCTGCTGAGCAGAGGGCACTGCTGGGGGCTGGGGAATGGGGAGTTTGCAGGTTTGGGGTGACACAGGTGCTTCAGTTTCTGCCAACACCATTTAACCTGTACAGAAGGGGAGGGTTTGGTGCACCAGTACAGGGAATTCTGTGACTGTGAATCATATCTATATTAAAACCATTAATTGTGCCCTATTCTGCCTCTTCTGTCTGTATCAGGAATGTTTGCTTTGGGTCCATGTGACACGTCTGAATACAAGGGGCTGCAGAAAACTGAGCAATCACAGTGTCAAATAATGTTCTACATCTCCAAGCTGGAAATTAATCACATTAATTTAGCTACTTGTCATATAATAGTCCTATACCCTTCTTGGTGCATATAGAAGAAAAACTTTTCATAAGCTGGAATGCACATTACAATGTACATAGAACTAGAGTGGATCATGCTGCATACTGCAGGGTATGAATATAAATTTATATTAACAATACTCATTACATAATAACATATATTATTCCTTTCTGAGAATAAGAACATTTGCTGAGTCTTAAGACATTCTGGGGCAGATTAGGAGCTGCCAACAAATGACTGAGCTTTCTGTAAGGACAGAGTGGTACCAATTAATAACAGTTTATGTCCAATGCTGATTGGAAAAGATGTATAGATCTGGCAATTTAATGGCAAACCTTGCTGCTAAGACAAGAGCCTGGTTATTATATGTTTCTTTTTATTTTACTCAGCCATCACAGTGGGGTAAAGTGATTGTATAATGGGTGTTTTGTGCTGCTGGATGGAAGCAGGAGGACGTTGTGTCCCTGCTTTTGCTTTGCAGAGGTGCAGGTTATAGAGGCTGAGTGCAGCACACCTGTCCTGTCCCCTGTGCATGTTGTTCTGGCTGCAGTTGCTCCGAGGGATGCTGGGCTGGATGCAGGCAGAAGCCCTGTGCAGCTCTCCTTGCTACCCCACTCTTGGGTCCCAGGGATCACTTAATTTCAGTCTGTTGAAGGCTTGACCTCTGCTTTGGCAATAGCAGGACTTTTTTACAGGTGATGTGGAAATAAAATAATCTTTCACAAGCGTGAGCACAGACCAGACACGTAGTCTGTCCAAACCTGCTCCAAGATGTGCAGTTACTGTGCTCTTCCTGAATAACGTTGGGTCTGAATGGTTTCCACCAGTGTTTGGGAGCCCCTGGAAAAGCTCAGCAGCAGGAGGAGGAGCTGGGAGAGGAAAAGAACTTCTGACTCAAAAGGACTTGCTAACTCAATCCTTTGTTGTAGAACTGGAACCTGGAGGTTCTGATGAGCTGTAGCAATGTTGTCACAATTCAGGTCAATATTCACCTTTTTCCCCTCTGCTAGAATGACAAGGATGCTTGTCTAGCCTGTCCTATCTCCCTGGTGTGGCTGCAACCTGAGACTCCTGGGACAGGAATGTTTTTGTGGCAACTTTGGTAGCAATGTCTTTGGATGCTGTAGCTTGGAGACACAGTGAGCTTTGCTTTAAGGAAAGCTGCACGGCACGCCAAGCCATGTCGCCATCCCGGGTTATGAAAGAGTGCTTCAGGCAAAGAATTCATGAAGTGCCATTGTGAATGGCTTGGACATACCCTCAACAAGGTGCATTTCAGCTGAACATCACAGAGGGTCTGTGTAATTTAATTGGTATCTTTTACTTATGTGCTATCTGCTTGATTAAAGGAGCAAATGGGTAAGGGTGAAATTCAACCCTATGCTACAGGTTCTGCAAATCGTTCCTATCTGAGATATAAATGAGTATTAAAAATAAAATGATAGTCATTCTGGGGCACTAGGCTGAATCATGGAACCATTAAGGTTGGAAAAGACCTCTAAGAGTCCAACCATCCACCTACCACCAGTGTTGCTCACTGAGCCATGTCCCCAAGTGCCACATCTCCACGTTTCTTCAACACTTCCAGGGATGGTGACCCCAGCCACCTCCCTGGACAGCCTGTGCTTGATCACTCTTTTGAAGAGGTTTTTCCTGATATCCAGCCTGAGCCTCCCCTGGCACAGCGTGAGCCCATTCCCTCTCGTCTTGTCCCATTGCTGAGCTCTGCTGCTGCCTTGTCCTCAACCTAGATCACTTCGAACTAGGTTTGCAAACATTCTAATGCACCTTACAGGATTTTTCAGGAGTGTGTAAACAATACAGGTGTCTGTTTCCCACGCAATTCAATGGATATGTGTTCAGCCACAGCAGTAAGGAACACCCCTACAACCCCCAGAGCTGGAGGTAAGCAGATGGGAGATGTTACTCTGTTCTTCCCTGCATCTCCATTTGCTCCATTCTGCTTTTGCCCCATCTAATCCTTTCCTTCAGCAAACAGCTCTGCTTCTCAGCACAGAGCAGTGTCCACATCCTGTTCCTCCTGGGAGCTCTTTCAGGGAAGGAATGTGGTATTTCACACTCAGCTGCCACCAGACCGACCATGGGTCTCTTGCTTCAGCTCCAGGCAGAACCTGCCTTCCACCTTCCTCCATTTTCTTTTCCCAGACCTTCAACCCAAGCCAGCCAGCAGGTTGTTTTTCTCTGACGTGCAAACAGACCCATGTGGCTTTTGCATCTGCATTCCAGCCCTGTGCTCCTGTTTGCTTCCTCCATCCATTGGCAGCTGCCTTCCAGTCTCCCCACAACCTGCCTCTCCGTGCCAGCCCAGGCCCTTCCCCTCCATTCCCAGAGCTGATCCAAAACCCACTGAGGTCAACAGAAGACCTTCTATTGCTTTCCAGGGCCTTTGGATCAGCTTTACTGTTCCTGGATCAGCTTTACTGTTCCTCTTTAAAACCTACTCTTTACATAAAGCATTTTTGTGTGCTTTTTGTTGTCTCACACATTCCCAAGGTGAATTATCCTCCTTTTCCTCAGCTACCAGCTTATTGTCCTTTCTGGGTTCTGCTGAAGGATGTGATCAGATGGCTGCTTTAGGACATAATCAGATTAAACTGCTAATCAGAGGAGCTGGAAAATTCTCCTCCCTTCCAGCTTTTGGTTGCCTGCTCCTCTGTTTATGTTCAGCACTTGGCTCAGTTCATACTGCCAGGACTTAACATAAAGAAAAATGCTTTCACCTAAACTGTGACTGAAACAAACAAAACATCAGCTGAGTTATTTCCTAAGAGGCTTTCGTTAGATCACTGACTTCCATCTGATTCATCATAATGAAACCTCATAGCAGATTTCTTACATCTCTGTCATCCTGTGTGCCTTGGAGAAGTTCATAGACATATTTGGTATGCTCCAAATATCAAGTTTCTTCCTTCTTTCCTTCCTTTTTTTTTTTTTTTTTCACAATAAATGATGAAAAAGTGTTACCTCATCTTCCTTCTTTATCTCTCTTACTGAGCTGCATTTTGCTTAATTCTCCTCCATCAGCATAACGCAGTACATACAGCAGCAATCTAGGACAGACCGTAGAAGCCAAGTCAAAATACAGGAACTTCCAACATATTTCTCAAGATCCAGTAACTTTTCTTAATTTCTTAAGGTGATTGAAGGTGATTTTCCTGAAGGTTAACACTTTTCAGAAAGTGGGCACATCCCCAGTTCTGGCTGTGCCTTGTGTTGTGCAGTTGCATGAGCTGTTTAATGTCCTCCATCTGCACAGCATGGCTGATGATGCAAATCATTGAGAATTAAGCACTGGGGTCTTTGTTCCTTTTGCTGTTTGTGTTACTTGTAATATGTGAAGTCTGCCTCCATTTTTCCAGGGTTTTTGGGAATCCTGCGTGCTACAGCACCTACACAGCACTGTTCTTGCTGGGATCCACCTGGAGCTCTGCACAAGGGCAATGAGAGGCTCAGCTCCTAGGGCTGGGTTCAAGAAGGGAGGAGGCCCACCCAAGGCTGTGGGTTGACTTACTGAGCTGTTTTAGACTATAGAAGGCCATGGGTGTGCGTGGCCAAGAATGGATGCCCACCTCAGACCTCCAGCAGCTGGACCTCCTTTGCCCTGCGTTGCCCATGGAGGGCCCTGCACCTGCCCGCCCTGCCACAATCAGGCCTTTCAGCTCCCTGCTTTCCCTCCTGGGGAATTTGGAGAGAGCTGGCAACACACGTGGCTTTATTCTGGCAAACAAATAAAGGGGAAGCGGAGCTATTTTACCTGGATGAGCTGTCACGGTGTCTCCAGTCCAATGGACTCCAATTGCTTCCCACACACATAGAGTACATAGTGAACATTTTATTGAGTCATCTCATCCCTGCACTTGAGGCAAAAACATGAACAAAGAAGCGACTGTCCAACCTGAGCTACCTCTGCAGCAGGAGATTTTTCCTGGCGTAGGGCACTTGATGTAGTTACTGACAAAAAGCTCCCAGTGCGGACATGGCTGTCCACCAGCCAAGCTGTGCTTTGGACCAGCAGAGCAAAGGTGCCTTCTGCTCCAGTGAGATGAGCTCAGTGGGTGCAGATGTGGTTGTGTCCACATCAGGATGCTGTGTTTAGCACAGGAATTTCTTCTTGACCCCAATTAACATCTTCATGCCATACAGACAATGTGTTTCAAGTAGCCCAGGCTTTGACAACAACTGCAGTTCCTCTATCTCTAGCCAAAGCCTTAACTCAGTCTGCTGCTTCAAAAATTGTGTGGTTTTGTCCAGTTTTGATGGCTGCCTTTTGCCTTTTATGGCCTGGATCCTACCAAAGAACTTCCCCAAAAACACCTTCAGACTGCTCTGGCTTCCAAATGCCTCCAGACTGGTGGGAAAGGGAGCTGTCACATGCAAGCTGCACTCTGTCTTCTGCTGACTTCCCCATGGAAGTGCTTGCCACGATGAACGTAGCACAAAGTGACATTTGTTTTTCGTTTCCTGTGCTTGCCGCTTCCTCCTTTTCTACGTGCGCATCTCAGCCCAAGAGAATGACAGCGGTGGCATTGTGCTGTTCCCTGAGCTACCCTGGGGCCTTAGGAAAGGCTGTCTGCTTACACAACACCTCTGCTCCCTCTCCTCTCAACCACAGCCTTCTGTAATTGTCTGTAGCCTTAATGATCTTTTTTTAGCCTGTGATGATGCAGCAGGCATGGCTGTGAGTGACCCCAGGTGTTCTGTCGCAATCTCCTTGCAAGGTGAATGTTTTCCCATCTTACAGGTGGGAAAAACTGGGCTGTTTGCTGTGAGAGTCCAGCCAGTTGGGTGGTAATCTTCTGGATCAGAATTGCACCTCTGGGATTGTATGAAACCGAGCTGTCTCCATGAGCTATTACACCTTGAGAGAGATTAGGGACACATCCTACACTCAGGGTGAGATATTGGTCATTCGTTTTTTCATATTTTTTTTTTATGTAAGCAACTATAATGAAAACAGCAAAGCCAAAAAAGCACAGATGAGTGCTTTGGAACATCTGTTGGTATTTTGGCTACAGGGGATTGCAATCATCAAATCATCAAGGCTGGAAAAGACCTCTAAGGTCATTAAGTCCAGCCATCAGCCCATCACCACCGTGCCCAGCAAACCACATCCCTCAGTGCCACATCTCCATGGTTGTTGAGCACCTCCAGGGATGGTGAGTTTCTGGGGCAACCCATTCCAATGCTTCAACTTTTGTTACTTCTCTTTTCCTCATTACACGGGCCTTGAAAATGCATCCTGATGCCATGGCACAGCAGAGGGACCGATCAGCTGGAACTGAAACCCACGGCTCATCGGGGTATGTACAGTGCAAGTGGTGAGGACGGTGCCAGCAGCCCTCTATAAAGTGTGAAGATGCGTCATCCTTCTAGGAAGGGAGAACCACATCTAACAATAGCAAGATGGAGAATGGAAATGGCTGTGTTCAGCAGGGCCTCGTCCTCGTAGACACGCACACAGTGTCTGCTCGCTCACAGGGTTTTGTGATGAGTCTCAGTACATCCATCATTGTTCCTAAAATCTTGATTCCTGCAGTCGTGTCAATAGGTCCCAGTTTCAGTTTTCATTTATTATAATTTTTCTTTAAAAAAAAAAGCAGTTTTCTACATCTCAGGAATCTGGAGACATGTTTGAAAACATGAAGCTAAGCAATGTAAAACTGAGAAAGCAAATAAAAAGAACTCCAAATGTATTTTTTTTAATCTCACGTGGGTTGGTTTTTTTGCTGTTTTTTAGGCCTGACTGATGGTTCTGTATGCTTGAAGCTGGCAGTCTGGAGCCCTGATCTGAGCCATTCCCTTTTCCAAAGAGACTGTGAGCCATAAAAAGACAAAAGGTGAATTAAAGCATATATTTAATCCCACTTTCCAGAGAAGATGCTCTCTTGCTTTTGGGAGTTTGAGACTAAGGATTCAAGGCCTCATGGGGAGTCTGGAGTGCCATGAAGAAATGATTTCAGATCCTCGAAGTTTCAATCTCCTCTGCAGGGGAAAAGCCTGGGTTCAGCACTCTGCTGCTGATGCTGTGCTGCTTCTGAGCAGCTCGGAGTCAGCTATTCCTGAACAAAAAATACCATGAATAATCCTTCATTAAGTGTAAAGGAGCAGAGCTTTTTGTCACAGAGACATTTATTTTGACAGCAGGGTTCCCAGACCCAAACTGCAATTCTGTATAAACAGATCTCTGTCCTGCAAGTACCTTCTCCTTATGAGCAGGAGCTCATTTTATGTGCATCATGCTTGTGCCACCCTCCAGCTGCCTGTGGGAAGCACAGGCACTAAGCACGGGGCAGAGAGCAAAGGCAAAGGCTGGTGTGGCTGCAACCCTGGTGTGGCTGCAACCCTGGTGTGGCTGTAACCCTGGTGTGGCTGTAACCCTGGTGTGGCTGCAACCCTGGTGTGGCTGCAGCCCTGGTGTGGCTGTAACCCTGGTGTGGCTGTTTGCTTTCTTCATGTGCCATTGTCTTCCATCAGATAAGCCCGTGGCCGCGTGGTGGAACATTTCCAGATCCAAATCAGCCACGAAAAGTGAGATCACAGACTGGGAGACAAACAGCAGACCTCTCGGGTTCCTTCTGCCCCAGGTATGTACCTGCCCACGGAGTCACACGATGGGGAGCTGGCTGGGTTCCCATGCAGACTGCCTTCTGGTTCCATCTTGCTCCAAGGTGTGCCTCCGACCTTCAGACGTATTTTCCTGCATCAGGGTGCAAGAGGGATACAAGGGGGTGGCTACAAGTGACCCTCCTGGTGCATGGGGCTGAGATGCTGTTGAATTCCTGTGCTCCCTCTCCACATCTTCCAGCAGAGACAACAGGTCACCCCGTTGTCCCCACCTGCCCATGCTCAGTGTATAAACATTAGCTAATTCTTTTCTTTCTCAGCTGGAACCTGTCCAGTTTTTAATTGATGTCACGCAGCCAAAACTTATTTACCACCTTTTCCTGGTTTCTGTGTGACTTTTGGCCTGCCTGGGTGTTTTCATTGGAGGTGAAGGAAAGCCTGCTTGAAAATTACATTTGTACAGGAGAAGTTTTCTAACCGTCCTGTTTCAAAAGTACATTTGCTGAGTGCCAACCCAAACACACACAGGTACATTAAATAGAAAAGGTTCTTTCAAATTATTACCTGCAAAAGGTAAAATTCTGAAAATTAAATCAAGTAAAATAAACTTCCAAACGCCTTTAATTGAAAGTTAGTACAATTTCAGAACGCTGCACATTTATTAGCGGGGGATTTTTGATCTGCTAATCCACACTTTCCTGTTACTGGTGCTGCTGTAATGCTCAGAGAACAACAAAACCCCTTAATAACAGAACAGACTTTGTAAAATAATTCATAGGGAGTTCAGAAAACAGCAGCAATGTGCACTTCAACTTAGCACAGCTCACCGATGCTGTATGAAATATTCCATGTGCAGAGTGGCAGGAGTTCCGAAGTTATTGCCAAGAGGCAGCTGCTGTGGAGTGGCTCCTGTTGTCATGGTCTTTCCTTGCATCATCACAGCTCCCAGCTTTCACTGATGGCTCTTCCTCACCTCTCCAGGCTCTGACAGCACTGATAATATCAGTAGATTCCCCAAATCCTTGCACAGTATCAGTGTTCTCTTAGCAGTTACTAGGCTAGGAAACAGTGCCAGAGCTATTAAGATATTTCCTAGTACCGTGCAAATAGAGGCATCATAGTGTTAATAGAATTGTGAGATACGACCTGAGCAATTCCTTTCCCACTGCCCCAACTCCATTCAAATGGATGGAGCCAATGGACAGCTCTGGGTTCGTTTTGCTTTAGAGAAATAGTTGGAGCATGGTTGGTGCATTTTGCTAAAGAGCTCTGCCTCTTCCCCATGTGCCACCAACACCAGTGTCCCTAAATGGAGCCATCGAATGGCTTTGTAGTGCCAAGGGTGAACACCCACCTCTTGTCTTCACACACAGCCCATGAATTCACGTTGGTTTTGCAGCCTTTGGGTGTATGCTACGGGCATTAGCTCATGTGCACAGATGTAGGAAGAAATACTAAGACAAATCACCCAAAAAGCCCTGAAATTCTGCTGAATATTTAAACAAGTGGCCCCTCAACTGGCTCTTCGTTGTGTTGGCATTTGGAGTCTTGATTTTTGTGCCTGGCTTTGTGTAGAAAAAAGAGAGGGAGAGCACACAGGGATGTAGAGGAGATTATAAAATCTTTAAGTAAATAACCCATGTAATCCCCGCTTTTGTGTGGCAATTTCTCCCGTGGTGTGAGTTAAACATTTCCAAGTTCCTTTCTTAAAATAAGTTTGGTAGACGTTTTGGAGCTCTGATCTGATGCCTAGGAAAATTAATGGTTTTTTTTCTCCCTTTGTTTTTAATCATAAGAATTTGGGAAGGGCACAGTAACCTTCAAGCTTGTTAAGATCCTAATCTGGAGCCAGACTATTTTTTTTTTTTAATTTAAAGTTTCATAAAACTTTTGAGAAAGTTGTTAAAAAAAATAATTAAAAAAATGTTTTCTTCTGAGCATCCTGGCCTTGGTCATTTCTGTGCAAAAAGTGCCAGAATGCCCCAAGAAAAATTGATTTTGCAGTATTTCCAAGCTCGCTATTGCCATGAAGTAGTAAAAAATCACGAGAAAGAAATGTTAAAAGATTTCTAGAATGAAATATTGGGGTTACAATTGCCCCAGTCTTCTCTTAAGCAAACATCCCAACTTGTAAGGACTTTTGTCAGTTGTAGAACAGAGTAAGACATTGAATTAAAAATCTGTGTTTATTCACATTAAAGGCACAGTTCTATAAAAGATTCCAGGACGAGTCCAATCGGGATGTGAATAAAAATGGGAAAATAAAATGAAATTATGTTTCATTGAATTGCAGGGTATTCTTATTCTCTTCTACATAAGTAACTTCTACAGATTTATTTAATGATTGTACCCTTTCATCTATTTGGATTGACAACCAAAGAGGGATCAGACTGGAGGAGCTGGAGGGGACAAAACAAAGGATCCTGGAAAAGATGGGATCTTCCCTTAGTTATTTATATCCATATTTCGGAAAGATCCTAGGATTTTTTGGTACCCAAGCTCCCATTTCTTTCTGCAAAAGCCGGATATATCATTAAAATGTTTCTTAAAAAGTCTCTGTTTTCTTGTTTTTAGAGGTTTAGAGGAGGAGTTTGGTGTGGTGAGCAGCTCCTCCAGCAATGTCTGCCTGGTTCAAGCCAGAACCCCAAAGGACACTTCTGCTCCCAGTAGAACTGGGAGTTGCCTTTTGTCTGCCATTGTTCTTTGACCATGCAAGAACATACATTGGAAAATATAAAAAAAAAGAAAAAGAGACTAGGGCTGGCCACCTACCTCTGATCTCACATAATACACTTTTTGTTGGTGTCACTGGCTAGTTTTATATAATCCCATATTCTGGCAATCCATCTTCATTTGGCGTCAAGTATTGTCCTCTTCCTAGAAGAAGGAGTGCTCTAATGCACCGTGCAAAATGCTGCGTTCTGTACCTCCATTAATAGCTCCAAAATTTAAACAAAAGCTTTCCTGTCATGTGTGAGAAAATCTTTTGCTTGTGGTGACGTTTGGATATGGCAGCCCAGCCCATAAACAAATCGAAGCAGGAGCATCCTGGGGTGAGATCCTCTGCTCCTTGTGCTTTTCACCCTGGTTGGGGTAGAAAATCACCTTTTTCTTGAGCTTGGATCTTGGCTCATTTTGCACTATTGATCATTTTCACCCCCTTGCCACGTCGTGAAGGCAGAAGTAGCATCCCAGGGGATGCTGCAGCACAACTTTCCCACCTGCTGGGACATGCCACCATCTCTCGTGTGCTGCCCAAAGGTGCCATGGGGCAGAGGATGGGCAGAACATGGGGCTCACCAGGTTGTAGCTCTTCATTGCAGGGAAAGATTTGCTATCAATTCTCACCTCGGCCTGCCAGCCAGCTTCTGATGGGAGGAAGAAATCGGGAGCCAGGTCGCTAAGACAACTGCCAAGATAACAGCTTATTCAAACAGTTCTGTTTATTCTGCAATTTATTCCGCAAATTGGCCTGTCTGAGTGAAATTTGATGGGAAATTTTTCCAGACATGGAACATAGCTTACATGGCAGATGCCATGCATCTCCCTATGCAAATTAGAGCATATTCAATCCTTCAAATATGTTATTTTTAAAGCTGAAATCTACTTAGCACATTTCAGAAAGTCTGTCTTGCTGAGAAATGCCTTGAAAGCAAATTTCTACAATACAACGTTTGCCAAAAGTTTCGTCTACGAGATCTCAGTCGCATCGCTGCTATTCGTGCTCATCAGTCTCATCACACCCATATTTCCTTCAAAAGATTCTGATAGGAAATTAAAATCCTGCCATCAGCGTCGATACAATGAGGCTGTCAGTCTTTCTGTTAAAATCTTAAACTTCAGTTTAATCCCCAGAACTGTGCCCTTTTAATATTAAGCCCTATGGCTTTGTGCTTCCAGAGCTCTGGATAACAGGGAGGATGAGTGTGGAGGATGAAGCCTTACAAGAGCTCCTTGTTGCCGTTCTGTAACCTGTGCTTGCTGAGTTATCCTTACAAATACTGCCAGAGATACACCTGCCTGCATGGTAACAGCAGTTCCTATGCAAGTAAAGCACTTTGAAATCCATTTTTGGCTGGGATGCATTTCTAGAACATTTCCTTCCAACTTCTTGCTTGCACACAATGCACGTATCCACGAACACACGTTGGCTCACTTGTTCATTTGCACAGTGCTCTGCTTCTCACACAAATGGAGCCTCTTTGCACCACTCCATTTAGAAGAGGAAATCAAGTGGCCATAAATCACAATAATTTCTTCCTTAGCTCTACATCTCTAGCAGCCACAGCGGGTTGCAGGAGATGCAATGTAAGGGGGCTCTGGGGATGTATGGAGGAGCATGGCCATGCACTTTACGTGCACAGAGACAGGTTGTTGTCTGGGCAGGTTTATGTACAGAAGGTGTTAATCTTGATAAAGAAAGATCTAATTTCGAGGACCAAAAGAATAAATAGAGCTGTTCTCCTCCTCCTGTTCAGGAGTGTTTGTTTGGTCTCTTGTTTTACCGTAATTTTCTGTGAGTGCTACTGAACTTCTCAGTCATGGGACCAGGCTTCAGCCAAGAGCAGTCAGATGAGGACAGCAGGTATCACCAAGGACTCATTGGTCTGCTGAGGGCACTCTACGTGTGAACTTTTGTTCCCACCCTGCACCTTTTGCTTTTGCTGTAACACCAAAAACTCTAGTCCTCAGTCTGAGCCAGGGAGGGACAAGAAGCAGGTTGGATATTAGGAAAAACTTCTCTGAAAGAGTGGTGATGCACTGGAACAGCATCCCCAGGGAGGTGGTGGAGTCACCGTCCCTGGAGGTGTTCAGGAACCGTGGAGATGTGGCACTTGGGGACATGGGTCAGTGGGGATGGTGGGGATGGGTCAACGGTTGGACTTGATGATCCTAGAGGTCTTTTCCAACCTTAACGATTCTATGACCTCAGCAGAGGTACCTTTGTGATGAATCACATGAGCCTGTCCCAGTGTTTGGGCGTGCAAAGCTGCATTAATATTATTATATTAAATCTATTCCACGAGGTGGAGAACAGAAGATCAAATCTGACTTTCCTGAGTTGTCAACAGTGCTGTTGTCAGGGCTGGGAGTGACTGCAGGGATTTTGGTCTTCATGGCGAGCTTCTGCTGGGGTTGGTGATGAAACCCAGAGGCACGCAGGAGAGGTGATCTGAGAGTGAAGATCAGCACAGACCATCCTCCAGGCTCCCTGCAGCTTTGGTTTCTGTTGGTACCTGCATTGCTGGAGTTGAGGTCTCTGCACTCAGTGCCATGTGAGCTCAAACAGCTCAGTAGATTCTGTTTCTTCAGAGAGTCCATGGGAATACAGTGCCTAAATGCCGATGAGATGGAAATGAAGTTGTAATGACCTGGGGGGAGAGAGGAGAGGGAACTTCTCCGAGTGATTTAGAGACCACATCGTGCTTCCCTCCCGCAAAGTGACAGTGGGATTTTAGGCTTCTCACTCACACATCCCCAATAGAAATATTACCCTTGGAAACGATGGGCATTCGGAATCTCAGTGATCCTCAAGCACTTCAGGGAGGAACAGTTTCACAAAACTGGAATTTACACTTTGTTTGGAGACTTTTGAAAGGTGCTCCAGGCTGCAACTTTCCTTTCATATATGACTGCAGGACGTAACACGACGAAGAAAAACAGAGAGGGAAAGCGGAGACCGAGACTTAGAAGTGATTAAAGAACACGAACAAAGTCAGCTCCCCGCTCTCCATAGCTCTGAACATTTTTACAAAGCACTTAAGATAAGGATTTACTGCCAAGCAGTCTGTCGGGCTGTGCTCTGCCAGGTTTCGCATCGCTGAGTAATGCAGCTCGGTTGCTGCAAGCCGATGACTTACATTTACGTCATCAAAGCACTCAAACCAAATAAGTGTGTAGGAATGAGCGCTAAAAAAATTCAATTGAAAACCTTACGGGAGGGTTTCTTAACTTTTATAAGCTGTCTTTATGCACGTTCTCTCGTCCCTGCAGACTCAAAGCCGTCGTGTGTACGTGCCCCAGCAGCCTGGGCAGGATTACCTGCGGTGACACGGAATGAGGGATGCCAGCCACTGTGTCCCCATGACATCTGCTGTGTTCCTCTTGAATGGTGCCAATGAATTGGGTTTTGAATAGGTCTTTTGTAGCCCTTTGAAGTCAGCAGTTATTATGGCATGAAGAATCTTGTTTACTCCACTCTCACAACATCTTGGGCAATTGCCTTTTGTTTCCTCATTTGGGGTATCTTGCAGCCACAGGCTGTTTTCCTTTTAGGGTAGCAGGAAGAGGTATGGTGGGTACATACAACACTCTTCTTTGCCATCCTGTTGTTAGCAAAGCTCAGCTCTCAGCTGAAAATTCATCTCATGTTTTTGATGGAGAAAAAACCATTCTCAGCATTTGCTGTCATTGTTGTGCTCAGTCGTACCCTTACTTTTCAAAGGACGTCATTCTTCTACCCTCGCGTATTATTTTTGTACAAAAGTACATTTCCATTCACACCTCAGTGTTCCCAATCTCAATAGCTCTGACGCTCAACTCCACAAGTGTTACCTTTAGCAAGGCTGAAAAACACAAAAAAAAAGCCCCAGGAAACACTCAGTGACGACTGAAAATAGAACAGGCAGGAGAGAGGAAGGATGTGGGAGGAGAAGGAAGATGTGAGGGAGACTCTCAGAGCTCTTCCTGAGACTTTGGAGCACTATCTTTAAAAAAGTCAGGACAAAAGATGACAGCACCTACTCAGGTCTGCAGCAGCACTGTATTTTCTCCAGGATGAATCACTTGGATGATGATATTTGTGCTCCCAGGTTTAGAGAGGAGTGAATCAGTTCTGACAAAAATCTCAGTACCTGGGGCCCTCCCAGTGCTGCTTCAGTGACAGCTTGGAGCCAACCCCACTTTGGGAGCTGAGCAAGTACAGCTGGTGTTAGATAAGTTCCTTCTGAACTTCCCAGCGTGTTCCTGGGTTTCACATGGCTGAGGAATAGTTAAAGAAATCCTAAAAGGTCGCTTCTCATTCAGACATTTCAAGCAGAGAGAGATGGATTCATTTGCTAAGGGTAAAATGATGACCATTGCATAAGAACAGAACCTAAATAGGTTTCAGGGGAATGGGTTTTCCCTTAAAGCAACCAAAGTGTATCAGAGAGTTTGATGTAAAGTTGAATTAAATGCAACACTGCTGGTTGCACACCATCTCACGTTGTATAAGCGTTCCCAGAAGCAGTTGACAAACTATGTCTGAAGAACACGTATGGAAAGCAAATTCTGTAGCAGTCGTATTTGGTCCAGCTGCCGTGGGGAAAGGTTATTAAAGCAGAGAATATTCCCTCTGTGCAATTAGCTGTGTGATGACAGTGCAAGACTCTTGCAGGTTAGTGTTAAGTTTTATTTGATAAGCGAGGGGCAGCTGATGTGGTTGGAAGGTGAGGCTTGGAGCTCGCACCCCTAGAGGTGGCTTGGAAATCTCGTTTTGTAGGGTCACCCCTGTGTAGTGTGTGTGTGAGGGATGGATTCATGTTGCCTTGCATTATAAATAACTGCTTTGGATAGCGCACGTGTGAAGTCTGTGAGCTGTGTTGTCCTTACAGCAGCTTTGCACAGAGCAGAGTTAAAATAGGCTCCCAGCTACCCCTTTGGATTCCATTTCTCATCCTATAAGAAAGTGTTTGGGAAGCACCGAAGCCATCAGGAAGCACAGAGACAGGGTACAGCTGTCTCACTGGGTTGAGTTCACGCTGGGGTTCCTGTTCCCCTTGCTCAGGCAAAGAATTTGAATTTACATCATCAGCACTGGGGCCAGTGCTTCTCTGCTGTGTGTTGCTGCCATCCAGAGCCCACTGCAGTAAGGTGCATTTGGAGAAGATGCTCTGCTAGTTCATCCTACAAGGTAAAAGGCAATAAATAGTAAACACCATAAATAAAGGGTGATGTCCCAGAACAGCTCCGGTTTCCAGTGAGAACTGGAAGCTGCACCACATCTAGAGCAAATCTGTTTTCTTTCCGTGTTCAGTCCATCCTCTCTTCCCCCAGAGATTGGTTTCAAGAGAACCTGCAGGAGCTCAGTGCTCATAGGTTTCTGTAACCCTATTCAGTTACTCTTGGCAGTTCTGAGGGGCATGGTTCAGTGAACTGTATTGGTGGTAGGGGCATGGTTGGATTGGATGACCTTGGAGGTCTTTTCCAACCTTAATGATTCTATATTTGGAAGGAACCAGCTTCTAGTCCACTCTGTTTCCATGAGATGTATGAACATTGCTTCTTTCTTGCTTACTCTTCCAGCCTTGTTTTTAAATCTAGGGAGTAGAGATTGTGCTCTCAGTGATTCCTATTCAACAGTGCACTCAAATTCATGTTCTGTTCTGCTGCTTCTCCCCACCCCGTCCATATGAAAGAATTGGCTTCCATGGAAGGGCAGATCCCTGGCTGGCATCACCTCTGTTGAAATCGCTGCAGGTGACCCAGGGATCTTGCCTGGGGTGTTTACTTGCAGCATTGTACTTGCACAAAGAGGCACTTGTGACCCACGGTGTTACTGAGCCTTGCTGGTTAATTTTAAAACAACTGCTCTGGTGTAAGAGAAAGTTCAGCTGCTTTACTGGAGAGCGGGCGAGGCTGCGAGCATGCATGGGGCACGGGGAGCAGAGGCAGCACAAGAAAACAAATACCGAGAACGTGAGTCATCAGCTCTTTACTTGAAAGCTCCACACTCCCCCTCTAGCAATATTCCAGCTCGAATCCAGACTATAAATCACTACCTGCGAGAACTCGTGCATTACTCATTCGTCATGGGGCCGGCCAAGCCGTGCCAGGCTCTGCTGTTTGAAGTGGTTCACCCCTCGCCGAGGTGGTGAGCACGGTCGGTGGGAGCCCATCAAAGCTGTGTTTGTTGCTCTGCTTGGACATGAGGGAGCTGCAGGGGAAGCCTCAGCCTTTGGTTAATGTGGGGAAGCAAAGCAGAGCCCTGGGGCTGTGATGGAGATGCACAATTGGTGCCATTGGGGTGCAGGATGGCAATTCATAACTCGTGATGAACCTGCAAAGCATTACTGCTGTTCCCAGCATGGCGAGACGATCTGGTTTTCTGCTTCATTTGCAACTTTAGTGATCAGTACTGTCTCATTTCCCTTCCATTTAAACTGGGGGGAATGCAAGATGCGCTGTCTGTGCTTCACCGGGAGCAGTCTGGGCACCAGAAACCACTACAAAGTGGTGTTTTGTAGCATTTCACATGGAGGCATGGTCTGGGAAAGCTTGAAGAGGAACACAGGTCCCTGCTTCCCTCCTTCCCCTGGTGCCCCACAGGCAGACAGAACATCTCAGCTTTTTTTGCATGAAAACCTTTGGCCAATCCTTCCAGCTCCCTCAGAGACAGTTCAGGTGGGCCCAAGCTGTCCAAGCAAAGACAGTCACTGCTGCCCAAGGTGTCCTGGAAAACCTCCATGAAGTGCTGTTCCAATTCCCATTCCAGAAGGCTGTGGTTTTCTGGAGGGGCCGTTATTTGCCAGCCCCATGTAGATATCCCAGAACCTCAGAAGGGATCAGCTTGTATCAGTTCTTGTGTCCCCTGAATTCCATTTTTTGACTATAGAAACCATGGATTTGGATCTGTTATTGAGTCAGTCTCCTGTAACAAATGATTAACAGAAGAAAAGGGATGATGTTTGGAGGAAACTCTCCAAAGAAGCCCACGGTGGATGTGCCTACATCACAGAGCAAATGCTGTTACCTGCACCTTCATTATTTTTGTGCTTGTGAAGAAACGAGCTGGCAACTAAACCAGCTCAAGCAATAAATCCTGGGAAAAAAAAATAAATAAAAGGACATGTTTAAGGATTAAGCAATACAGAGGCAGAATTAAGTTGCTTTCTTAGGGTTTGCATGATACATTTGCCTTGCAGTGACCTAGAATTTTTGCTCTGTGGGAAATTTTCATAGAAATGAACAGGACAGAAACTTTGATTTCCAGTTCTGTGGAGAGGAGCTGCCTTTCCCAGCTGTTGTTTTTTTAAGTAATTAGAGAGAGCAGCTCACAAACAGAGCTTAAACTCTCTGAGTTTACTGCATTCAGCAGTTGGAGCCTGTGTAGGAAATAAGCCTGGAAGGTACCGAGCTGAACTCACACCGAGAGGTAACAGAGCTACTCAGCAAAATTCAAAGCTGTAAGCTGTCAACCTGCCTTTACCCAGGCAATATAGCACTGAGCCACTCTCAAGTGCTTCAAACTGCAGTGACATGTGTTGGCTTGTTGCTGCACAGTTCTCTTGTTTTAAAACTGCTCTGTGTCATTTTCACATTTCTATGGCAGTGCTGTAGTGCTTAAGCTTAGAAAAATCTTTGTTGGCCAAGAGAGCGCTGGGTCCTGCCAGGGGAAGGGTGGACTCGGTGTACTGCTAGCTGGTGTTGTCTTGTTGCAATCGGTCCTGGAAGATGAGTGGTGCTGGTGTCCACACGAGGGAGCCAAATGCATTGCTCTCAAAACACCTTCGGGTCGGTGCCTTTATCAGCTGCTCCCATGTGAGAAGGAGTGAGAGCCAGCATCTCTAGGCAGTGATGGAGCCTAATGCTCCTTTTGAAAGGGAACCCAAACTTATCCAGATCTGAAAATATTCAGGGAAAAAATGTCATGCTGAGATGCATCTCAAGGCTGTGGTACCCCTTTGTAACGATGGGGAACTCTCACAAGGAGAGGAGTCTTTGCTCTGACTTGACCAGCAGCAGATCTGCTCAAAGGAAATGTCTACTGCACATTTTTAATGCTCCCACACTGAGAGCTGTGGCTGTCCCTGTGGGCCTCTTCCATCTCGGGATGTTCTCTATGAATCCAGTTCCCCAGCCCTTATCTCAACCCCATCTCATCACAGAACCTAGAGAAGAGGAGGCAATGGTGATCTCTAGGAGCAAAAGATTTGGGAAACCCTCTCTAAGGATGCTGCACCCTTTGCAGGAGGGCAATGCTGGGGCAGGGAAAGCAGCCTCAGAACTCTTCCTGCCTTGTTTTCTTTTTCCCCTCTAAACAAAACTTCAGTGTTGGTATGTGGCCTGTTGCTGGATGAGGAAAACATAAAGAAAAGAAAGCTTTCAACTATCTAAAAATAAACAGTGCTTTTTATAAATACGCTGACAAATTTCACGGATGGGATTTCTTCATCTTCAACTTCATGAGAGACACTTGGGATAACTTTTCCATATTAAAAATAATTCCTCATTATTGTATTTTTTGCTATTTGTTAGATTCCGTGAGTTTTTGAGCTGTTTGCTGACATCTGACATTGTTTTAGGATTGCACTTGGATGCGAGGTCGTTTGCACATTTGCTTTTGCTTTGAGACAGAGTGACCTTTTTCAGCCCACTGAGGGCTGCAGCCTGGTTCCTTTTATCTGCATCCCAAAATGGTAACACCAACAGACAACACATCCTGCCCATCCACAGCCGGGCTGGCTGCTGTCATGCAAGAAATGACCTGTTGCTGTTTGTCTGACCTTAGCAGACGTGGTTAGGGCTGGGGACTGGAAGCTGACAGACCTGGTTCTTGCCGTCAATGGAAGGCTATGATGGATATTGATGCCATCCCTGGGCTACCTGGATAATCTTAGTGGGAGCTAATTAAAAACGCCAGTTTTTTGCTAATGGCTTTTTGGCCCTTGTGTGGGTGATGCTGGTTAACAACAAAACCCAGCACTCGCTGGGAGCGTATCAGCAGGCTGGGAACGCGACGCTGCAGCGGGGTTCTGCAGAGACAAAACAAATGGCATTGCGTGCAATCGCTTCATCAGTGATAAAGGAAAAACGTCGAATGGCCAAAGTACCCTCCGCAAAAAGGCACAAGAACAAACGATGGCTAAATAACGCTGTATATAATTCGTAACAGCTACAGGACTGAAAAGAAAATAGACGTGTCATTTGCAATGTTTTTTCATATGTTAGAAGAATACATTCCTTTCCCCTGCGCTGTAGTTATGAATTTGTCAGAGTTCACGTTTTTCCTCTTATTATTTCTCATTGTTAAAGGTCATCGGGCTTTAAAAATACGGATAGCCTGCGTCTTTGCTCTAATCCATCTAATGCACTGTATCCAGAGATTAAAGCCCTGGCAGAGTAGTGTCAGAGCATCAGATGAATCCTCCAACTCTACCCCCAAGCTCTTGTGTGAGCAGCGGGATGGGTTCTGGTAACACCAGGACTGTGTTTTCATGGAATACATGTTACTGTTCACGGTCATTGTGATTCTTGCAAGGAATGGAAGAAATTTCTTAGCTTTGTCCTGCTGTGACACGAGCTGTCTTTGGCAAAACAGCAGAGAGAAAATAGCAACCCAAAGCTGAAGGGTAGAGCTCCCAAGCAGGACCCCGTGGCTGAAGGTGTGGAAGTTGACTACAGCATTGCTGTCACCAATAGATGGAAAATGCTGTGAGTGGGTCATGTCATTTCAGTGATGGCTCATGCAGAATCTTTCAACCACTCTGATCACTGTAGACATTGTCCCTCTGCTGTGACTAAAAAGAAGTTGTCTCCAAGGCCCCCTCCTCCCCAGACATCACAGTCCTATGGGCAGTCACAAACCAGGGCTATTTGTCGAGATCTTTTGATCGTGGCTTTGCCTTGGAGTTGATTTTCCACTGCTTCTATTCCAGTCTGACACCAGTAGCGTTCCACTGTCTAACTCAGCTGACCCAGTGGGGGATAATGGAATGATTTTTAGGAAAATATGTGTCCTTTGGGGCATCTTGATGAAGGGCAGACTTTCCAAAGTGCTCAAGTGCCACTGTACTGATTCTTTTTGCAGCCCTGGCCCTGAACAAACTTTGGACTGTGAATCTCTTGTGCCTTAAGCCCCAGCAGTCCTCTGCCTTGTTTGTGATGGAGAGAAGGGTGTTTGTAATTTGATTGGAATTCCTTTTTTGTTTGGTCAGTTCAAGCAGTTTATATTTGTTCCAGGTAATGTCTCTCTGTTCAAAGCTCTTCTGTGCTCCACAACAGTACTGGTTGGGGTTGGCCCTTGGGTAATTTCCAGCTTGAGCTCAGGGACATCCATCTGTAGGATGAGAGGGAATGGCCTCAAGTTGCACCAGGGGAGAGTCAGGTTGGATATTAGGGAAAACTTCTCCAAAGAGTGGTGATGCATTGGAAAAGGCTGCTCAGGGAGGTGGTGGAGTCACCATCCCTGCGGGTGCTCAAGAAACGTGGAGATGCGGTGCTTAGGGACATGGTTTAGTGGGTTTTGGTGGTAGGTGGGTGGTTGGACTGATCATCTTGGAGATCTTTTTCAACCTTAATGATTCCATGATTCTATATGACTGTAGTGGTCATTTCTCTGCCCCCTTGTAGGCAAACGTTGCTCTGGTTTGAGCTGAGCTTGCCTGTGGTGGCAGAGGGGAATACTGTATTTTCCAACCTGATCTAAATATGCCCTTGGGACCCCAGCATCTTACTCTGTTGGCTAAATGGAATCTTCCTAATGAAATCTGCTGTACTGTCCTTCACTTGTTATTAATAAGCTGTCTGACTCAGAGCTTATAACTTGGAGTCTTTACTATGACAACAGATAAGTGGCAAGCATTAAAGGAAAGAGCTTGTGTAGGAGGAGGAGAGATTTCAGAATCTTTTGGCCAAGCTCTTCGTTGATTTGCCCAAATAAATCTTGTCTGCTAGGGCTGGCTGTGCAGATGCCCCAGCTGAAAGCTGAAGCCAATGCAAGTGGCAATGCTGAAATCACTTCTTACAATGCCAAGTAGACAAATGCAGGTTGTATGGTCAATCTACAGGTCCTGGAATCTTCATCTTGTTGTGATACCAGGGAAATGTTCATGGACTTGGAGAAGGAACTGTATTCATATGAATGGGGTCATGTTTGTTATTTGAAGCTAACTAAAGTATGCTGTAATTCATTTGCTTTATTGTTCTGGTTTTTTGTTTGTTGTTGGTGTGTTGTTGGTTTGTTGGTTTTGGTTAGTTCTTTTCTTTTTTCAAAGAAAAAGCAAACACTTGCTCTGCTGCGTATAGAAACAAGAACATCCTGTCCCTTGCAGCACAAAGAGGACAAAAATTGGGTTTGTACAAACTCTGTAGAGCCTTGGAGCCCAACTGAAGCCACCCAGGCTTTTCACCCAGCTCATGGATCAGTAAGGTATATGGAAGCCAGGAATAACCATTTCACTGCATTCCTGAAACTGTGCAATCTTCTGTGTGCTACAGCAAGAAAATTTAGTCAACTTCCCCCTCTGCTTTAGGATTTACTAGCTACTCTCCCAGTGCAAGAACTGTAGGACTTGTGTAGGCCTAGATGTCGTGCACTGCACTGAAGTCAGACTTCAAGCTGTCCCACCCCCTTTAAGCAAATGCCCTACAGAGAGAGCACGTGGTCAGTTTTTGAGTAAACTGCCCATTTTTCATCATTTTTCATACATCCCCTTTGTAAGCGTGAATGGTAAGGAACATCAAAGCCAACTCTTGGGTGATGGCAACATGGCTGCAGTCTTTGGTAGCTTAGCCCCAAAGTGGTCTCAGCTGGAGGAGAGATCTGAGTTGTAGTTACCCAAGGAAAGTTATTGGCTGGATCATAGAATTAGTGTTCACGGGTGCTGGCACTGTTGCTGGAAATGTGGCATGCATTCAGACATGGGGAATCTGTTTTTGTATTGAGAGGGGCAGGCTGATCTTAAGAAGCTCTGATGTTTGCAGTGCTATGGGTGAGGCAGAGAGATGCTTCTGGCCCCCATCATGGGTTGGTAGATCAGAGAGGCTTTGCCTCCGGGGTCCTCAGGCTTTTCCCTTCTCTGTGCATCTATCCTGGGACCTTGCTGTGCTCTAAATACAAATTCTCCTGCTGTTGGCATTCATACTGCAAGGCCTCTATCTCAAGATTAACTTTTTTTTACCTTGTTCAGGCTGGAAATGCATCAAAAATCATGTCTCATACATTATCCGCACTGGCAGCTCATCAGCTCCACCTGCTAATAGAGGGGCCTCGTCACTTCGAGGAATAAAAAATCTTTTGCCTAAGGATCTTTACCACCCAACCCAGTATTTTTAGACTGACAAGGACAAAACTTTCCCATTCCCAATGGACATTGAAGATGACTTAGCCAAAGTCACTTAGAAAATTACTGGCTGCAACTGGATACATTTTCCCCCTTGCTATGCTCGTTTAAAGCTGGTAGAGCTCTTCAGAAGTTTTTCTTCTGCTTTAGAATTTGGAATTGGGAGAAGGTGAAAATTGGGAAGTAAATGAGAGGAAAGGGTCATTCTAATTCCCCCCAAATACTTTTTGTCCTTCCCTGGGGGCTTTAAGTACTTTTTAAAAGTAATTAAGTACAAAAAGCTTTTATACTAGAGGCTATAATGTGAGATATAAAGATGATCCAAAGCATAAAATAAGAGAGGATGAATTAAATGGAGAATAAAAAGGAAAATAAATGAAGAACTTTTGTGGTTAAGTGCTAGGAGCTTTGGAAAATAATACTCAAATTAGAAGCATGTGCTCTAGAAAATTACAACATAGGTATTGCAAAAAATGCATTCTTCTCAGAGGATAGGGATGAATTAGGATTCAAAATTATGAAATGAGCTGAGGAAGAGATCTAGCCTCCCACAACAGGAAAACAAAGATTAGATGTAGATCAAATGAAGTTTGCTTAGGTAACTTTAATTAAAGCACAGTCCGTGCAAGAGAAGCACTAGTGGAAGTGCAGGGGGCAGAGTGGTATCCACTTCTATTAAATGTGAACGAACAGGGATGGGGCCTTGATGTCAGGAATCAAGAGGGCAATTCTTTGGCTAACTGGAGGCGGACTATTGGGCATGAGAGTTTATGGCCCCACATCCCATGTCTGGGCAATGAACCCTCTTTCTACTATGGAAGAAATGGTCAAAACCATTATACCTAGATCTGGGACATCATCACTGAAATGTGCAGAGAGCTGCAGCAATTTCCCATCTGGACAACTAAAGGAGGAGAAGAGAATTCAGATCTGGAGATGAAAAACATCCATTAGAAACCTCAGCATGCAGCTATTTCATCCCTGTCCCTATATGCAGAGCTCAGACAGACGTGAAAGCCCGTTCCTGTGGCTCTGTCCAGCATTTCCCCAGTAGTGCTGTGATGGATGTTCTGGGTATTCTTGCTGTGCCATAACAATCAGGCTCCTGGGGTATTTTGTTTTGTTGACTGGTCTGATTGTGCACTCTGAAGCCTTTAGTGTTATATGTATGGCCTTCAGCCATCAGGTGTGATATATAACCTTGGAGGGTGCCTCCCAAGTGGCTCATTTAGGACAGACACAACACAGGAGGGATTCGGCCCGACAGAGCCAGCCAAGTTCAATGAACAAGGAGTGGAAGGCTGAAAGCTTCATGGATAGATTTGTTGGATCAGTGTATATACATTAAATCATTATGTGTATATATTAAAAACATACAGCCAGATCATCAACCTGTGTTAATCGGCATTGTGAAGCCAGTAAAACCAGATTGATGCCAGCTGAAAACCAGAGCATCCATTCTCGTCTAAACCAAGTCTCAAAATTGCAGGTGGAGGTTTGTTGGGGAAATGGCAGAGAGAAAAATGACTTTCCTATACAGGGAATAATTAAAAAAAAAAAAAAAAAAAAGCAGAAACCAGAATAAAAGGGTAAAAAGAGTTGGAAATGCTCAGAGCATAACCAGTGCTTCACAGCATTATGGCTGTATGTAATTGCAACAGCAGAAGCAGAGCATTGCCATGCTGCTCAGTGGAGCTGATGCCATGAAAAAACAAATGATGCTGAACAACTGCCTGGCAAATAGGTGAGCCTGGCTTTCAATTGTTCATTGCCCATGTAAACCGAAATTAGAAGCAGTGAACAGGAGGGCTGTTGGTCATCTAATCTGCACGTTGAAAGTTTTTCTTGGGTTACATGCAGGGTTGATTGGATGTGGTCATATGGACACAGAGGTTGGTGGGTGGCATTCAGGTGTAGGCGTTGTGCTCATGTAAATTGTTCCATCTTCATCTCCAAGAGCAGATGGGTCCGTGATGCAGTTTGTGAGTGACTGTCAGACCTCTGAGTCCTGGAAAAATGGCCAGGAAATCACTTCCAGTCCTGTGATGGCCATTACAGACATCAGTATTCATCCTACCAGATACCAGTCCTATGCTGCCTATAGGTCTTTCTAATTTTACCCCTGTGGAACTACTTGAAGCTTGATAAAAATGTCTTTCATGCAAGAATCTCCATTGTTTATGCAGCAGAGTTCCCTGTTTAGGCAGTGAAACGTGTTTTCTATTTCATTTCCCTTGGAAAAAAAAAAAAAAAAAAAAGAGAGACCTTTTAAATGAAGGGGAAAGATATTTGTTTTTGTTTTGTTTGTGAAATTTGGGGTGGTGATGATGGCGAGAATGCTAATGCAAGACAAAGGTTTGTTTTAAACGTCAAGGATGACGTCAAGTATTCCAGGGCACCCTCAGCTGAGAACCACGGAGCAATTCAGGTGGATGGGACCAGGTCTCTTGTTCCACATTGCACTCAGGATAAGCTGCAACATTACATCAAGGCTGTGCCTGGCTGTGTGAGCTGGCTGTTGTCTGCACCTGAACAGAATTCACTCTTTAACATGAGGAAAATGTGTTCAAATCATGTTACGTTGGTGTAAATGAGCACAGAGGGCAGAAAGCAATGAGGGGATCCAGTCTGTTGGGCCCATAAAGGACAAAATGGGGAAAAATGCCAAAGAGCCCACAAGATTATGAGTACATGTGTAAATCCTGGCTTCATAGTGGAGCTGGCATTGCTGTTCATGACCATCTGGGAGATGGGTTTGCTCTGGCTCGTTTCTCTCGTGGTAGCAAAGTGAACTTGGTCACTGCTGTGTTGGAAGTGGCAGCAAATAGCATACAGCAACTCATCTGGGTGGGAGGGAGGAGGGAAAGCAAAAAATAAGAGAACTCTGGTAGTAGATGTCAGGTCTAGATAAACAAAATGCACTCTGCTTTAAATGCCCACCCTGGTGATTTCTATCAGGGCTGCTGGAACATTACCCACTTTACAACTTTGTTATGGGAGAGTCAAAACGTCACTTTTCTGACATTAGAACCCAGGCAACTGAAGATCATTTACCTGTGTGTGTCTAATTGCTGGGGTCACAGTCAACTCTGTGCTTTAATTTTCCACCAAGTTGTTATTTTTGTCTCTCTCTCTTTTTTTTCCTCGTTCAGCAATGACATTTGCATTCCTTTTAGCAAAATACCAAGGTTAAACTAAAAATAATTCTGCCCATCAGTTTTAGATTAGGACTAGAGCAGGCACAGATCTACTATAAATGTGTATGTAATGATCGCTGCATGCACTGCCAGGAAATTGCTACAGTCAGACATTTGAAGAATTAGATTAATGTTCAACGTAATCTGAAGTTGGCTTTGGTCGCCAAGTGGTAACTGCTATTAATGTGTGGATCCACCTTCCTTTATGAGAAATGAAGATACATAGAAATTGTTTCCTTTCCTGAAACCGAGGAGGTTCGAAACTTGTGCTGTCCTTGCTGGATGTATTCTGGAAAAAAAAATGCCATCACAACTCTGATCCTGTATCGCCTTGAATTCAGTGGGATAACGCTTACAAAACTGCTTTCTGTTTGCAAAAGTTTTATCTTTGGTTGTGAACTGTAGTTAGCTGACACAGTTTTATCAATGTGCTCTTGCTTTTTGGTTGTAAAAGGGCAGATCTGGCGTTTTGGAGGTTGAGCTTGTGTGTTTGGAGGACTGGACACAGGATGTTTTCAGGTGTCTTCAAACCCAAAGTCTGTAAAGGTGCTGAGAGTGCAAACGTTGCACCTGTTCGTACAGATGGGTAAGTGATGGTGTATCAGAGGAGCCACCATTCTCATCGAGGTCTCCACTCAGTATAATTCATTGCAAACCTGAAGGAAAGACAATAAAATGTGTTTGACATTTACATTGCTTAGCCAGGCTATACAACTTCCATTTTATTTGCAATGGCTTTAATGAAGGTGGATATTTCAGATCGAGCCGTGCAGTTGGGACCAAGTCTGGGAGATGCTCTCTTGCTGTCTTGTTTATTTTAAGTCTACTGCAGTCTTAGCTTGCTTCACTGTAGGTGGTAGAATATTTTTACACACACTTGCAAAAGATCTGAGTATTTGAATTTTTTCAAGCGTAATGGGGCCATGTGTAAATTTGTGAATCAATTTCTTAATTCAATTTCTTTATAAATAGTGCTCTGCAGGCTAAGAAATCCCTGTACCACATTGAATCCCCTACAGATTTCCCTGAGCTCCTTTGGGGTGGAGACCAAGGGGTTCTCCTTCCTTCTGCAGCTGATCTGCTGCCTTTGTGTCCTCCATCTGCTTCGACTGGTCGGTGATTTTTGTCTTGGGAAGTGAATTATGATCACAGTCAGACCTAAACCACATCACTCCAGCTTTCAGTGCTGCTCCTAAATATACACGGTCCTTCCTGAAGACGCCAACTTTTGAGGAATCTTAGTGAGTAGTTAACACAGCCCAGTTATCAGGGAGCTCTTGAGCCAAGCTCTGTGCTGTGTCCTTCAAACAAGAGCTGTTGTGCAGATAGGGACAAAGCCTTTTCCATGAAGGTCGTAGCTATCTCGAAGCCTGGCTGGTGTCTGACCACTCACAGCAAGGTTCCCAAGTCAGAGCTTTTCTCGAGAAGATAGTCAGCTTCTCCAGGAAGGCTTTGCAGTGGAAGATGATGAATTTCAAGGCAGATTTTGCTGTTTCACAAGAGCTGGATAATTCATTACAGCTACTGCTGCTCTACTCCATCTCAGATCAAATGAGACCATTGACTTCACTAAGTGCATGGCTCAAAAAGCCCCAGGACAGAGAAGAACACTGAGAACCTAAGAGAGGCCTGAATGCAATAAAAAGGGGTGGTCTGAGATTTACCAAAGCTACGGCCATAGGACATGGTGTCCTGGCCAGAAGCAGTCAAACTTCTGATCCTACATTTTCCAGGCCTAGGAGACAATTTTATTTCAAAAATTATTTCTACTTTGATGTGCTTTGTACCCTACCCACTGGGAATTTGGTTCTGTTTGCTACCAAAAGAAAGAAGACGTACTGTACAGTTATGTACTGGTTTCACAGAGGCATTAGGTTTAAACAATGTCTTTCATTCTCTGTATTTTTGATGGATTATATATCTGCAAACCTTGATTCATATGTTTTGCTCCAGGGTAGCTTGCTTGTGTTCTCTGACTGCACTTGATTGTATTCTGTTATGGATGTTCCTGTGCTGTCCTGAGTATCTCACACAGCCCCAGCCTTCAACATTGCTATCACAGCTGTGCTATTCTGAGGCACAAAAATACAACAATCCATGTTGTGTCTTTGTGAGCCTCTGCAGGCTCCGTGCTTACAGTGGATATTTGTCACCCACAGCTTGGTCATATGGGATATTGAGGTTTCACTTATAGAATGCTTGCAATTGATCAACTGCTTTTAATGACTTAATCCTCCTAGACAATTTATCTGCACCCACTCAACGCTCCCAGCATCGTGTTTATGATCATAAATAAATTCTTCAAGGGATGTGTTCTTACCATGGGATGTACATCACTACCTTTAGTGGGCTCGTCTTCAGCTATTAACACTCGCAAACCACTTATCCATGGAACTGTAATAAAAAATATGGCTGAAATTTTTTGCAGTTACAATGACCTCCTGGAATACGTCCTAAGAGAAGCTGAAATATTCAACTCTGTCAAGCAGAGCTTGTAAAGAATTCCCCGCTTCCTTTGGCTTTGATGAAGGGAAGTTGTAAATTTGATTTTGGAGTTGTTCGGCTCTGGAACTTTTTAAACATTTACTTAAGGTTTAAAAAAAGGTATTGGTGTAGAGTTATCATGATGGCTTTGACACACACTGCATATGTGTGTCTCTTCCTTCTGAGAAGAGAATGAGGAGTAGAGAAGATTTGTCATGAAATTAGTTTATGTTTTCAAAGCTTTTCCCATAATAGGAGCACAAAATGGGCCTTAAAGAGTCCCCCAAAAGTGCCTGCCAAGGAAAAAGCTTTGCATTCATTCAGGATTCAGCATATGTTTTTTCATTTACTGGCTCTAACAGCTGACTTTATCTGTGAGCTAATTACCTAGTGGCACTTAATTGAAACCTAAAAAGAGCCCAAGGGGCTAAAAATAATCGCACGCCAACAGCGAGCATGCCACTTGCTTGGGATCAACACTGAGCAGCCGAGTGATTCCTAACATACCCTGTTGGTAACTAGAGGGGCTGAGATCTCCTGAGATCTCTCTCTGCTCTTCAGAGATCATCTGTCCTTGTTGCAGTGCCTTGGGCTCGCTGCTGTAAGGGCTGTAAGTGTTCAGTGATGTGCTTAGGGATCAGACTTTGTTGAAGGGGGACTTCAGCACTTCCCTGAGCCTTTTTCTTGCTCATGGAAGAACTTGGCATCCCATGTAACTTTGCTAAGTGAGTTGTGCCTTGTGTTTCCCAGGATTAATTCAAAGCATCATGCAGGATCAGAGCTAAGTCTTGAAATATAAGTTTTCTTTGCCTCTTTTTCCTCTACTTCTAAAAAAAATCACAGCTTTCTGAGGGACTGATAGGACCTTTGTCTTAACTGAGTTGAATGTGCAGGATTGGTAATGTTCTACTGATTCTAAAGCATAATGTTCCATCTCCAGCATAGAGAATGAATCATAACAGTACCCATAAACCAAGGTCTTGGTTGGTAACAGCCAAAAGAAAGAGAGAAATTAGGAGTGTTGTATCCAGGTGGTTCAATTAGAAGAATGGCATTCAGACTTTAGGTCTTCCAAAGTGCTACAGGAAGAATACTGGGGCCAGAGTAGGAGAAGATCAGTAAGAGCATTTCTTCCTTTACTTCAGGGCCATCTGTAGACATTTGGGAGCTGCCTTTCTCACTGCAGAGCACAAATCTGAGCGCTGTGTGAGCATAAATCAAAGCAGTGCCTCCATGCCAGGGAGCTGAGCTGCAACAATGGATGGCAGCTGGATGCAAGCAGCCAGAAAGACACATGGAAACAATCGTGTGCTGATGCTCAGTCTGATGGACAGTGCTCTCAGCCCGACAGCTGGATGTAGAAGAGCTACTTGCCTGCTTCTGTGTTTGCAAGGTCAAGGCCTTCCTTCCCTAGAGAAGCTTTTGCTACCCTTAGCCCTGCAAAGCTTGAGAGAACCTCTCAGGGCTGTTCTAGTTTGTGCCTCTCCGACAAACAGCATCAGTGGAGTTTTGCTCACCAGACACTCTCATTTGGTAACAATAGGGCTGGAGAGACGTCCGTGCTGTTGGGCAATGCTTGCTCTGACGAGGAGGATGTGATGCAATTGCTATCTGAGTTGTAAGCTCCAGCAAGGAGATCTGAAACGATGGGAAAAGGACAAATGTGGATGGCCCTGAGCAGGGCCTCTTGTCTGGCTGTGAGCAGACATGGAGCTGTGTGTGGAGATCCCTGTGCAGATGTAGAGCTGGTGACACGGGGCACATGCAGAAACAGAGTTGAGGAGGAAATAGCTTTCCCGTTCTGCAAAATTTTTGTAAGACTTCAAACTTTTTTGTGTTTCGCAACAGGATAAAACAAATCTTCTGAAGTGTCTCATGGAAAAAACGTAGAGATTCCCAAATAAAAAATAGCTCCATGATTACATCACTGGGACGTAGAAAATCCACTTTTAAATCCTTCTTTTGCCTGAAACACACAAAGAACTGTGTTGGTTACATCAGAGATGAACACTCAGGCTCCTCACCTACATAACCCTGCAGTCACCCTCTGGTGTTGAATCCTCTCAAAGTGTAGCAACAAATGTTTGTCCTTAGTGGGTCACCTGCCAGATGATGACCTTTGCTGTTGCTATAGATTAATTGCAATAAAAAATTTCTACTAAAAGTGAGAGATTATCGGATCCCAGGTGAAAGCATCCACCTTGGATCACTCCATTTTCAGAATTTGGCCATGCTTAGCTGGAAACCGCTGTCCTTTGATACACGTCATGCCACGGGCATCCTGGAATCTATTAAACCTGTGTAAGAATCTATTGCTGCAGACAAAGCAAACCAGTGGACTCTGCTGTAGCAGAAGGAAATTTTATTAAGCAGAAACTTCAGGTATCATTTGGACACAAAATCTTGTGCACACACTCTCCCAAGCAGCATCAGAATAATAATCTGAATCATGTCTGAGCATTTCTATATTATGTATTTGTCCTACAGACACTCATGTGGACAGGACACAGCAATGCACGTTGGGTCTCCCAGGTCTCCATTGGATCTACCTTAGGGCCAGAGAAGTGCCACAAGCCAGAGTCAGATCTTCTGTCTAACTGGGCCTCTTTCATCCATGTGCTTTGTGGTTTATGGTAGGGACAACGTGTGAGTGCCTTGGTTACAAGCACGTGCAATCTGAGGGGAACAAAACACCAGAGTAAGTTTTTTTAATCCTATAGAACTCTATTTCAAAACAGCATTGGTTAAAAGACTGAAGGTTTAGATCCTTAAAGCTGTCAGATTTCCATTTTTAATTTGCCCAGTTGCCTGCACTGAGGATTAAAGGCACTTCCCTCCCTTATCAGCGCTTGGTTTGGGTTTGCAAAGGGCAACGTTCTCTTTACAGATGGGACATCAAGGACAGAGGTCCAATCTGAGATATTTCCTTTTATACGGCATTGCTAATTTTATCATTTGCCCTGAAAACAACATGTTTTTTAACTTGATCCACGAAGCAGTTAATGGGCTATAGGCATGCAATCCAAGCAGGCCTGAATAGGAAAGTGGAAGGCTCCCAGGGTTTCAGGCCTGCAGAACCAATTTACTCCTCTGAAATGTGTATTTACAACTCACTCATCTGCCCTTCTGCAAGGAAGGGTCTATAAGGGCTCTGTGATCCTCTGTGTTAGGAATTAAATGTGGTTTCAATGCTTGTGATTCCTCTGTTGACAGAGATAATAATTGCACCCTTAAAGCAGAGTCTAACGTAGTGGTAGTTAATGAATGAGCCTTGGACCATTTCCTTGACTGCCTTTGGTTTTAATTTTTGTTCAATTTCTGAGTCTGGTCTGAGTCTGAAACCTCAAGGTCCTCCTGACTTTTCCCATTGCCCAGTAATTAGAGGGCACTATTAGCCAGGCGTACTGCAAGGCACTGATTAAACACCCCAGCCCTATTTGATGCAGAATACATCACCATGAGAAGAGAAAAGGAAATGTCCTGTTGTCTGGGATGAACACCTTACCCTGTCTGCTGCTTAAACGTGCTTTTTGAAACATGACCTTGAAAGCAGACAAATGGGAGCTCACTTCTGGCAGGCTCTGAGTTCCTGTGTTCCCAAGCAGAACAGCCCCTTCTGTGTCCTCAAACACCTCATTACAGGTTTGGATTTAACACACACGGAATTTCATCTTGACCATATCAAAAGAGCTGTTAGCTCCCTTTTAGCTGCAGACCCAGGAACTGTTTGGCTGAAGTTCTGGAGATCCAAGGAGTCACCTGAATTCTTCCAAGCTTCCTTTATGGTATTGCCTTTGGATGCAGCAGGATGAGGTTGGTTTAGAGATTCCATAGTCTGCAGAGGATTAATGAGGATAGGCAGAGTAACAGAGCAGCAGGCGTGCGTCTTCCAAAGCAGATCAGCCAGCTCTGGGTCACTCTGGCCTCAGCCCTCTGCTAATTGTTGTTTGTGGATCAGATTTTCAGTTGCCCGTTTCTCTGCGGGTTATGAGAACGGTTGGTATCTCAGGCCCATTTCTGCCTGCGTCTGCCTCTCTTTATTCAACAACCCAGATGTTTATTGCCATACGCATTTTATAAAAATCTAAAACAAATAAATACGTAGCCCTATCCCTTCACCTCCCCCGGGATTCAGTATTCCCAGACTCGTTACGGCGAATGCGTGTTTTCTTTCTGTTAAACAACAGCAGCGACAGCAAATTCACACAGGCACCATCGCAGCCCTGCGCACGCCAGCGCTTGGGAATCGCAGTCATAACACAGCCTGGAGCCAGCACCCTCTCCCCCCCTGGGACCCTGCCCCAGTGGCGTCTGCAGCTGATGGAAGGGGACAGCGTGTCAGCAAGAAAACCGCCGCGCCGGGGCCCTGGACCAGGCTGGATGTGCATCACGTCAAGTAAACATCTCCCCCTCCTCTTCATCCCCTTCCCAACACCAATAAGCAAAATTTACAAATAAGATGATCTGTAGCTACATCAGTGGAACTTTAAAACAAGCATTTCTCTGGCAGATTGGTTTGAAATACCAAGTGGTTTTCTAATGGGAAAAATGAACCAAGAGCTCTTACATTTCTTTTCTGTTGTTGTTTATAATCACGGTCGACAGAAACGTCATCTTGTAATACTTCACCCACTAATCTTGCCACACAATTATTCATACCAGAAGTGGGGATGGGAGGAAAAGAGGCTTCTGTGATTGTTCTATTTTGTAACCTCATCCTCTTTTGGAAAGGAATATAGTCCAGAACCAGACTGTATGGGTTTATCTCAGCCCAGCATCACTTCGTTGCCACTGGGAGCTTTGTTAATGCTCTCAGGTTCTGTGTATGTGTGTAGTTGGGTACCTTGGGCTGAGGATCACAGAATTGTAGGGACTGGAAGGGACCTCTAGAGATCATCGAGTCCAACTTCCCTGCCAAAGCAGGTTCTCTTCAGGGACGGGACCAGGCTGCTCTCCATCTTCTTCCACTGGTGGACTGCTCTCCATCAGCTGTAGCTGGAGATATGAGTCTTGTCCAAGTTCATCATAGACCCAGTTGGCTTAGCTATAGGCTGGGAAATGACTTGGGAGTCACAGAAATGAACTGGGAGGAGACAAAGGTGACTGTAGCATCAAATGTTGGTAGATGGAGCTGTGTGAGCACAGTTATCTACTGATACAAAGAGTGAGGGGAATGGTTTGCTGTCATCGCCCAACAGCACGCTCCAGCGGTGACCTTCAGGCTTGGGAATTTATTCTGATTCATCCATATGTTGCTCTGTTGATGTATGCAGCCTGAGTTCCGGTCCTTCCAAGGTCCTCTGCACCAACCAGTTACCAAGGACATAAGGGATGTTAATACACAGTGCTGTAGAAACCCAAAGGGCAGCAGGAAGCCTACCACCATAAACTCAGAACATGATGACGTTAAGTCCTCAGGTTTTTTTGTTGTTGTTTTGATTTTTTTTTTTGTTCTGCATCTCATCTGGGACTAATGACCAGGGTACTAATTAGTGCCAGTGGAAGAAAAGAGCTCAAATGCAAACTTAACCACAAAGAATAGATTGCAATTTCCCAAACAAATTTAAGAAAAGCCAACGAGTATAGACCAGTTGCTGGAAAGTTGAGCTAAGTTAATTGTGAATTGCTTTGAAGTCAGAGGATGCTGACAAACATATATACATCATCATTTACCACCGCATTATTTAGGAATTTGCATGTGACAAAACACCAAGCTCTTCAAAACGTATTTTCTTCCGCTTTAGTATTGTTTATAAAAATGTCCTCGAGTTCCCAGGACAAATAGAACCTCTATCTCAGAAGGCACCATGCAACCAGATAAAAAGGTGAGTGAGATAGGTGGAAGATGGGAGAGGAAGTATGGAGAAACGAAGTCACAAAGTTAATTAGCCACAGAGCCATTAATGTAGCTCATTCCCGTGAGTGTCTTTCTGCTGAGAAATTCTTGTGGCTACGTTCAGAGGCATGGGCAGCCTCAAAGTTCTGGCTGGTTGGCTGCCATCACCAACAAAGTCCATCATCCTGCTGAGCTTATCAACCTCATGAGTTCAAGGAGAAGAAGGAGTCGGTGCACCCTGATATCTCCCTTTGGGGACAGTGGTGGGACCATTCCCAGAGCTCAAGGGATTTGTGTTACCTCTGAAAACTGAAAAATCTCTGTTTTCTGTGCTGTGAGGGTCATTTCTGTGGGTTTTGTTGCTTTGTGCATGCCAGCTTACATCTCTACAGCTCTTGCAAGTCTCCCACACAAGAAACTCATTAGTGTTTCTTGCTCCAGGCTGCTCTGTGGTTCTGCAGTTTTTATACACCTGGCAATTATCAACAGCAGCATCCGGCTATCTGCAGTGGGTTTTAATGTCTGGTGTATCAATCTGTTCCAAAATTACACCAGCCATCCACCCTGCAATGAGAAAGAGGACCAGGGCATTATCTGTGTTCTGTGCAGAGGATGAAGCGTGATGTCTCCGGTGATGCAGAACAGCCACGGGTCTGCCATGCTCCTGCACCAGGCAGACATGACCAGAGCATCATTAGTGGACAGAAGAAGGCAGAAGAAGGTAATTAAGGGAATCTGGGACAAAATCTCCCCATAGGAACCGGTGAAGTGATGCTGATTTATGCCAGCAGAAAAGCTGAGTCTAAGGCTGATCTAAGATGTTCAAGTTATTGAGTTAAAAACTGCTGAAGGTTTATTTTCACCATGTGCTGGTGGATCCTTTTCCTAATGACCCCACCTGCAAAGCTGGTTTGGAATAAAGAGATAAAATTTTGTAAATATTGAGCTGTACGTGACGTGATTGACACCTTGACATGGTGGGGAGAAATATTGGGGTATGGAAAGAAAGGGCTGCCCTCAATAAATGATATTTAGCTGGTACGATGCTATTTTCCCATTCCTTCGTTAATTCAATGCTTGCTTTCTTCTCTGGCACAAAAAAGTAGCAGGTCCATAGGTTGAGAATTTGAAATGAAAAAAAGGGATAAAACAGTGAGATTAAAAACTGAATTGGGGCACTTGAAACAGCTCGTTTCGAGCATTTGGGATATCGTGCTTTGATTTAATAGTAAAAGTTTTATAGATTTGTTTTAGTGGGAATTAACATTTCTCAAGTAAATTACTCAAGTTCTCAAAAAAAATAAAAAAAAAGAAAGAAATTTGTGTTCTGTTTGAAAAACTAAAAAGAGAAAATTCAAAAATTGTGTTTTTCAGACAAGGGAGTTAAATTAAGACAAGATTTGAAACCAGAGCAGAAACATAATAAAAATATTTTCCATTACGCTCCCATGCCTGCTGAAAGCCAAATTTCCTAGGTTTTTAACCTGAAGGAGACATGGTAAGTGCACACTGTCCCAGGGAGTCTGTTATATGAATTCTGAGAAAGAAAAGGGTGCTGCCTAGCAGGCAGGACATTCTTCTTTCAATGGGGAGAACTAAAGAGCAGAAAAGCATTCAACAAAAAATGTTTGTTAAGTTTTTATATGCAATTACCTTAAAGTAAGCTGCCATATGTGCTGAATGCTGCTCTCAAACACAGGGCACTGTTTTATTTTTATATATAAAATAAAGCCACAGCTCCCACCAATGGTCAAGATCACAGCTGGTTCTACGCCAACCTCTTCAGACCTGTGTTGCATTTATTACAGCTCCTGTGTTTTTCTATCAGTGGAAATTGAGTTCATTTTTCAACTCTTTACTTTTCATAGTAGCACCAACACGTGTCTTATATCAGGGAAATACCCTACTGTTTCCATTCAACAGCTTCGTCTGCAGATATTTTTTGTCTTGGTTTGCATTAAGGATTTAAACAGCTTCATGGGACTAACTAGGAATTGTTTGTCATTTTTGCTTCTGCCAGGAATCAGAGCCATCTATCAGAAAGTTCAGCCTGAGGAAGACTGGATGGATCCCACATCATGAACTGGTGCAAAATACGCCGTGCACTCTATGAGAGGTAATGTTAAGTCATTGCTTGAGCACATATCAAAAAA
Organism: Penelope pileata; assembly: GCA_013396635.1. Classification (NCBI taxonomy): domain Eukaryota; kingdom Metazoa; phylum Chordata; class Aves; order Galliformes; family Cracidae; genus Penelope; species Penelope pileata. Next base: position 173,174 of record WBMW01004441.1, on the reverse strand, counting down.
TGGCTTTTGCAGTGTAGGAAATATGCAGTTTCATGCATCTGTCATTCCTGCTGAACTCGGTGGCAATAGATCAGATGCTGTAAAGCTACAGTGCTCTGTAGTTACTACATCTTACTGTGTGTCAGCACCACCCAGGGAAAGAAAAACCTGAATTTAACTTATCACCTCCCAAAACAGTTTTTAAGACCCAAAATAACCAGGTGATCACAAGAACTTTTTCAGAAAAAGAAATGTTTCAGCCTTCTTTCCAAAGATTTCCAAATAATATCCAACTGATGTTTTGGAAAGCACAGTTCAGTTTTAAAGGATTCATTGGTTACTCATTTTCTACATCTGCATTCTTCATGATAAAGGATAACAGGTAGATCTGGTGCTTGGGTGAGCAAATTTTGAAGGAACTTCCCCAATTCAGAGGGATGAGTTAATTTTTGATTTTTTCCAATGCTATTTCATGCATCGTATGACAAGTCACATCTGTTTGGTGACTAACACAAGGGGAATATCCCATGCGTGTAAGAGGCACAACCCTGCCTCGCACTCAACCTTTCTGAATTTTTTTTGAGGGCTGGTTATGCAATAAATAAATGGGGACAAACTCATCACGAGGAAGAACTTTTATTCAGCTTTCAAAGCAGCGCTTTGGCTTGGAATGATGTCCAGCATCAAAATAATGAGTGCGTGTTACTGCTGACAGTCCTGGAGACAAGAATTCTCCATCCATCCAGAGCCAACTTCTCAAGTCCTCTCTCCTTCATATCTTAGTTCTTACACATGGAAAACCCTCAGCACAGGGAGTGGAGGAAGGGAGTGGGGTGGGTTTGTAGGAGTAAATACCTTGGGATGTGGCTTTTAGCAAACAGGAACACCGAGCCCCAAAATTCAGCAGTAAGGACCTTGGTGGCATCTTTGCTGGTTGTTCCAGCGCTGAACCCAAGGGACCCAAGGGAGAGAAAAGGGTAGAGAAAAAGGGCCCTTGATCTTCATCCTACAAGTGCCAGTCAAACAAAAAGATTTGCCTTTTGCAATCCATAGTGTTTCTGTAGGATCTCCTGTAGACCACTGAGCAGCCAGCTGAAGTGAATGGCATCTGGTCTGTGCCATCTGGAGATGTCAGCTTCATGATTTAAGGGCTCAGGGAGCAATTTAATAAATAATCCTAGCCAGTAGCCCTAGCAGTCCTTGGAGCTTTGCAATACTTCGAAACAGTTGAGCAATAAAGAGGAAAATAAGAACGTATTGAAAAGAAGTATTTCATCAACAAGAGGCTGGGGAATAAATCAGAGAAAACCATGTACTGAAAGTAATGTATCTGCTAAGTTTGGCTGGACTTTTGGATTTGTTTTCCTTTTTTTTTTCCTATTCATAAATTGTTCATCAGCGAATTGTGGTGCACGGCTCCAAATGGTGGATGACTGCATCATGCCATTAAAGTTTATGAAGCAGTGTCACCACTGGAGCTCTGTGACTTCCACTAGCTGAAATGTTGGCCTTGTGTATGTTTTCATGACCTTTTTTGTTATTCTTAATTGTTTGACGATGACAGTATATTTCTTCTTTTATGTAAGTTACCCAGCACGTCTTTTGTTCTCTTTTTAGATGAATTGAAATACAGAACAGAAGTAATCACTGGCATAGCAGATCTCTTGGGATAAGGGAGGGGAGGACAACAGAAAGAAAGAACAGTCAACGGGCTTAGCTCATCGCTGGATAACCCGCACATGAATCACCATCCACTGCATGAGGAGCACGATCCATGGAGTCCATCTCCACCATCTCGCCCTCTGCAGCACTGGTGGCACAACCATCATGGAAGCTCAGTGATCATTAAGGCAGATTTGGGGGTGGTGTAGCAAGAGCAGAAGGCAATTATTAGGTTCTGGAAGTGTTTTAGTGCTAAGTTCTTTCCTATTCCACAGGTGAGACAAAAATAAAGCGCTGAATAATTTGCTCATGACTTTGCTCCAGCCATTTTGGAAAGTCTGTATCTTCTCTTTATTTTGGTGAGTTTTAGTGTTCTAATCTGGGAGATATTTTCAGATCCCCCCCTGCCCTTCCTGCCTCAGACGGGCTGCTTGCATACACCACATTTAAATGCAATTTATTGTAAATAATGCCCTGCTTTTCTGAACTTGTTTAGAAAGGGAAAATTCTCCCTAGGTGCCCATTTCCCATTAAGACTTTTGCTTTTTAACGAGCTATTTTTAGCAGTTTGCAATCAGCCCTAATGATTATCAACCGCAAGCTGTAGATTAAGCAACTGGGCCACTCTCGTGTCAGCCTTTGACTGAAGCTGCAGCTCAGTTTTTACTGATTGGTGCTATGGATTTACCCTGCTAAACACTCCTTTGAAGCACGCAGGCAGTCTTCGCCGCGTCAGTGGAAAGATGAGGGTAATATTGTGAATGGCCAGGTTCCAGTTCTTCGTAACTGAAGCCGTGGGATGGTCGCCTTTTGTTTAAATGTCAGAGGATCATAGATGTCAAAGACGAGAAGCGAACGGCCTTTTGGATCATCAAATCTGCATCACAGCATGGAAGTCACAGAAATCCAAGGAAGAGTAACACTGTGCGAGCGTCACTGTTGTCCCATTAGAGCCACTCCAATTTAGCGGTTCTGATCGACATCCTGACCAAACCCAACTGGTAGAGGGGCACATGAGAATTTTACTGAACGCATATGGCCGTATTTTATATGTCATGGTTAAACTAATCCAAACTATGTAAGGAATCAGCTTGAAGAAACTCCGAAGGCCAAGCTAATCAAAATTCTTTAAAGTATAGGCAATGAACCGTAACCTGGATATGAAATATTTCCCAATAGCTGTTAGAACACAACCAGCTGTACTCTGATTCACTCGCACTGATTAGCTGTTACACTGGAAATAGCTTTAGGATCAGTGCTACTGCTAACGAAGGAGTGGAGCTCTTTTGGGAGAAAGCAGCAGAACTCCATTGGCAGAAACAGAGCACCATCCATTCCTACCAGCTGAGAATCCAGTCAGTGCTCATTTAATATTAATACCCTTATGCAACCAAGAATAACTTTACCAAGAATTTCTTTACCTTGCTAATTATAAGTCAGGAATACCTTTATATCCCTGTCTTCCTGGGCATTGCTCAAATTTAGAGTGGTCCAAGAGTTTGCTATCTAGATTGCAAAGTTCAGTTTGCTTCAAGCTGTGAGCTTGTAGAGTTCTCCTGTCCCTGTTTGAGAGATTGCAAAAACTCTGGCAGTGTAGTTAAGTTGGTTTGTGAATTCTCTGGCAGAGAGTTGGTTTGTGAATTATTCTTCTTGACACCTTAGTTTACCCACCAGATTAGACTCTCTCTCCTGTTCCTCTCTCCACTTATTGTACTCTTCATTTCTTTTTTTCCCATGGGTTAAAATTTTTTTTTTTTTAATTTTTTGTTCTTTTATAAATGTCCTTTGGCAGGAGTTGTGATTTTTTGGTTAGTAATCCACTTATTCTGTGGTTTAGAAAATATCTCAAATAACAACTTGGACACGTTGTTGACTGTCATTGTTGGCTGCTCATGTGGCATGAGGAACATGCAAGGAAACACGTTCTTTCATGCTCAGCCCCCCCTTCCCAAACAAAGCAATGATCTACTCCCAACCACGCAGCTAACTGTATATAGCTTTAGCTTTGGAAGGGGGCTGCAATTTTCATATAAAAATACAGATATATAACCCTAACAGATATATCCACAAATAGATGCGTATCATTATGTCTCTATCCCTCTTTTTCTCTATTTGCACACATGTAGATGCAAATCTCTGTCTTGCAGTCAAGCATAAAGAAGTGCTCTTCTTTTCAGCTGGAGGTATATTTGTTCCTATAAATATATTTGCCTGCTGTCTTCATTTCCATATACTGCAGCTGCCACGTAGCTCAGATATTAGTTATAGACAAGCTCACTTTTTCTTTCTTTTCTGTAAACTTATGAACTGATGGGAGCATTTTTTTCATAACCCATAGATTGAGACAATATGCCTTTTTCTCGGGGATGAGGAAAGAAAGCTGAACAAATAGCAGCTGTCTCTCAATAAAATGCATATGATGGCCGTAGGATGTTTGAGGATGTCAAATTTCATTGGAAATAACGAGTTTATTTGCATACGTTTGTTCATGTTTGTGGTTGCCAGAATAAAACCAGTGCTGAAGATGAAGGCTAAACCCTTAGAGAGCAGATGGATGATATAGCTGGAGTAAGCTTCTTGTATATATTTATGGTAGACTATATAGGTCCCAGTCAAGATCTTGGCTCCCTTGCTCTAGACACTGCATAAACAATTTGCAAGAGACTGACTCTTCTCCAAGGGGCCCAAATAGGCCAGGGAAACAGCGTGACAGAGGAAGAATTATTAGTTCCTTTCCACAAATAGAAAAACAGGCAGAGGATGAGGAAGTGGCTTGCCAAAAAATGTGTAGAGCTAGGGTGACAACCCAAATTCCCCAAGTCCCAACCCAACACTTTAAAACTGAAGATCAGAGGAAATAGGTGCATATACCTCAATAAAGTGCGAGTTTGGAGTCTCAAAGGGGTTTTCGGTCAACTCAGGATATGGGGCTTGGAGAGGAACAAAATTTGAGCGGGGACAGAATGTGAGGGATGTAGAAGCAGTCAGGTTTTATCGGCCTGTTGGAAACAAGAAGCCCAAATATTATTAATGGCAGCATCATTGTTGAATGTTGCCTGAATAAAGACCGCAGGACTCTAACCACACTTTCGAGCCGCTGTCGGCACAGGCATTGCAAACTGTTCCATGCAAGGCACGCAGCCACCCGTACTTATCCATCAAAGCTATCATTCATGTTAACAGGTAACAAGGGAACCTCAGGCTTGAAGTCGTTATGAAACCCTTGGAATTGAACCAGCCTGGACAACCAACCTTCTGTTCAGCTCCTTCAATGTACATTTTTATTATGGAACCACTCTGGGCTTCCTACAAAGTGATTCATAGGTCGTCTTTGCTAAGCCTGCAGTGCTCATCACAAAGGGTTCTTGCTTGTAACCGCAGTCACTTAGGAACTGTCATTCGAGGGCCAATAAATCTGGCTCCAGTCACCAGACTCTGCGGTCTATACGAGACAACTGGAGGGTCTGAAGTGCTCAACCACAGCCGTGTTTGGAGCCTGTTTTGAATGATGCTTTTCCATTATTACAGGCTTTACTAATTATTTAGTTTTATTGCAGTGATGCTAACAAGGCCCAGTACTGCATGGGACGACACTAGGCAAACACACAGTGAAAAGTCTGTGCCTGAATCCCCACTAAATACATCATGAGTGAACTCTCACAAATGAACAGAGGGTTGGAATGTTTTTAGGACATAGATTCACTCAGCCCTCTTTGTGAGTCCTCCTAGAGATCATCAGCAGTGGTGGCAAGGTTTCCTTCAGTGGACAAAACTCTCGAGATTCAGAATAAAAGCTTTCAGTGTGTTCGTGAAGAAATCCTTACACTATGGGAAGTGAAGTTGGCTGAATTTTGTTCTTTCGGTTCTTCTCTATGGTGTTAATACCACTTTCTTAAGACAGAGCAAGCTGTTGGGCACACACAGGTCCTGTTCAGTTGTTAAATGTTGGAGGTCACAACCATTCATCCTTCTACTGATGGCCATAATCTTCAAACAGACGATAAGAGGGTGTTAAGCAGTGGTTTTGCCTGAATCCCATCTCTCATGTTTCTTCCAATGGAAAGGAGAAGGTCAGGAAAGCAGAGGGAAGGAGGAAGTGTCCATGATAAAAAACTTCCTGGGGTTCCCTGACATGAATAGCTTGTTGGTACAGCTCACGGTAGTACTCATGCCAAGAAGCTGAAACAAAATACTGCAGGTGTCAGAAGGATGTTCAACAAATCCTCTTCAAACACTGAAGAAAAAAAAGAAAAAAAGAAAAAAAAAAAGAAAGCTCTCTGGGCAATATTCAGAAAGATAACCAGGATCCTAACTCCTTGTAGGTGCACCATCCCTAATTCATTTAAATCTCCTCCATCCAATATTCAGCCAGCCATACCTCAGAAGAGTCATTTTACTAATGCTGTTCAAGTTCCATGTTAGTAACTAATTTTAGGCTCTGGAGTGAAATGTCTCTATCAGGAGCACAGTTATCTTTACTTCTTTGGCCATGCAGTTTCTTATTCACTCAACGTTTCTCTCCTCAAGGTTTTGATGAATCCTAGTGGGTTTCTTATAAGGTGTTGTACTAAATGTTTTGGGTTAAATTCGGTGCTGAGAAAGTCAGGGGAACAGCACAGCATCTGGAGGGATGAACTGGGTGAAATCCTGTGAGCCATTGCACTGCAGAAAGGCATTTCAGGTTTCGTAGAGAAGTTCAAATAAATATTGTGGTTGTCGTCATTTATTGTAGAGGGATGTTGGGGAACAGAGGGGAGAACTAACTGGAAGTGACTAAGGAGCCAGAGCTTAGAACTTCAGACATGCAGCCTGACGACCAAACCACCGTAATATCCTTTTTTTTTTTTCCATGTAAATAACATCTGATGATGAAGGCGGTGGAATTTTACAGTGGTTCGTAAGCAAACGAGATTTTCAGGTTCAGTAACATTGCACATCAGTAGTTGCTGTTTCAGTTCCCAGGTTAATTTTATGGAATATTTTGCATTGTGCCAGACTTTAATTAATTCCAAATGATCTCTGCTTTCCCTTACTTATTTTTCCCCCTTTCGCATGTTACTGTCTTACAAAGGAACTAAACTCTCAATTTTCTCTAAGACCGGTAATTATATGCACAAGTAATCAGAAATCCCAAGCATTCTTCTGCAAACCAATTACAGACATTTAGGATGAGGATAATACACTTCCTTAGAAGTACATTAAAAACTCATTTAAATAAAAGTAAATGAAATAACGCTGTTAAACGGCTACCATGAAATTTCAAGGCATGTTTTTTGAGGAGACAGAAACCTTCCTGGTTTGGTTTTTTTTGCATGATGCTTTCAGACCACTTTTCCTAATCTATCGTGAGGAATTGTGCCGTGTTTTCAGAGCAAACTCCTTCTGGTACGTCAGTTTCTTACGTCAAGAGCTTGCTTGCATGAAGCACTTTGTATTTTTAGGTTATGCCCTTAATATTCCATTTTTTTCCTACGATGCTTAGGATGAAAATCAACCTGATAGAGAAACTTCCTGCAATGCAACATTGGGTTTTCACCAATCCTTCCTAGCATCCATGTAGACGTAGAGAGGGCCAAAAGAATTCTAAATTGTCCAAGCACATGAACTTCTGTTCTGGACACGTAGGACTAAATGGAAGATGAGCACTCATAGATGGGAAAATTTCCCCTGACATCTCTGCAGGTCCACTGAGAGCAGCCAAAGTGACTGCAGCTGATTTCTTCTTTCCCTGCTGAAGAATGCTCCCAGCTTCTGCTCGTTGTGCGTTGGCCCATGCGAGAAAAACCATCTTCCATCTCCCACTTCAGCACAGCGTTAAGCAAGCAGTGCATGGTGCAGAATCATCCCCTTCACTGCCTTTCCAGCCCTGCAGCTTGTTTTAATCACATTAACATGCTCAGAGTTATTGAGTTCCCAAATCACAACGTCCCTGGGCAGAGCATTGGAGGAATGACTGGGGAAGGGGCAAAAACACTGATGTCAGGAGGGTCAGCAAACACACCAGGTTGCTCCTCTCATCCCATAGTGGTTGAGGTTAGGATTTCTCTGCAGGAGGAGCCAAGGGCTCTGGCAGGCTGCTGGGAATCCCTGGGCCATAGGGATGGTTCATACCCCAGATCTCTGGGATCACAGAGCTACAGAGAGGGGGGTCAGGGAGCTGTGCTGAAAGGGGTTCTGTGCTGCACGTGCTCTCCTCTCCCTCTGCGTTCCCATCTTTATCACGCCAGTGATTTCCTTTGCTTGCCTCATTGGTAATAATGATAACATTGTACAAGCTTGCCCTTTCAGAGAGCAGGAGCACTTTGAGTCACAGACCTGCTCTGTGAATCAGAGCCCTTTTCTTCCCTTCCAATGCTGTCTTCTTCCCATCCTGCCTCCCTGCTCAGGAGCCCTGCCAGGTCCCCACTGACAGCATGAAGCCTTTCTTTAAAACAAGAGTTTAAAGCGACAAAGAAAAGAAGAAAAGAAAAAAAAAAATCAGCAGAGCAAAGGCTCGAAAAGCAGAGGGCTGCTGCCTTTCTGTGCGCATCCTCCCCCTTCCCCCTGGGAGGCAGGAGTGGAATAACCAAAGTAAATGCATGAGACTTTAATTCGAACAAGTTGCTGGCATGGCTGCGGGCCAGCGTCCCCCCCGCGCCGGCTCCCAGGCCCCCAGGAAAGAGCAGGGCGGGGGTGTGGGCTGAGTCAACAGCTCGGATGCACTTTCTCAGCAGTCAGCTGGGACGTGCGTTCGGGTTCGTGCGTTCGAGTTGGGATTTCTGTCCCCCTGTATCGATCTGTTTTGGATACCAGGCAGCAGTGTTGTCACAGCCGGTGGTGGGGAGGGAGGCAGAGGGGTGCAAGGGCTGAGGTGAAGGAGAGTGCAGGGGCTGCAGCAGGGAGCAGAGCTGGAAAGTGGAAACCCAGAGAGGGTAGAAGATAGGAGGGGAGGTGGCGAGGGATCAACGCTGCATACAATAATGGAAGGGGGAAGAAAGAGGAAAGAGCGCAAGGTGCAGGTCCACGTGGCTCAGGGCTGCTTGGATTTTTGGTCACGCCAATGAGTGGCAGTGGCTGGGAGCTGGGGAGCATCCGGGTGCGTGCTCTGAGAGGCAGGCTGCTGCGAAGGGATGGAGCGAGGAGAGGCCAAAGGATGAGGGATGATGCAGCAAGGGAGCCGTGGGGTGACGCAGCGGTGGGGACAGAAGACAAAGCGTCGCTGTGTGCGGATGGAGGGATGGGCAAAGGACACAATCGTCAGGGCCGGGGTTGTTATAAACATCCTGCTGGGGAGGAATCTTGCTTTTTCAAATCTCTCAGTCTGAAACGGTTCCAGCTAACCTCTCTCCAAATAACAAATACGGTAATGGATGTTTACCCTTAGTTCCCCCTGTGCACACACACGTTGTCAATCATTATTTTGGCTAAACATTTTTATGACTCTTCCCCCTTCCCAAAAGTCATGTTTATTATTGCAACTAAACACTGACTTTTCTAATAGCCTTTTTATGCATCCTTTTAAATGTCCTCTCTAATAATCCTAAGAAACTTCTCATCAAGTCCCCCTGAGCAGGAGAGGGGCAAGATTGCTTGGGCACATGGGCCAGGCACCTTTTCACTGCCATATATATTTTATAGAATATGGTCCAATATAGCTAATGCAGGACTGGAAAGCCACAAGCAAGGTTTCCATTAGGTATTTAGCTGCTAAGCTCTCTTACTATCAACACTGATGTGCTTATGTATTTATTTAGGCCGAAAGCACTTTGGTTTTTTATTTTCTTATAACTTTGCAACAATTAAAAATTGCCTATGAATCCGTATATAAATCCTATAATCCTATAAATCCAACCTGAGCACCTACTGCTTTAAAGCACGACCATGTGGTCTTCTTTTATGTCATTCTGAACAGAGGTTTGACCAATGGCTTCAAACTCAGTCATGGCTATTGGCAGTGTTCAGTAGAACTATTTATCCTCGATTTTTCTACGTCAAATAAAATTAAATAGAGATTTTTGGAGGGAGAAAACTATCCTGAAAGATTCAACTATCCTCTTAAATTTGACGTTATTGATGCAGGTCTCGTTTTCAATAAGAAAGCAAGAAGAGGGAGAATTCAGCCAGACTGGCTGTAGCCCACTCAAAGCATCTTGTATTTTCATGGCAGTTTCTCTCTAAATGAACCTGCTTCTCCTTCACTTCGTACCCCACAGAGTCATTTGTACTCATGAAAACTGCTGCCTCATGGAGCAGAAATTGTCCACGCTCGCTGTTCATAAGCCTGGCGGTTTATTTCCTGCCAGAGGTTAACAACAAGCACGAACCTACCCGCTCAAAAATTGCCATTTTACTGTAGGGTGGAAGAAATCAGAATTCATCATCATGGGCAGCTTTGCTCCACGGTGAGAACGAAAGGTTCAATTAAGTTTGTGGTCATAGAGATGCCATCAGTCTCTAATCACATCCTGTTTTGATGCTAAATGGGTTTTGTTTTCCAGTTCTGGGAGCTGTGCACTCAAATCCCTGAGATCAAGCACGTTGTTTCTTCGTGTAGCCCCTGAATATCTGTAGAGATAACTTGCTTTTGATGAAAAATTAATAATAGCAACGATGATACCTGCATCTTAGGTAATGCTTCCTACAAGTAGATATCAAATTGTTTGATATTGCATTTAAAGTCTTTAAACAAATCACTGCTGTAAACCTTCATCTTCCAGGGCCACAGTGCACGAAGTAATAGGCAGGCTCACAAGAGTGGCTCAAGTTAAATGCTTGGAAAAACAAGCTAGCAATAAAGAAACAAAGTTTTGAGAGCTTAAACTTCGTCTAAGTTTACAAAGAATTCAAAGTTTTTCAAGGGCAACCTCTAGCCCAAGCAATCCTTATGAACAGGACTGAAAAATGACACAGGCAAAACTGCTCCTGTCTTGGAAGGGGGCTGTGGGCAGTGACCTAGAGCTCCCTTCTGACTCTGCTGCTATGAATATCCCCACTTTATACATGGGAAAAGGAGACAGAGAGCGGTGAAAGGCCATATCCAACGTCACGAAGCAAAACTGCACGCAGAGCTTCAGCCTGTCCTCCAAGGGGGCAAGGAGAAAAGGAAGAAAGAAGAAGATGAACGGTTTGGCCCATAAAATTCTTCCCAAGTCAATGAAGTCTGTTGGATTCTCTATGATTTTTTTTTGTCACATTCGAAAAGTAATCAAAAAGCACAAAAATTATACAATAGAACAGTTAAGAAGTAGAAGGGGCTATTGGTCACTATGGTATCGGTGATTAGCACTCATTATAATTGCAGCCCAAGATAGAAACCAATTGCAGTACCAAATTTTGTTCAAGAACACTGTTCTCATTGTGAGGTTGCAGTCACTGTCCTGCAGGTTTAGCATCGTTTGGTGTTCAAGAACATAAAATGGACGAGCAGTGTTGGTTTCAAAGTGGATTTCAGCCATTGATCATAGGGATATTGGTGAGATCCTAAGCTGAGATGGCGTGTTTGGGTCTGTTTCTCCTTGCATCTCCTTATGATGCATCCAAGCCTGGTGTTAGTGTGCATTTTATTGAGAATTTATTGCTGATAACAACCAAACCTCCTTCCTGCTGAATCCAAGATTCTGTTCGATTTGGATGGAAGAGCAAGAATTCACTGCACATCAGTGGTCTATGGATAAAATCCTTACTGAGATAAGCCTGGAAACCCCAGAGCTGTGCACCCTTAAAGGTAGAGGGGAAAGTGAAAAGAGAGGCTCAGCGTGGTCTCCCAAGCTGGATCTGGTGTCCCTCCTAACTGCTGCACCCCACCCATGCAAAGTGCTGAACCAGAAAAGCCAAGGCTTCAGGACTGGTAGAAAATTCCAGTAACTTTCTTCTCTCGTTTTCTTACAGAAAGTTGAGTTTTCAAGCTAAATTGAAAACATTCACGGGAAGCACGTTTGCCTCAAATTTTTCATATTTCCACCAGAAAACAGCAAATCTGGTTTTCTCTGCAAACAACGGCTGTCAACTTTTTGTCAAAAAATAGTAATCACAAATTGAAAAATAATCACTTTTCGATGCGAAGTCATAACTTTCCACGGGAAAGCCTCCAAATTCCATTTAAAAGCATGCCTACATTCTAGACAGAATAACACAGCTACACAGGCAAGCTGTCAACTGGCTCACTCCAGTGCCAAGAAGAATCTACTACTGGTAGTACCAACTCATCAGGGACTGCTCTGCCCATTTCTCCAACAGCAATCAGCTACATGCACAAGCTCCTGTTGATGCCATGCTGGACAGTGGCTCTGAACCATTTTTCCTTTGCTTTTGGCTAATACCTTTGGAAAAATATTAATGAATTCAGCAATGAAATTAGTTCTTCAGGTGCTGTTCTATCTTCAGTAGCAGATGTTTGTGGGGGAACGCAGCCAGTGAAGGAAACTCATGGTGTTGGCTCTGCTGGGAGCTTTATTCTGTACCTGGTCCCTTCTTCTTCAATAGGAGAATCTGCAGAAGAAGTGAACCTTTGGTTTCATGTGCTTTCTAACAAGGAGCAGCCAATGTCTCTTGTTTTGGGGACTTAGAGAGATTTGCAGAGCAGCAGGTGGAAGCATGTGAGGAAAGCTGAGAACAGGGCCCAGATCTCTGCCACCTCCCATCACTTAACAACAGAGTGGTATTTTCTCTGTGCATGAAATTGGATCTCAGTCCTTAGAGGCAAGGCAGCCTAGAGAGCAATTGCCTCTCTCCTGGCCAGACCTATGCCAGTAAGTGTTGGCATTAGGCACAAAGAGAAAAAGGACAAGGGATTTTCCTATTGACCTTTGCAAGCTTTAAACAGGCTCCCATTGGTAATGCTAAAGGCAACATACATTATTGTTCAAAAGAGAAGTGCCTCTAGCAAGTTCCTGATGGATAATAGTGGTGTTTACTTAAGGAAACCGGGTAATCACAAAGGTTATTTTTTATTGGGTGCCATCCTTTTTAGCATCCTCGTACACAGCCGACGTCAATGTGTGCCATTAACAATGCCTTGTAAAAGGATACAGCAGTTGCTAAGGAAACCTCTGTTGCACAGGAGCTAAACAAATAACAGCAAATTAAGCAGGGAGCAGAGGCCAAGGAGGGCCTGATTCTGCAAATCTTTACTCGTGCAAGCGGTCTCAGGCTGCAAAACGATCCTTTGGAGTTTGCTAGATGTTCGGCTGCTCCCATGAGAAGTTTGGAGATGCAGGGTGCTGGTCAGAATCCTCAGACTTCTCCATATTCAGCAAAGAGATCAAAGGCAGCGTACAGTAAGAACAGCTCACAGCTATTTCTGGCCCCTGAATGTAATTAATTGTCGTTTGAAAGCATCCGTGTAATCTTTGTTGTGATATTAATTTCATTGAGAGATGCTAAAAGGAAACACCAGTGTGCATGGCCTTCAATCAGCCATTAATCTGCAGGAAGGGTGCAGCAGATCAAGCACCTTCAGGCACGAATGGGATGTGTCCTTAGGATGCACCCAGGTGTCCCTGTGGGCTTCAAACTGGGGTTTCCAAGGAAGGTCCATCTTGGTGGCACCTCCAGGTCACCCATCACATCCCAGCCTGCACCAAACACAGGGCTTGTAGCAAAAAGCATGAATTTATCACCTGAATGTTCTGGAAATGAATAGAGCAGATAGGGTGGGGTAGATCTGCAGTGGAATGCATTTACCTGCATCCAGCTAAAAATAATAGGGTCTGGAATTCAACACCAAAAGAGGCATTTCAGTGCAAGGAAACATAAAACATCAGATGGTGAGGAATGGACTCACTCAAAGGAGCTCAAGCAGTTTGTTGAAGTCATGATTTTAAACTAGTTTAGGCAAAGGGTTGCAAATTGCTGAGCAAACATTGATTCTTCCACTTCAACCAGATTCGTTTCAGCTCAGTTCAAGCCAAGGGGAATATTGAGAATACGGTGGGCAAAGCCACTGCAAGCAAAAGAAAAGTGACCCTTGTGGGTTTGTAGCAGTGAAGTAAACCAACGTGAAAGTTTGTGAGATGTTTAGAGGACAGGACTCTCCTTTAAACACATTTTCATTGAGCCCAGGACAATGGGACCAGGATTACAGGGTGTTACCACGAGACGAATGAGACACTGTATTAAGAAAAACAAGTGTTGCCATAGAAACAGCTGATAAGTGGGCACATGCAAAAAATTTGCCCTTAATTTGTGTGTTTAAATGGGAGGGGAACTATTCTGATCCTGCTTAATTGCAGCTGATCCTATTTAATTGCATTTTTTTTTTCTATCAAGTCCAATGTAGTGTCACGGTAGGAGGATAAAACTTCAGTAATCTGTGCTCTTACCTCCTGCCACCAGGAAACTGATGCAATGGCAGATGCTGGCTCCCACCAGCAACGAGCATTTATCCTTGCCTTAGTTTCACCCATCCAGAAACACACCTGCATAGCAGGAAAATGAAAATTTAAAAAGTGCATTAGGGAAAAATCACCTCCTTTGCTTGAGTGGGAATAAGATCAGGTCCTGTGTTGCAAAAAAAAGGAGCAGTTGTCTTTTCCTATTTGTCCTTTGCAAGGTGCTAATGCTGATTTTAAGGTCGCAGGAGAAAGAGTTCTGCATTTAGCAAAGCGGAAAAACAGCAGCTAAGTGTGGAGAATCGGAAACCTGATTTGAATAAGAGTAACCAGATTGTAGGGACTTTAAATAGAATGGCAACTAATGTAATTAAAATGAAAAGGTTCAAAGCACATTAAAGGCCATTAATATGCAATAAGGAAATTCTTAACTTGCTATATCTCCAAATACACAGTCCTGAAGGTGAAAGGAACAGCGCCCGTAAAAGCCTCTCAGGGAGGGCATTGGGTTCAGTGCATGAGAAAGGTTCAGCTGCAAATCCTTCCGTGGAAAGTTTGGTTGTTGCAGGATGCTTGGTGTGATCGAGCCTTGATAACAAGCTCTAGGCACGCTCCAGCCATGGAGCAGATCCACGTGGGAGCTGAACAAACCTTCGTCGTACACTGTGGTCTCCTTCAATCTCTCAAGGTCCACCAAGCCAGATAAATGCAGACAGACGAAACAGAGGAAGGGTCAGGTTGGTTCCATCGTTGAGTTGTCCTCATGGCTGTCCCCATGTCCTGCAGTGGCTGTGCCAGTTGCTTCGAAAGAAAGCACGCCCTGACATACCCAACCTCCAGGGAATTTCCTTCCCAGCCTCCATCGCTGGATGCTAGCTTGAGTCCTTAGACCAGATTATGGCCCTAAATATAGCTTCCTTTCAGGAGCAGATTGTTTTATTTTAGCAGCAGAAATGGATGACATTTTTTTGGACCGCGAAACGGCATTAATAGCATCGCTATTCTACCATTTTTCAAAGCTTCAAAAAAACGAAATGAAAAATTCCCATTACGTATGATCCTTTCTACAGCGAAAGGATTAAAACCAGTCAACACAAGCCCTGCACGTCCTAATTAACTCCTTTTCTTGTAGGTTTAAATGATTCATTTAAGCTCCCTGCATAAATATACATTTCACTTAATGGAACTGGAATTTTGCCATGGACACCACTCAGAGCAGGATTACACCTCTGTGCAGCAGAGAAGCTGGGTAAATATATACCCCTGAAACTCCACAAAAACAGCAACAAATATTTGGAAGAGTAGCAGAAAATAGCAACTGATGGATGGCAAATTCTCCTTGTTGGGACCAAAGAATTTTTGTTTGGAGGTGTCATAGCCACCGCTGGGTGGGGATGCAGGGACCTCACGTGCTCCCTCATACCTACACACAGACTTTGAATATTCTCACAGGAACTATTCCCAAGCGTATGTTTAACAGATTAGGTTTTACACAGTGTGTCCCACCTCCAGAAACTGCCATATGCCAGATCTCCCAAATTAAGGACTTATATTTCTTTTGCATGATGACAACGCAACTTGTTCTCCAGCAGGAATCCTCGTACTCCTGCTCAGACTGCTGCCCAAGGAAAGCTGTGAGACAGTTTTTTGGACCTTGCATTTGTCAGGAGCTGCTGGGATGTGCTGTTTTCCAAGTGCTGGTGTTTGAGATGCTGTGTGCTAACCATAGGGGCAAAGCTCTCCTTGAATATTAAAGCAACGCAGCTCGCTGTATAGCTCTGAAATACTTGGTGTCTGCAATTTGCTCTTCTGCCTTTTTGATAGAAAATCTTAAAAAACAAACAACAAAAGTTTTCAGTCTCAGTAGCTGTCTCTGAGTTAAATAAATAGATGTGACAGTAGAAAACATACACCCATTGCAGTGACATCGTAGAGATTTATGTTGTTACAGCATGAAAGAACTCCAGATTTAATTCCACTTAATGGAAGATGATCCCACCAGGGACAACCTTTAGGCAGAAACTGTAAGAGTCCACCCACAGCTTCTTAAAAATAATAAATAAAAAAATAAATAATAAAAATAATAGCCTCATGGCTGTCATCCTCTGCTCTGGGAGATGCAGGTGCCTTTGCATTCCCAGACCAGAAAATTTCTTCGTGCTACAGGAGGGAAATTTCTCCTTCCTCTTCCCCTTGATTTTGGTGCCTTTCTTGGGGATCTCACTGCATCTCAGTGGGACAGGAAGGACAGAGAGGGGGAAAAGGGGCCCAGGCAGAATGCTATGTCACAGGTAGAAGAAGGAGGGATGTGTCTCAGCATTAAGAAATGACGATGAATCAGCAGTGATGGGTGAGAGCTTTGGCTAATGTATGTCCATGGAGCTAAGGCAGTGAGTGGACCCAAAGGGCTGACACCACTGCGTGCTGTTTTTGTTACATCTGCATCTGGCCCCTCTAATCTTTAGCAGTAAAACTGATTTTCTACTTCTCTCAGTTTGACTGCTAAATCTCCTGCTTTATTATGTAACTTCATTGTCTTGAAGCAAGAGACGAATCCCAAGGATTTTCATTCTCCTTCCAGCTGCTATTTGCTGTCCTATAAAGGAAAGCCAAAACCCAAACACAACCCAGATGCTAAAGTGAATTCTAGAGACTGGTAGGATTCCATATTATAGTTTTTAGCTGAGAAACCAGAAAATTCTGAATCCAGTGATGGGAAAGTAACAGATACCATTTCCAAGGGGATACATAATAACGCTAAGAGTGGATAACTAGGAAGGCTGCATAATTGCATCAATTACAGATACGACAACAGTGCCTTTTGCATTTGAAATGAAGTAGACACTCTGGGTATGAAGATCATCACATACTGGTGTCATTGTTTGATATGAAAGAAATCTTTGACCCTGAAGGCTTTACGAAATCTCTTCTGGAGTTGTTGGGGTTTTTTTGTTCCTGCTGAGTATCTTTCACAGCCCAACATGTAAGAGGACAGCATTGACTGGTCTGAAGATGGAGATGACACGAGGTTTCTCGGTACTCCATACAGAGAAATGACCTTCTGGATGTCACAGAAGTTACTGGGATTTCAAAGGGAATGTATTTGCTTCCAATTAAAAGCCCAGACCAGAAGTAGGAAACTTATGCAACGAAGTAATTAAAGCAAATTCCTCTCCATCCCTGTGTGCCTCTTGTCCCACCAGGCAGGGGCTTCCATTCCACTAGCCATGTTTGTTGGCCAGGGCTCACGATGGGTCAGCTGAGACTGTGTCCCTTCCAGGTGACACCAGAGAGTGACGTGCCCAGGCTGGAACAGAAAGCAAGGTAGAAAATGTCAGTGGCATAGAAAAAAAAATTGCAATATTAAGTCTTAATTTTGACATGTAAATTATATGTCATTAAGCTTACGAGGATTCTGTATAGAAACCTCAGTGGGACTGTAATACTTCCACAAACTCAGGGTTCTGCTCATCAGGTGGAAAATAGCTTCATCAGCCTCATTTTTTTAATTCTCACACAACTGTGCCTTGAATTAGCCCACTCCCTTCCAATGACCTTTCTTGCAGCATATTTTGGATATTAAGAAGAGCTGGATCTGGGGCAGAGCACTTCACCCCTCAAGCCAGGAAGCTGAGATGCAGCCAACTCAGAGGGACTTTTTCTTTTTTTCGTTTTTTTTTTTTTTTAACCATGCACGCTGCCAAAAGATTAGAAATGACAATCATCAACAAGAACGAGAGCCAGGGTAGGACAGGGCTGCCTGCAATAACAGAGGGAACCACTCTGACAGTGCTGGAAATGCTCCTCCAGGGTTCACAGAGGCCAAGGGGTTCTCAACCCTTCTCGTAGGGTGGATGATGTTTTGGTACTGAGATTCTCTGGTGAGAACATGATCCCACGGACCCCACCTCTCCTTCCATTGGAAAGAGAGGCAGCTTCAGCAGTTGCTTACGTGGGAAGTGACGGTAATGAGAGAGAATTGAATGTGGCTTTAGCTGCCTTTAAATGATTTAACAGCTGGATGTAAGGAGATGTGACCACCACAAAAGTTGTTCCATTGGTTTTAGGAGCTGGACAGGCTTCCAAGAGAGCGAGCCAATTTAAGAGCTTAAATACGGTGCCTGTGGGAATCCCAGAGCTGAGCACCAGCCTGGGACACTTATCTTCTTCAGGCCCCAATGAGATGGGAAATGCAGCCATCCCCACCAGGGAAGCGAGCGCATGACGTGAAGATGGCTCCAATGACATTGGCTTTGTCACAAAAGCTGCACAAACCCCTCCGTGGGGAGATGAGCTTTAAGCAGGCAGAGCTTTCTACCAAAGGTCTAAGAAAAACGTGCGCTGGTCCAAAAGAAATCTGCTGGATGTTCCTCAGGGCAAGAAGTTTTGGAACAACTAATGGTTAATGAGTTTGGTAGAAACACGCCTGGAACAAGTGTACAAAAAGAATGCTGCAGAGGGGGAAAAAATGTGCAGCTGAAGTTTTCATAGAAATCTTTTTTTCTTTCAAAAAAATCTTTGCATTTCTTGCATTTCTGTTGTATAAATTCCAGCTCTATCCATTCCTTCCGGTGTGGGTAATCGCAGAGCTTTGTGTTATGCTGCAGAGTTCAGAAATCTTTGTCCTTGCCTAAACTTTGCACTCCGGGCCTTGTTTATGAGCTGTCTGGAGAGGATCTGAGACTCAATGGAGCATTGTTCAATAAATAATAAAAGCCAGACACAACTGGGTTTCTCTTTATATGAGGCTTTTCCCATAGGAGATACTATATAAAAAATCTGATGTGTAAGAACACGGATTCTGCCTCGATGGGATATAATTTAAACTCATCACATTAACTACCACTTTGACACAGCGTGATTTATAACATCACATGTGAAACATAAAGTCACTTGATGGGACCTCGCTGTGATTTAGATTCTGGAGGAAGCTGTAATTCCTTTCTGTCCCTGTGATATATCTAAGTGGCACTTTGCTTCATGTTTAATAACAAAAGAATTAAGCAAGAAGAATTTAAGTGAATTAAAAAAAGCCTTCCTGGCCCACCTCACTTGTGCTGAAGAGTCACATTTGCCCGTTCATCTCAGCTTGTGATAAGTATTGCAGTGCTGAAATTATGGTGCCTGTCCCATTTAAAATACCTACGCTGAGGGCAGAGTTAATGTAGCAGATGTTCAGATTTCTTGGTGCTTGCTCAAGGCCCAGATTAGATAGCCCTGCTCCGTAATCACTCTGTTTTCTTCTGGTCAGTAACACTTAGTTTCATCTTCACCCAAAGCACAGTTGTTGAAACCAGATATGTGATAAAGGCTTTTTGTGATAAAGGGAGCCAAGCCTCTCATCTTCCTGAAATCCCGTTACTGAGCAGTGCAAGTGGTGACAGCCCCCTTGTTCCAGGCAATTCCTGAGTTTTGCATAAATTCTGTATCTTTTGGAATCAAAGGACAGAATTACAGCCTATGCTCTCGCGTAATTGCTTTTTCTACACTTTTGTCACCCATCTGCTTATTGCTCATATCCATCAGCCTCAACCTTTTCATTAGTTCATCTGTTTGAAAGACGTAGCGATCAGGTATGAAAAGGGGCTTAAGATAACGTGTCATTGTCTCTTGGAGTATGAGTTAAGTGATATTAGTAGTGAAATGTTCCATAAATCACCTTTATCTGCGCAGCTGGATGGGATTTAAAGGAACATGGTCAAAAAGACAAGGACGTGTCTTTACCTTTGCATTACTCAAAATGCCTAAGGCCAGACTGTAGCTTGATCTGACACAGCTTTCATCACCTTTCCTTGCAGAGCTTGTCCTGTTAGAAAGGCTCTCACAGCTCTACAGTTCAAAATGAACAACATTTGCCCTTGGACTTCTACCTGCCAAAATTCTACTTTTGTCCAAATTTTAGTGGCAATAGAAAGCCCAGGAGCAGGTCTCTGCACAACAGGCCCAGTAACTTTTTCCTTGCAGAGCTTTCCTTGCAGAGCTTGTCCTGTTAGAAAGGCTCTCACAGCTCTACAGTTCAAAATGAACAACATTTGCCCTTGGACTTCTACCTGCCAAAATTCTACTTTTGTCCAAATTTTAGTGGCAATAGAAAGCCCAGGAGCAGGTCTCTGCACAACAGGCCCAGTAACCTCCATGCTGGAGTGTTCTCTTGCCATAACCCATCTCTCTGCATCCTTCTTAGGAGGAACTAAACTGAAAATCTGCAGGAAAGCACAATACAACGTCACTGCTCCTAACCACAAGAAGAATTTGGGGATCTATGAGAAGGTTTTGCTGAGGCTCTTCCAACCTGAGGCAGCCCAGACTCAGATGTAAAGCTGAGCAACAGATAAGCAATGAGGATGGGAAGAAAATTCAACATCCAGCTGGCCTTGGAGGCAATTCCAGGCAGGAGGGCACTCATAATCCTGGTCTGGGTGATTTGAGGATAGATGTGGCCGGAGCCTGGCAGGTCAGATGCCAAGTACTGTGGCCTGTGTAAACCCACATGATGGATAAATCCCACCTGGAGCTTTGAGTTGTTATTTTCAACCTCTTTTAAGGACGGATTCTTAAAGCTAAGATGGCAAACATAATAAAATAGTTGGTTAAAAAATACACCGTATCCCAAAAGCCAGTGAAAACAGGGGAACGATTCCTCTTTGTTTCAGTGAGGTTTGGGTCTGGCCATCGCTTTGGCCCATGGCTGGGAGAGAAGTGGAGAGTAAACACAAATAAGAAGTGGGCAATCAGGTATGTGACTCCTGCTGGTGATTCAGCAGTGAATGAGTCCTCTGTTTGGCCAGGGCGTTGAGTGGCCGCGTCCACATGTCCACTCTTGTTCAGGCTGTACTAACAGGAAGGCAACTGCATATTTGTGGCAGGCTTGAGTTGGGAAAGCTTCATTTGAGCCAATAAGGACCCGTTCTGCCCTACCACCATCACCATAAACCATCTGATATTTTAAGAAGCTTGCACTGCAGATTTCCATATCTCCAAAATAAAATTGCATCTTTGCAAGGAGAGGAGGAAAAGGAGTCTGAAACCAAAACATTTGGGAAACCACAAAAGACTGTGGCTGACATCTATCTTCTCATTCAAGCTGGATACACTGGAGTAGCAAGTCTTACTCAAAGAGCAGAAATTAGAAGCAGCTTGTAGGGACAGCTTCCCCACGAGATCTGCCCAGAGATCAGCCCCTACCTCCAGCTCTGCACTAAGGGTGATAGAGCTGACCATAGAGGTGTGTAGAACATGAGCACCAGAATAAACAGAGGGCAGGAAATGAGCTGTCAAATGGGGCTTCAAAGTCCTTTAGGAAGGGCAGATGCTCATCACACCTCTGGTGGAATGCAGTCTGAAGCCAGCGTGCTTGGGTGGATGAGGCGTTGACCACAATGGGCTTTGAATGGAACTTGCAGAAGTATTCATGGTAATGCAACTCCAACAATTTCAGCATTGTGTCTTCCTAAATGAGTATAAAATCAGGCCTAATAATGGATGCTTTTCTGGGCAACCTGATACTCCAGAGCCTTCTGAACACAGAAGCAGAGGGATAACAATGGAAATAAAATGAGAGCCATCCTAAAGGCATGATCCAGGCTGTTACCAGTCTCATCCAGTCCTTTCTGCCTGCTGTTCACCTTGAATGACTGTAATTTCTTCTAAAAAGGGAATGTACCTAGAAAGTACCCTTTTTTGTGGGGACCATATGCAACATTTTTGAGGGAATGTGAAGATTTTCTGGGTGTCTTACACAGCCCAGGTTCTATATAAGTTGCTCAAATAGAGGAAGCCTCCATCAGAGGAGGGCCCCAAGGTCCAGCTGGGATGGGCTGCACGTGGGGGCCCCCAGTAACCCACACTGTGCCCACGGTGTCTGAGAAATGGCTTTTCTGCAGGGCAGCAGAAGATGGCTCCAAGAAGCACTTCCGTGCTCTCTGCATCTTGTGGGATTCTAAATTTAATTGATCTGTCTTCATTAAGTATTTTGAGATTCTCCTAATTACATCGCAGCACCGTATTTACGTTCTTTTTAAGGAAAGCAGGCTAAGAGGAGGAAGAACAGGGAGCCGCCAAGACAGCAGCAAAGCAAAAGGAAGAGAGCTTCTTTGCAGAATGTTTTCTCAGGTGTAAGAAAGGGGAAGGCTGTTTCCAGCCAAAGACATCAAAGGAGGGAACCCCCTCCCCAGGCTGTTGTGCTGGGGGTGGTTGGGCTTGGCTCAGCAGCCCAGGAGTGACTCAGAGGGACAGGGAGCGATGTTTTTCATGTGTAATCCGGAATGGGTAGGAGCTTTTGTTTGGGAACCTTTGCAACTCCCTGAGTGAGTTCATCCCAGTGAGGTCAGCAGATAAAACATATTGGAGACAGGTGCAGAAATCACCCTGAGTTCTTAGCACAAGTGCTTTAAGTGCTCTTTAGCACTGCTTGGATCAGTGTTGCATTGCTCTGAGCTTGGTTCCCTTGCCAGCAAGGGGATGCTGCATGCAGTCAAATGGCCTTTTGGTCATGGTGCTAAGTAATCCACGGCCCTTTCCTCCCATAGCCATCCCAAATGGCTCCTTCCATCCCAAGGACCCAATGGGTCCTTCCATCTCAGACCATCATCTGCAAGATGGCAGCACCTGCAGAGCCTGGAGAAGCCACTGCCCGGTGTCAGCAGTCCCTGTGCTGATCTCACAGCCTTCCAAAGCCACTTAAGAACAGAGAGTACTCAGCAGTGCGTTGCTCAATAGTCACACCCCCCAAATGTACATGGTTGGGAAGACAATTTCTCTCCCATGTGCAAGAGAACAAGATTGGTTTGTGAAGGAGCTTGCATGGCACAGCTTGTCCCATGAGCAGGGCTAAAGGAATGCAGTGACAAAGGACACTCCTTGTCCCCATGTCCCTCTGACTGAGAGACAGGGACTGAAGGCATCTCGGGGGAGATTAGGGGTTTTTAAGCATGGGGCAGAGCCGGAGCACTTTGAAGTTGCATGGGCTAACGAAGAGAACACTTTGTCCTGGAGAATGGGAAGTGGGGTGGGACCGCTGGCTCTCGGTGACCTGTTGTGTAGCACTGCCTAATTTGCCCATTGTCTCTCTTGTCTATTTAAATCTGAAGCTCTTGGGGGCACCATATGTATTTACACAATGGGGCCACGATTTCCATAGCGCTTGTGCTAATTATCCAACACAAATAATTAATGGATGGAACAAGTTCTGGCTCCAGGGTTGAGCTTCTAACCACCTGCCCTGCTTGTGACTTGAGGCCAACTTGATTGCAGCACAGCGAACACAATACCATGCAGAAAGCCCAGAAATGATCCAACTATTTTTCAGAATACAATATCAAGCAATCTCAAACCACATCAGCTCTTTTCTTCACCTAGTCTGGCTGCATCCTTCCATAACTGCTAAAAACAAATAGCCTAATCAAAGACTATTAGTGCTATTAACCACTGCTGGATATTACCGTGTCGCAAGAATACGAGAGACAGCAGCAAGCTCTTGGACCCACGCCATCACTTTATTACTTATTACTTATTTTTATATAGCCTTTGGCATGGCAAGGAGTCCTTCTTTAATTATAAACAGGAATGAAGAAGCCACAAGAGGAAATCATACAGTATTGTAGCCGGATAACTGGTACTGCACTGATTACACAGGGGCTCTTATCAAAGCTGACACAGTGCTGGGGCTGAGCAGATATTGTGCTGGAAGCCACAGGCTGTGCGTGGGAGAGAGCCTCGAAGCGGACGTAAGAGCAGTGTAATTCTGCTGAATTGAATTCTCCATGGAGAACTTTTTTTGTTTCCTTTTTTTTTTTTTTCTCTCTCTCTCCTTCTCTCCCTCTGCATTAAGGAAATAGGAGAAAAGTAAAGACGAGTCCTGGGAGACGGAGAAATAAGATAAATGTGTAACCTTTTCACTCCTCCTTTCAACATGTTGGGGGGGTGGGAGGGGGAGAAACCTCAGTTTGACACAGAGATGAGCTCTGGATAAGGACAGTTGTTTGTGGAACCATGAGAAAACTCCTGAATCCCATTTAAGTCTCTCCCCAGAAGGGGATAACTGCTGTTTGTTTATCTTGCCAAAGCCTTGCCAGGTTTCTGGAGGGACTGTCAGTCCCACCTTCTCTGTAGGCTCTAAGGACCCTGCTACTGTCACCGGACCTTGGTCTGTGCTGTTCTCAGTGCTCAGCCCCACTGAGACATGATGCTGCTCCGAGCTCTCCCAGGACCCCAGAACGAATTTGTCTGGGACTCAAGCAGAAGTCACCAAAGGGCTGCTGGAGCAGAGGCCATAAAGCTGCTTTTTTTAATAGTGTCTCCACCTCCAATAGGCTTTGAGACCATGGGAAGAATCCTACTGTTTTGGATGCTGTTCTCTCCACGGGTAGATGCATCTCTAGGGATGTCTGTCCCCCTGCAGCCCTGGTGGGGTTGGAGCTCCCCAGGGGATGTGCTTTTGGCATAGGTGATGTTGGCCTGGCAAATCTTCCAACTACCCCAAAATGTGGGAAAATGTAGGCTGATCGCCTAGCATGGAGCAGAGGTCTAGTGTCACTCCTTGAGCTAACACATCCCTCTCTGTTATTCCAGGCTACAAAGAACCCATGAACCGAAAGTCAATGGAGGTTGGTACATGGAGCTTTGAGCCAGGCTGCCTCGAGTCACTGCTACTCCCAATGTGACCAATGGTTTTGTTTTCTCAAGATCTTCCCCTCTGCTCAGATACCAGCCCTGTCTCTGTACATTTAAACCCTTACAATGATCCTGTGGGTGCCTACAGAGGGTCGGAAGCCTTTTAATTTTGTGGGGTTCCGTATTAGCAAAACGAATCCTTCTGAGCTTCATTGTCTATCTTTTTGCCCTTGGTTCCCACTCTTGATTGTTTTTCCAGCCAAACTCATCGAAGACCCATAAATAATCGTGTCAGAGCTGCAGACATCTTCCAACCCTTTTAATTTTTTTCCAAAAGCCCCAGATACCATCTCTGCTGATTGAAGCCAAGCACTGTGGAGGGTTGGTGAACGTGAAGCTTTCATTGCCTACAATCTATAAAGGAACAGAAAGCCAGCACGTATTTTTATTGTGCCCAAAGGGGATTCAGATCAAGGGTTTGGATGAACTTCCTTGTCTTTCTTTGCTCCAAGTACTTCGTTCTTATAACAAAGTAGATAATTTACTAGTGATTTGGGTGATAATGTGGAGCCAAATTCTTGGTGGTTTCCTTCACTGGGCTCCCTCTGCAGAGAACTGAGTTCTGGTGACATCTCAGGCGATGGAGCAGCGTCATGGACAGATCCCACTGCTCACTGCTGCACCTGGGGCTGCATCTGCACAAGCATCTCTCGTGGGATGGAGCAGGGGGAGAAAATCCTCCTGAAACTGAATGGGCTGGCAGCTAGGGGATGGATCACCTGCCTGACACTGGGAGGATTTCAACAGGTTTGCACTTTCTCTAAGTCACTAAAAGGATGGTTGTACCTTTATTTCCCTTCTTGTTCCTGCAGAGATAAGGATGAAAATCCATCACACGTCTCCATGCATCGGAATCGGATGAAGGAAACCCATTGCACTTCTGAAAACATCCAGAGGGGTTTTGTCCAGAGGTTGAAGCACAGCCCCCAACAGGAAGAGCAGAGGGCATCCACTGTTGGCTCTCCTGTTGGTCCCCTTGGAGCAGTTTGCCATGGCAGTGCCAATGGAGGACTCCAGCTCCAAGGTCACTGTGGTGTCCCAATAGACCACAGGAGTGCCCACATGCAATAAAACAAGTGTCATATAGCAAAATCTATCCACAGCCTTCTTTACCAGCATCCCCATTACATAGAGTTCCCCCTTCACTTACATTACCCACATTGGTTATCCATCCACCTGCCACACTTTGACTCGTCTCGTACCCCCTGAGCAAAATAACAATTGAGAGTCTCGCAAGGTGCAGTGAAATGGAGATCTACCACGTTTAGAATTTAATGTTATTATTTTGATTATTTTTTAATTATTATTTTTATTACAGAAGCAAAAATTGAGCCTGAGTTGCAGCAGGAGGGTTGGAACTTGATGATCTTTGGGGTCCCTTCCAACCCAGGCCATTCTATGATTCTCTGATTCCCCATTTCCCTGTTCTCTGGCCCTTTAAACTGAGATGGGAAAGGCAGAAATTTCATTTCTACTGGGGTAGCTGCCAGCTAGTTCCCAGGGGCCTATGTTCCTTCTAACTCGTAAGGTTGGGGTGGGGTTTTTTTTGTTTGTTTTGTATTTTTATTATTTCTCTTCTTTTTCTTCCTAAGAAAATTGTAGGCCTTCAAAAGCAAACTGTTTATAGAATGGTTTGAGTGATGCACAAAGCTCAGCCTGAGGTTTTCAGGTGCATCTCGTCTGCCATGTGTTTGCGTCTCTGAGTGCTTTGAGTCACATAAGGAAGGAGGTGGCTTCCAAAAATCTCCTTTATGGTCCCACTTTGTCCCAGTCCCAGAGCATGGGGGTGGGGCTCAGGGTGCCTTGCTGGTGTTCTGCTCTGAAATACTGATTGGGAGTTGTATGAATATTTACAGCCCTATGGCTGCTGCCTGGCGTGGATGGAGCCCTGGCTTCTGCAGGGTGAATATTGTGGTGTCTCATTTAAGGGATGGTTTTGTTTCCACGCAAACATTGACTCAGTTTGGGAACAAATAAAATTCAATTTTCGGGTCAAGTAAGTCCTTTATCTGAATTTAGTTAATCATAAATGCACTGCTAATGGGCTGGCTGGTCTTCAGAGGCTACATTTGCCAGAACGTGTCTGAGATTATGAAGCACGTGTATCTTAAGTACAGGAGCACTGTGAGCCTGCTCGAGGAGGGAAGGCAGGTAATGATAACAGCCTGAGATGATAAAGGAGCACTGCGGTCATTAGAAGAGATGTCAGCCTCGTTATCAGCAGGGCAGGGAGCTCCAGCAATGGGCCATGTCTGGAATTACTTATTTTAAGGGTCTGCTTCTTAGCAAAAAAAAGGAAACAAAGCAGCAGTTTGCTTCTGTTCTCAGGCACAGTGCTGCAGCTGGGAACAGCAGCTCCCAGCCAAAGCCTCACCACCCCTTACAGCCACAAGTGTCCATCCCAGGACGAACCCTCACACCCTTTATCAGCCCCTGGAGAAAAGTGGGGGGGGATCCACGCCAACACCCCATGCTCTGTGCTGCTACTGAGCCCTGAAGGCCTCCAGCAGAGAGACAGCATCCTGCTGATGGCAGTGGGCTTCCCCGGTCCCTCCTGGGGAGGAGAAACAGAGGATGCTCAGCAGGAGGTTCTTCCTGCCCTGTGCAGGTGTCTGGCTGTGGGCAGAATGATGATGGTGCCCATCATCAGGTGCCAGCATGGTCCCTGGGCTGAAACTGCAGCAGCTTCTGGGGAGAAGCACCTCCCCAACACGAATATTGTATCAGAGAGAATCACTGAAGTACCTCTGGTGAATCAGCACAGCCAACATCCGAGTTCTCCAAGCAGGCATTTGGTGGTGGTGGCAGAAAATTTTGACTTTTCTGGTTATGCTGATCCACGGGGGTGATGCCACAGGCTCCATCTGTGCCCAACAGGGACAAAAGCAGCTGATGGGGGGTGAAAATTCACCACGGAGCTCCCTTGGCACGGAACCAGAATGGCAGAGGCTCTGTGGCATCGACTCTGCGTTTTCAAGTTTAGTTTTTGCTTCTTCAGGAGATGACTGATAATGGAAAATGGCATTATTTGTATAAAAGAAACCTGTCGTGCAGCAGCACAGGGACCAGCTGTGCTCCTTGCATGTTGCAGTAAGATAGATGCAGTAGTTCTTTAATTTTACAGAAAGCAGCCAAAACTGGGCAAAATGGCTCTGTGACAAGGGACTCTCCCCTAACAGGTGGAAACTGAGGCAAATGCTCTTCCAGGCTTGACCCTGCAAGCATGCACATGTGTGCTCAATTTTAAGCATGAGTGGTTCCTTAATGTCTGTGATTTAAAGGATTACTCATGCTTAAAATTAAATGCACGTGTATGGATGCAGGGAGCTGGATCTTCAATCTCTGTGCCTGGATTTGACCACATCTGACTTGGAGGCAACAGCACCTCCCACACTCATCTCGTTGTGAGCACCAAAATAATCTTATCAGCAACATCTGGGAGGTTGTACAGCGCTTAACACTGCAGTTATTTAAAATTTCTGCAGTAATATATAGGAAAAGCTTGAGCATTGAAGCAGTGCTGATGCCATCCTTGGCCTCTACCTGCACCTCTGAAATTTCTTTTTTTTTTTTTATGGATTTGCTTCAGGAGCAGAAATGTATCCTTGCCATGTTTGATCCATCTGCCCTGAAAGGGTTTTGCTTTAAAACCATCTCATTCTGCCCCTTCTATTCTCTCTGTGTAATTGCACTGGGTCTGCTTTGAGGCTGGGAATAATGATTCCGTGCGAGATTGGCAAGAACTTTCTTCTCCCGGTTAAGATGTGCAGCAAAGAGGAGAAATTGGTGTGTGGCAGAAAATAGTCCTCCTCTCAGCCCCCAATTATTAAAAATGGGTCTCAATTTGCAGCATGAGGGTTTTATGCTCCCTTTTAAACCCTTGCCTGGCTTAAACCTGCATATTCTTTATCTTTATTCATGCCTGAGCTCTTTTTAAAAATCCTCCTACGTGTCTTCAACAATATCTTGAAATAATGAGCCTCACTAATTATGAATTTTTTTTCTTCTCTCCAAGTTTTTTTTAAATCATGAAAAGGGAAAGAAGTACAATCCAACCCCATGGTACCTCTGCAGCAAAAACTCCAAATTCTGCTCTGGTGTGTGAGCACCATCACCTGCACAGGAACCAGAGCCAGATGCACAGCACTGGCAATGCATGAAGTCAGGGATGAGCATTTAGCACGATGCTGAGTGCTGCTCCAAGTGCAAAGTGGAGTTCATTGCTGGAGGAGAGCTCTGAAATGCCCACAGCTGCTTTGCTGCAGGTGTGTGATTGCAGCAAATCAGTGTGAATTTTATTTTTTTTCCCCCAGCTTCTGGAGGCAGCAGTGCTGTGGGATTATCAGCAGGCACTGTGCTGCCAGCACAGCTTCCAAATTCAGGAGAAAATGTTCCACGCTGCCTCGTTTAAGGAGAGGAGAGCCTGTGCTCCTTGCAGCCTGCTCCATCAGCTGGGCTCCAGCACCCTGGACCACAGGTTGGGTTTGCACTCTGAGGACAGCAGATGCTGCTTCTGCCTTTTTCTGTTGTGTAAATGATGCAGAACAAAGCAGCTCCTCAGGCTCGATGCCATCTCTCCCCACCTGATGCAGTCCCTCTGCTAGGGCTCACATTTTACCACTCTTGGTTTCTTTCCAATGTACATCAGCAACGACACAGTGATGGGAGTGGGTCCCCAAATCCGTATTTCTCTCTTCTTTTCCGTGAGGTTGTAGGAGCTTGGATAACCACACACATCCATCCTTGGTGAGGGCTGGAGCTGCCCTGCTCCTGCACAGTGGGATGCTGAGGCTCAGCACCAGGCAGTGCCCCCAGGCAGAGATGGGCTGTGCTGCAGGCAGTGCCGTGCTGGGCCTTTATGTAACGTGGGAGAATAGGGGAACCCAGTGTCTGAGCAGGGAAAATTGCTCCTTCCATAATGACTGTTCCGCTGCCTGGTACAGAGTGGAATAATTAGGGTTTCTTTTCTCTTTAATTAGAAAATGGCAAACATAGATTAATCAATTACAAATGCCTCTTTATACTGCAGCGCACTGCAATTAACATTACTTCAATGTGTTAACAAAGTAGGAGGCCTGTATTTGTAAAGCAACTTCTTGCTGCTTTTTCTTTCTTTCTTCTTTTTCTCGCAGCGTCTGGACCCTTTCCGTTGTCCCTTTCTGCTCTCTCCTTCTGCAGAGGTTTAGCAGCTCGAGATGAGATTTGAAGCCATTATGGGCTGCACAGTGTTAGCAGAGCGGTGCTTTCCAAAGCCCTTTTGGCTGTGCTCAGAGGAATTAACCCGGGGGAAGAAGTGGAATCGGAATTGGAATTGGAATTCACTGGGGTCGCACACTACAATAGCAGAGTAAAAATCCAGGAAATACAATAACTTGATTCATGGCTTGTTTCTTACGCCGCTGCCAAAAGCGTGATTAAGTCACAAAGGGTTCGATCAGGGACACTTAGGAACAAAACCCCGGCTCCGTTGGCATGGTCTATTTTCAGAGTACATCTAGTGCTTGTGCTCGCGTTTAATAGCCTCCAAAGTAACGGAGGGACAAAAAGAGCGGAGGACGGAGCAGGGGAGGGCTCTGGGGAGGAAGCATGGAGCACACAAGCTCTGAGGCAGCAGCACAGGAGGAGGTGGGGGGCTGCTGCATCCCGCCCGCGCTCACCTGCGGCTGCCGAGGGCTGGGAGCAGCGCCCGTGGCTCCATGCATTGCTGCCATCTATTGGGAGCACGCGGCTCGCTCTCGCCTCGATTCCCCCCACGGAGCTGTGAGTGGGGACCGGAGAGATGTCGGACCCAGCAGCACGGTGCTGGCATCTCCTTGGTGAGCAGCGTTCACCTGCGGTGCTTTAGGGCTCCTGCACGCACTGCTCCTATAGCTGTGAGCGGCCCTAAGTGGCCCCTCTGGCTCCCAGGTGTTGGCAGCAGGGTTTAGACTTGGGCAGCACTGATATTGCTCCATAAGCATAGAATGGTTTGGGTTGGAAGGGACCTTAGAGATCATCTTGTTCCAACCTTCCTGCTATGGGCAAGGACACCTTCCACTAGACCAGGTTGCTCAAAGCCCCATCCAGCCTGGCCTTAAGCACTAAAATTCAATAATATTTGAAGTTGTGGTGTTTTGTCCTGAAATGAGTGCACTGGTTGTAGTACTGGATGCACAGGGAGCATTCGGGAGCAAGGATGCTTAAATTTGCGTGCTCCAAAAAAAAGTCTGACCCCGTGCAGTGGTTCTGCACGGCTCTTTGGAATGAGTTTTGGTTGGTCACCCAAGCACGTGGTGAGGAGAAAGGACAAAACTGTGGCCCCTGGGGAAGGAGAGCTGTGTGTGCACGTGGTGTGAGCACTGCGTGTCCGACAGCATCGTGCCGTGGCTGGGAGGCGTGCGGCTCAGCGAGCGCCTATCGGGTTTCTGGAGGTGGCTGCCTGCTCCTTTCTTCCCTGCTGTAATTTAAAGACTCTTAGCACCTTGGATCTGCCCCAAGATGAAATAGGTAGAGCGGGGAGCGGTATCGCTCACACGTTCATCTCGATGTGAAGCCAATGGAAAAACAGGTTGGGCCATTGGGTCAAGTCTTTGTCCAGGTGAAGAGTAAGGCACAGTTCAGTGTTTTCCGCCCTGCCCGGTGGGTGTGATGCAGCGTATTGCTTTGCATTGCAGTGATCCTTCCATCTCAGGTGGTGACACAAATAGGAGCATCCCCCTCTTGCTAAGAGCATCCCCATCCTCTGCACGGTGCTCCCAGTCATCTCTCTTAGGCTGGCAACAGGTCGTCCCGTTGCGCAGCTCTTGGTGATGGCTGGTTGCAAGATGCTGTCGTTCGGGGGGTGATGGGCACTGCATCAAATGGAACAGATGCTCCTTCCCAGAGAAATCTCTCAGGGAGTCGCCAAATATAGCAGCAGCGTTCTGCTCTCTTGCAAAGCAGCTCCATTCAAATTCACAGCTGGTGTGCTTCTACCTCCCGTATCACCCCTCTCGCTCCTGCACGGAGGATACGTGCTCCAAGGAATGGCTCCAGCCCCACTCTGTTGAAGGGGAGTGGGCAATGTGTTGTGCAGCTTATCTGCATCGCTTGGATCCGTGAAGAAATACTGCACAAAGCAGAAATCGTTTCTTGGAGAGTTTGTTGCGTCCCACCTGTGTTTTGTCCTGTGTTGGCACGTTTCCTTAAGACTTCAGATAAAAATGAGAAGGGCTTTTCTGTTTTATTTCTAAACCTTCTAGAACTGATTAGGTGAAAAGAACTCTGTCTTTAGTAAGCTGCACGTGCACTGCTCAGTGGCCTGGCTGCCAAAATCTGCCCTGCCCAAGGGGGAGGACACATGTAGCCGTGCACGGAGAGATCTTTCACCCTGAGCATCGTCCGGAGAAAGACGCCCACCCAATGGATCCCAAAGGTTGGAGGAGAGCAGGAACTTTGTGCTGTGCCATGAACCATGGGCATGGATGTTCCATCATCCATTTGCCTGATGATGGAGCAAAGCATGCACCAAACTACCCAAGGATGGAGCATGGTTGTGTTCCTATCTTTTTTTTTTTATGTGCAAAGTTTGAGATGCAGCTGATTGGGATGCTCGCTGGCAAGTACGTGGTTTCAATTTAGGATGCTGCTGGCTGTTCTCTCTGGAAGGATGCTTTGAACTGGAGCAGCAGCATGTGGCTCACCACAGCTCTGCTGACACAGGAGGCACTGAGCCTTTGAGAGCAGAGGAGGGAGCAGAGCTGCTCCCTGCTCCTTTCATGCCGTTATGTCGTGCGGAAGCCGGGACCACAAAACGTGCTGGGTGGGAGGCTGAGGAGCTGTCTCTCCTCCCAGACATTGGCTGGCTCGGAACAAAAGTGCGTGTGGGAGGGGTTGCATCGTATATGCTCGAGGATGCAAAGGCAAACAGCTTTGTTATAATGTCACCGAAGATGATTTTGGAATTGATAAGGACGGAGCAGCTGGTGCTTCACGGAGCAATAAGCAGCGCTGTCAGGAGGGCGAGGGGGGAAGGAAGCAGAAGTTGGGATGCCCGAGTGCTGCTCCTGCACTGGGAAAAAGGGGCTGCAGGGATTGAATGGGAATGGGGCTTTGGGGTTCTGTCCGTGCCTCTGGGAAAGGATTTTGGGTGAGCAGGGTGCCTGGGTCCCCACTGAGCGCTGGACACATCTGTGCATCAGTTTTCCCCTCTGTAGAATAAAGGGAATTTTCTTCAATGGGACAGAAGATTCCCCTTGAAAAAAGTTTGTGGAACGTCGTTAATGAAATACACTCAACATCGTTGGGGAGAGATAATGACCTTTTTATTTCTTGTGTTCACCGCTGTGTGGTTCAGGTTAACTTGGCTTGTATTCACCTGCTTAGAAATAAAAAAGCAAACTGAATCACCACTGAATGCAAATAGGGGAAAAGCAAATTGTACTGCATGTTCAGCAGTGCCATGTTCTTGCCATGTCGCGTGGCTTAAGGATGTATTCCTCAATAGCCACTGCCCATCCCAGTGTGCATTTATGTAATAACTCCATTGGAAATGAGTTATCCTTGGAGAAATTAGCTCTGCAATGATGAGTGCTTTCCATTTCCTGTGCAGTAACTCCTGGGTAGGCCTCTTATTTAAAAAAAATAATCAAAGAAAAAAAGCAGTTGCAGATAAAATCTATCAAAGACGCATTTTAAACCTCTGAGATATGAGAAGGGCTGGATCTGAGCAACGTGACCTGGGGATGCCAATAGTTTGTTGGGAGTAAGGGCACGTTGAGCTAAAATCTGTGCTTTTCTTAAACAGGAGCCATTTACTAAAGAAATAACTTGCAACTAACAAACATAAATAGACTTGTGCATAGCTTGAGTTCCAACTTTGTCTTCTTTGTTTACCAGGAATTTGTCAGACAACTGTCTAGGGCTCTAATATAACCCATAGAGGCTTCAGGCAGCTCCATAATATATTGGAAGAAAAACTCGATGCAAGGCATCCCTTGCCCAGAAATCCACAGCACGGCGTAGTGCTTCTTGCTTCCAACCATAACCAGGCTGAAAAACTCACCTCGTTGAATAACTTGCCCAAATTGGAGTGTTAATTGCTTTCTGACACCAATGGGTCACTTGGAGAGGACCTGATGGACCTCTGGCCAGGTGCTGCTGTCACCCAGTTGCATCCCATGGGAAGGGCAGGGAGCACAGCTCTGTGCCAGTGAATGTCAACGTGCAGATTTTGTGTTGGTGAGGACACCTGTGCCTAGGTCCTAAGGAATCCATGGGGATTGGGATGAATTTTGCTGCTGTTACAGCACCCGCTCCATCCATCCTAAGATGAGGGATCCATTTTGTTATAGTGAGAAGCAGGCAAAGACCCTACGGATGAATTTGGGAAGGGAACAGGGTTGCTTGGACGCTGGGGTTGGTGCTGCCTTTTCAGACAGAAAAGTATTTAAAAAAAAAAAAAAGTGGAGCTCTATTCAGCCTCTTTAATGAGAAAGCTGAGGCCGCCGGGGGGATGGGAAAGCTCAAGTCTGGCAAATCCTTTGAAGAGTTCGGACCAGCGACCGAAATGTATTTAAGTGTTAGATATGAAACTGCAGCCTTTCTCCCCCCCACCCCCCCTTTTCAATTAACAGTTGGTCCCCAGGCTAGCAGCCTGCTGATTCACTCACAGCGGCCATACAGCTGATGCTTCATAAAGTCTCTGTGTTAATCTAATCCCTAAATAGCTCTGGTCTCCATCACAGTCGCAGCGGTGATTTCGGTTCCAAATTGTAATTTTATTCTTGTCGGCTTCGAAAAGTCAATGGGTTCTGGAGGCGTTGCCTGCCCGGTGGATGGCTCTGATGGAAAAGGGCCATTGTGAACCCAATTTAACATCCCCTTCGGTACGGACAGGGCACGACCCAACGCCTGCCGAAGGCTTTCCGAGAGCTCAGAGTGGGCTTTTGGAGCAGGGCTGTCTCAGGCTATTCTCAGTTTCTGTCTATATATTTAGATGGGATTCTGTGCCTGTATTAGGGCCTTCCACTGCTTCTCATAACCAGAGTAGCTGAGCAACTCTGCATTCTTTGCATCCTTGCCCAAATTTGCACTTTTATTCCCGGAAGCCCCACTGAAGCGCAGAGCTGGTGTGAAGGGAATGAGTTTGCAGATTTTGCTGCGTGAGCTGGCTGCCTGGTGGCATTGTACACTAAAATAACCAAAACTCCAGACTATTTTTAGAACTAGAGCATTCTCAAAAGCTTCCTGCCTTGATTTTTTTTTCTTCCTCTATTGTTCACTACTTTGGGCTACACTGTTGCTCCAGGATTAGCCCCAAAAGCCTAACAGCCCCCAAAGAAGTGATTTTCAGTTTCTGTGCTATGGGCTGTTGTATTACATTGTTGCATCCACACCTCTTCTAGTTGTCTGTTAATTGCTGTTCATCAGTTTGTCTTCATCATAGAGCTTTAGGAGATCTTTGCTACCCTGATCCAGGGCGCGGTGAGTATTTCCAAATGAGACTGTACATCTTGCCTGTGATTTCTGGAGAAGATTTAACCAATTTTCATGTATTACTCCAGGCTCTTTTTTCTCTTATGAACGCTATCTGACAAGCAAAGCTCTGAAATCCTCTGAACAACACCTGCAAAGAGATCTCACCCACCATCAGGAGCTCTCCATACAAAGAGGCAATCTCTCAGCTGGGAAACCAAGAGCTCCATTGCACAAGGTTGCTAAAAGCTTTTCAAAGCTTTGGTGAACTCTTTGGATTGGCTGTTCAGCAGCCATACAGTGGTCACCACGGAGCAATTGCCTTCATCTGGGGCCAACTGGACATCAACCAAATCATCTTCTATGATTCTGTGCTCTTGTAGACCCATTGGCCATTCCCTTCCATAGCGTCGTATATCACAGCATCCTCTATTTGTGACGTTGGGGATTTCAAAGAACTGCCACCAGCTTG
Source organism: Penelope pileata (assembly GCA_013396635.1). Taxonomy (NCBI): domain Eukaryota; kingdom Metazoa; phylum Chordata; class Aves; order Galliformes; family Cracidae; genus Penelope; species Penelope pileata. The sequence continues at coordinate 137,648 of WBMW01004441.1, read as the reverse complement.
AAAGCACAACTACTGTACTGAAGGATGGGGTGTATTTTGGATGGGGAGGGTAAGACTTCACAAACTGGCCAAAAGGATGAGGATAAAAATGGTAAAATCTCTCCGGTTGCTCAGCCCGTCCTGAATAGCGCGGGTTGGATTCCAGTTCTCTCAGCCTTTGTCCAGCCGTGTCTTAAATATCACAAGGGATTAAGCTTCAAGTTACCTGGGTAGCGTGTCCAGCCAGGTCTGAAATATTTAGAGCTGAAGGAGCTGTTGGTGAGTGGTTGGATGGTGTCACGGTGCGGGTCCGGGGCAGCGGTGGCCCGGGGACACCCACGGGATCCCCGCAGTGGGAAGGCAGCTGGCAGGAAACGGGCCCCTTCCTCAGGGTATGAAGAAGTATTTCCTTGAGCACAGGGCTTAACAAAGCCTGGATTCCCACAGATTTGTGTCTTGTGGGCAATTGTTAACTGCGAGTGAAGCTTTTCCCACAACTGGGGCATCTTCCTTCTCTCCCTTCCCCCTTATTTCCCCCGGAGCTCTGCTATCCACTGTGGGGTGCCCAGATTCTGCAGGTTTGGAGTGGAGTGGTTTTTAGGGTTGTCTTCTAAAAACTGTCCTTGCTGACAACTTATTTTTTCCCAAAGTCAGGGTGATGGGGAACTCAGAGGCATTTGTGGCTCCATCAAACGCAGCTGAAGGTGCCCAGAGAATTAAAACGATCAGAAACGTGCACGCGCCCCATGCATATGCAGTGTTTGTAGAAATGTCACCTTGTTAAATCAGGCTAAAATTACTAAGGATGGATTTGAAAATCATGGCAGGTTTTATAAACTTCATTGGTTTTTAATTATCTTGTTGGGTCGGGGATTTTTCCTTTTGTTTTCCTTTTGGTTTTGGGGGGTGTTGGTTCTTTGGATGGTGTGGGTTTTTTGGCTTTTTGTTTTATATAGAGCCCAGTCTTGATGTTTTCAATGAAAAGCATGCCAGCTGAAATTCTGCTCATGTTAAAATGAGGATTGTGGGGGTTATTCTGACTCGTTTTGTACAGACAGAGCAGGACCAAAGTCCTGATTTCTTTATTTTATGCTCTAGCTGTTATCTTGGTTGTTGCCATCCACCATCCACGTGTGGATCAGGCCCTATAGTGCCCGTATCAGCTTCCCAACTCTTTCCTAGGGACAAAAGAACTTTTGTTCTATTTAGAATTCAACTCTGAGCTAAGACAATCGAGTTTCCCAGAAAACCACCCCCAGCATGGAGGTGTTTGTGATGGACAGAGCTGCTCTACTCCATCAGACATCAACCAGAAACCCCAAGCCAAGTTTGTCAACACGCTGCCTTGGCCTGGGCAAATTCCCCGCTCATCCAACGCCTTTAAATGCAGATTCTTATGGCTGAACACCAGCTAAGTGATGATTGGAACAGACAATCAAATTGTGGCTGCTCTGGTTCGAGTTTCCATCTGATGCAACTGCAATCTGGAAGGCAAATCTTAATGGGGGACTACAAAGGGATTGTTCTCTCAGAAGATAACGCGCTGCAGTCCGGGCTGTTATCTGCCGTGCAAATTGATTGTCCCGTTCAGTGATGTCTCTGCGTTCCCATCGCTGGTGCAGGAGATGGTTTGATGCCAAAATCGGCACCGTGGGGCCGAGTGTTGGGCTGCTGCGTGGATGGGTGCTGCAGGGTGAGCTCTGCATCGCTGAGCAGAGGAAAAATGGGGGAAAAGTGAACTGAAACCTTAATAGAAGCCCCTTAGGAAATGGGTGGAGGTGGCATTCCCATGGCCTCCTTGCAATTAGGGGCTGGCTTCAGATCAGCTTTGCATCATGGTCCCCCTTCGGCATCCTTTCCCCTTTCGTTTGTTTGCTCCCCAGGTTCCAGGTTAAGGCCTCACTCTGCTTGCTGACACCTTCTCCAGCCCCTGATCCTGAGGAATCCTAACGAAGGGACCGGAGCAGTTCTCTGACTAAGCTAAAAAATCCAGTTCTGCACTGCTCTGCTGGTTGCTGCGCTAGCGAAGAGCTCGCAGCAGCTGTCAGATATTTATGCAAGCCCTTTTCCTCTTCTATTTTAAGTTCAGTTTTGATTCAAAAAAAGAGGATGGGGGAGAGAGGATGGGGAAAAAAATCAGCTTGGAAATCACACTCCATCGCTCAGAGCTCCCTTCTCCTGGAGGTGCGAGGTGCCCAAGGAGAACCTCCCCAAGGAGATGCAGGGAGGGGATGGGGGTGTCAGTGATGCAGCCCTTTTTATTTAGCAATGCTCAGGGTCTGGCATCCGAGGCAGCAGATGAGGAGCAGAGCAGGCACCGCGGGGTTGGAACGCGTTGTTCGGGGGATGCTTCTGCTCGGGTTTAACCTCCTGGGTGAACTGGAGGTGATGCTGTGCTCAGCCTGGACTTTGCCTGGCACAGGGGAACAGTGGGCAGAGCATCGCTGTTCCTCCCCACGTAGGTTTGGGAGGAATGAGGAGAATGGTGCTACCTTGTCCCCCGATTAGCATAATGAGAATTAGATTATAAAGCTTCCAAGGTCAACAAGACACCACCGTTGGGCTGAGGGTATGGGGGATGCCTTTTTTCTGAGACCACCGCTGAGCGAATGGTTTTTACCAACAGCCCCAACAGAACGTATTGCTGATGTGGAACCTCAGGGAAAATAAGGAAAACACTCCAGGTTTTCATCCAGAAGGACAAGGAGCATCCCAGGGTCTGCACTTCTATAAGCCCAAAATCCAGGAGGCATTGGGCCTCTGAGGGGGTTGCATTGGCCACATGTCAGCCCCCAACGTTGGGACCACAGTGCAACCCCCACAGGGGCTTTCCCATTCCCCTCTATATGTTTTGAATTATGCTCTGCTCACTCATCTCCCCCTATTTAACAAAGCGCTGTGTTATTTAGCGCCTGGCAATTAGGAGTTTTTCCATGAGGATAATTTTTCTAGCTTCTGAAAAATCCCGGGGAGAGAATGATTCCCATGTTAAGTGCCCTGTCAGTAGGGTAACCAGGGTGTTTAATGTGCTGACTTTAGGATCTGCAACTTGTTATGGCAATAAAAAGAAAAAATACAAAACGACACTCTTGCAAAACAAATTCCAGTAACTATTGGCTAGAAAAGTTTTGAGACTTTCTCAAGAGTAAAGTGAGAATGCTGCCATGTCATTCCCTTTTTTTTATTATTTTTTTTTTCTATTTTTTTAAAAAAAATCTGTTGTGCAAATTGAAATATATATTGCTGTCTGACTCCTGCCTGCCTTATTTCACACCTTGTGCTGAGGACACCCTGCAAGAGGCCGAGCAGGGACCGCTCTGCCTGTAAACAGGGGAAAGATCTTCCCTAGGATCCTTCCCCAGCACACACAAAAAAAGCAAATTCATGATTCATGAAGGCTCTGGCCATAGATCTTGCAAAGAAATGCTTGGCAGCTTTAGAGAATAGCTGGGTTTATTTTAACCTTTAAGAATGACACCAATTTCACAGCTGTTAATGCTATGTGGCTCCTACGCTTTCCAATGCAAATTGCACATGAAGGGCTAATGCATTTTGATGAAAGGGGGGGTGAGGCAGAATCTCCATATTAATGTGCCAATATCTTTGTTCTGAAGTGTTTAATTTTATGCTTTAATGAGAGATCCTCTTTCTGGTTAAGGCAAGCCTTTGCAAGTAACTATTTGGATATTTGCTGGTGTCATCAGGCTGTGGAGCGGGGAGGGGGAGGAGGTTGGGGGGTGCCTCTGGGGCAGGATGGGGTCTGTGTAGATCTGAGTGTCCCTTGGTAAAATCTGGCCCAGAGCTCCCCAAAATTGGGGTTGGGATTGACTTTTGCTGCAGCCAAATCTGTTGTTTCCCCTTCCACCAAGGGGTACTTCCATCGGGCAGATCGTGGCCAGATGCCGCGAGCCAAGTGCTGAAAGTTCTTTATCTCTGATATGTGGGGCCCATTTGGGCTTAATCAAAATCCCATTGAAACAGGCAGCCAGGGTGTAGAGCACGGGATTACAAGTAATGCTGGGTTATTATTATTCATCACTTTTCATCATGCGCTGCATTTACAAGACACAGAACGAGCCGAGCAGAAATATGCTAAAATACGCAGTTGCTTTTATTAAAAAAATCAAATTGTGCAAAGTGAATAAATCACGTCGTGCAGTGATATGAGAAGACCTTTAACTTGTGTTCATTTATGTCTCCAATTAGCCCAAACGCTGCAGAAGACAATAGTTGCAACCTTATGTTGGGCGTTAAGCAATCGGACCTCAAACACAGAGCGGTCACGACCCAATTAAACCTATTCTGACTTTTTGCATGTAAACCAGCATCATTAAATCCCTTTGAACAGGGAAATTGTGAGCGAGGAAAGGCATTCTTCTTGCTGCCAGGTGCATGGAGGAGGCCAACGCGACGGCTCCCGGTGGCTTTGTCGGGGCAGACACCCAGGTAGCTCCCATTGGATGGTGTCTCTTGGAACAAGTCCTGACATTACCGACTCTGGTGCAGCCAGGGTTATTCATTTGGGCTAAGCAGATTAAAAGGTTCTGCTTAGCCTCTCCCTTACTTTGCTTTTATACTGGCAGTGTAATTGAAGCGACTCCTGGGTTAGAACTCCGCGCCGGGGAATCGCATCCAGACGGCGTGCGGTGACGCGTCCCAAGGACGGCGCGGATGGAGGGCGAAGGTTGCATTTGGCATCTGGCCGTTGGCCTCACAAGCACCTGTTGGGGAGCAGGTCCGGCCAGATGCTCCCAAACTGCTGGAGAGCTCTCGAGGCATGGGCTTTGCTCCATGGGGAGAAATAACTGCGTGCACCAGTAGAGGTTGGGGGGTGACCTGCTGGAGAGGAGCTGTGCAGAGAGGGACCTGGGGGTCCTGGTAGACAACAGG
>WBMW01004441.1:107200-128090 GCA_013396635.1 Penelope pileata | reverse complement strand
GGGGGGGGGGGCACATGCGACTTTGAAGAATGCAGTAACCTAGAAACTGCCTGCTGCTAGCATTTATTTCCAAAAACTGATGGCTATGAGTTTGATGGTACTGTAAAAATGCGTTTGTGACATTTAGCAAAGTTGCTTTTACAATAGATAAAGAAAAAAAGATTGCTGGCAAGTCAGCACTGGATGTCTCTACTTTGTGCACTATAGATGCTGAGATAAGTTGGACACATTGTCTTGAACAATGGAAATTAAAAATCTGTCTTCTACTATACTGAAAAGATATTAGGTCTCTAATTTGGAGCTCATTAACAGATGTCTTATTTTAGATCTGCAAGGCTCTGCAGCATTATACCAGGGTGTTTGCTCAATTTCCTTTTGTATTTGGTTGCTATAGAAACATAGGGTCTCACTATTGCACTGTGCCTAAAACAATAAAAGCTTAATGCATACTAAGTCTGCTGAAAGCAAAGTTATAATTTGAACCTGTGGAAACATAATTATGGGAATGACTTGTGCGACGGTGAGGTTATGAACTGGGGAGAGGATGATCTTACCAAATATTTCTCCCTTCAGGCATGTAGGCAGGAGCATGAGGAGGGGTTAATTTTTTTTCATTATATTTTCTTCCCTGTAAAGATCCTCGTTGTGAGATACGTCTTTAGGCTACAACTTAGTTCTTAGCAAGGTGTGTCCTCTTCCACTAAATGCAAATCCCCACTTTTCCCACACCTAGGATCTCGATGGGAGACCCTGCCTTTGCATTTCTTCCTAAAGAATGTCTCGTAACATGATCTGCAAAAGTAATGAATATGCCTTGCACAGACACATAAGGGGACAGATGTTCAGCTCGCCAAAAGAGGTTAATCCCCGCTAACTTCAGGGCAATCGTGGCAATACTGCTGATTCATTGCTTAAACACATACTATCTGCACGAAAAAAGATGGGATGACATGGATACCCTCCTGCCCAGACTGACTCCTGCCTCTGAGATGTTAATTATGCATGGTCATCTCCATTACCTTCACTTTCTGTGCCTAAATGTCCCTTCTCTCTGTGAATCTCCAGCAATATAACCTTCCTTGGTTATGCTTGCAAATTGCTGGATACCATGTTGGTATTTAGCACCAAGCTCCTTGGTTGAGTCCTTTGTAGCACCAACAATTAACACGGCGAGGGGTCGGAACTGGACGATCTCTAAGGTCCCTTCCAACCCAAACCATTCTATGGTGACTACAAACAACCTTGCGGGTCCATTCTCCTGCTCCTGCCCTATCCAGAGGAGCTCCAAAAACACCGTAGATGCATTATTAGGTTGGAATGGACCTGCAAGTCTCCACCTACCCTAAGGCTCTCACTCCTCACCTCTCTTTTAATCCACAACAACCCACTGAATATTTTGGTCTCCATCCCTTGATTTGCCAGCGATGTGCTGTTGCACCATTTACGTTACGAACTCACTTTGCAGCGCCTTTTGCCTCTCTTTGTCCCCTCTCCCTCCATCCCAAGGAGCAGCAGGGCTGCCCCTGGCCCATACTGGGCACGGCATGGTTGGGTGTTGCAGAAGGGTGATGGGTGCTGACGCCGTGCCTCTCTCCACAGCTGAGGTGGTTCGCTGCCTGAACAGTGCCCTCCAGGTGGGCTGCGGGGCCTTCGCCTGCCTGGAGAACTCCACGTGCGACACGGACGGGATGTACGACATCTGCAAGTCCTTCCTCTACAGCGCTGCTAAATTTGACACTCAGGTACGGTGCGCACAGAAAGGGAATGGGGGTAACACCTCACCCCTGGGGCTGCCTTGTGCCCCGTCCCAGCAAGGTGCTTCTACAAATCCCAAAGCATGTCCAAAAGCTCTAAAATTCTGCTGGTGGAGATGGGCTCCGTGCTTGACCCTAAGTTTTTTACAGCTTTTCCCATTGCTTGGCCGCTCTCTGAGCCACGGCTTTGGGTTTTGGCCACGAGCGCATCCTTCAGGGCTATTTTCTGCAGCACATTTTCCACATACTGTACGCTATGTGTGAGGACTTGGCAGGGAGCGCTCGGCGGGGCGGAGAGCGAAGTTTCCTCTTCAGGAGGAAACATAAACGTTCTTCGCACAAAGTGAGCGCTCTGACTGTGGGACCTGGCACGGCGCTGGGGTTTGCGTTGGAAGTCTCCGGGGCTGGGAATGGATCGGCCCCTCCGGAGCTGCAGCCGCTGGCAGCAGGGTAAATAGAATATCAGAGCACGGTGGTTCTGCCAAAGGCCCTTTTCCTTCACTTTTTCTTCCCAAAATGTGCTTGAAGGACAAACATGAAAGCCCTCGGAGCATCCAGATGTGCTCGGTCCCTGGTGTGCAGGGAGCAGGATTTGGTCCATCAGTGATGCTCCTAAGGATGCTCACACAAATGCTTCCATTGCTTAAATCTTTTAGCAACAGGAGGTTGCTGTTCTTGATGTGCATCCCAAGTGAGCGCTCGGGGTCCTGTTCCCTGCTGTGCTTGGTAAGAGACCTCCAGCAGGTCTATAATTGCAGCAAGGAATTAATTAACAGCAGCCAGCCATAGCAGAGTGTTCTGCCATCCCTCTCTCTGAAATCTGTTGCAGTTTAAGGGTTTTTTCTGTTTCCAGGGAAAAGCTTTTGTGAAAGAAAGCTTGAAATGCATCGCAAACGGGGTCACGTCCAAGGTGTTCCTTGCCATCCGGAGGTGCTCCACCTTCCAAAGAATGATCTCCGAGGTGCAGGAGGAGTGCTACAGCAAGCTGGACATGTGCGGCATCGCCAAGCGGAACCCCGAAGCCATCACAGAGGTCGTGCAGCTCCCAAATCAATTCTCAAACCGGTACGTGGAGCCTTTCCTCGGCCAAAATGTCCTTCCAAAATGGGCAGCGGAGAGGCACCAAGGTGGTAACTTCTCCCAAATCCTAACGCAGCTCGGCCTCAGTAATGCTCTCTGCCTTTTCAATCCTCGTTAAGTTTTACCAGCATTCTTCTGATTCTCCTTTTGGTAAATACGCTTATAAACATCTCCGGGGGAGAATCGTAAAATTAACTGGACACGCATTGCTTCAGAGCCCGGAGCTGGTTTCAGCGCTGGTTCTCTTAGTCTGGATGCTGTGTAATGGCAAGCAGACCTTTACACACCAGTCCAGTTGGCTTAGTGCAGCGTCTGTCGCATCGAGCCCTTAAGAGCTTCTCAACCTATTGCAGCTTGGTTTGCTTCTTCAGCCTGGGGCCATCTTTGGTGGGTTTCTGGCACACAGCAGATGAGCCCTGGCCCCCTGTCCTACTGCAGCACTATGAAGAATTAGGAAAGAAATCCAGCAAATGGGATCTGTGTCCTTATTGTGGCATGATCCAGTTGATCCTGTTTCTAGGAACGGTCTGGTGTCCCTAATGGGGTCTCTTTTAGGGTTGTTTTCACCCCTGCTCCTTGATAGCAAAGGCTGCCTGCAGGAACGAGCACGTCACGCTGCTTTATCTGAGCACAGCCCTGCCCTGTCCCCATCCTCCAAGGACAAGGGACAGAGAGAGGCTTCAGGGAGCTGCTGCAGTCTGCGCAGTCACGCTGCAGGGGCAGGGATTTCTTCCTCTAAATCCTGGAACAACCAGTGCTGAGTCTTGTGATTGGGATAAAAGGGATCTTTTTTGAACACTTTGAGTAAATATGCTCTAGAATTGGAGAGCAAACAGAGCAAGCTGCAGTGGAAGGTGGTGGCTGGCTGTGGCCAACCCTGGAGCTCCTCTGGGGTGGCTTTTTGGCTTCATTTTGAAGCATCTTCAGCCTACAGAGCTATCTGAGCACAGGGGGGATGGTGATGTATAGATGTGTGTGTATGTATGTAGATCTGTACGTATAGATGTTGTGTCTCTGCCTAGTATAAATTCATTAGGGAAAATTTGATTGTAGACTATTACATCCAGAAATTATCCTTGGGGGAAGGTAATTCCTCCAGACAAGGAGGGAATTAGTAGGAACCAAACTCATTCTCCATCAATCTGGGAGCTCAAATGTGGCTTTTTCTCCCTCTTCCCTTCTTCCCCCAAGCAAATTTGGGAGAGCTTTGCTTGTGCATTCCCCCAAAGACAGGGACGGGGGGCAGGCAGCAGCAGCACCAACGTTTTGCAGGGTTTGTACCTGGGATTTCTGGCCAGGGCTGCAGGGACGAAGGGGGATGCAGGGACACAGACCAGGGAGGGAGCAGCAGTGGTGTTGGCTGCACGTGTTTGGGACATTTGTCTGCTCTGTCCCGGGGCAGCGGGAACGCCTCCCCCACCACCGCCAGCCCGCCTCGAAGCCAGAGGATATTATGACATGTTGAGTAACAAAAGCAGCAGGATTTCCCAGCTAATAGTTTACATTAAGGTCTCCTAAAGCATCCTGCTTTCCCAGCCCCTGTCCCAACATAGCCACGGAATAAGAATGTGCCACTTGGCCTGGGACGCCGAGAGGAAGTAGTTAAAGGTCATAGCATCTTCCTGTGATTTAATCTCATGGCAGGGGCAGAGGAAAGCCTTGCTGCCTTTGCTCTTGGCTATGGAGAGGCATCGCTGAGCCACCGGGTGCAGCTCTGGCTGTGACTGTGCAGGAGGTGCAGCACTGGGTAGACCCATTCCTCGTGCCCTGCAGACAGGGATGGGTTTAAGCATGGTTTGCAACCAATGCGTTCACCGCCAGCTCCTGTGCATGCCCCAGACCTCAGCAGCACTGCTGTGCTCCTGGTGCTTTTGTGCTTCGAGGGCAGCACAAACTTTAACCTCACCTGACCCCCGCTGACAGCTCTAAAGGCCAAAGCTGAGCGCTAGGACAGGAGCTTGAAGGCGAAGTCTCATTTCCCTCTTCCTTCCCCTCCTCCTCCTGCAGGTTATTCTCTTCTCTGCTCCTGTGGAAAAATGTCACGGTGACCTTAAAGGCTTAAAATAAGTTCCCCGTTGTCCTTTCAGGCAGAAGTACACATGGGACTGCCCCTCTTTTCCCTTTTTCTGTCCTTAGGGAGATGCTCTGCGGTGCGGTCCATGCACACAGGGCTGTGCTGTGCCATAGGATCGCTCCTCGGAGCTCCGTGCACTGGGGAAACAGCACAGCCCAATTCCTGGCTCCCTCTTGGAGCAGAGAACGTGTGCTGGGGGCTGCAGGAGGGCAGCAGCAGGCAGGCACGCAACAGGGGAAAGCAGAAGGTCCCCGCTCGTGATTTAATGCACGGTCAGCCCGCTGCGAGTGACAGTTGTGTGTCCCCACGATCTGTCCCCAGGGAGCACGTGCATCTGTCAGGCTCTGAGTTGCGCTGAGCTTCTCCCTCCTCTGGTCCTTTTCTGCTGTGTGTGCAGGGGAGGGGAGGGAGGGAGGGAGGGAAGGGGCTGGAGCCAGAGCTGCTCAGAGGTACTGGGAAGCACTGGGATGGATTTGTTTGCAGGAAGGGCCACCCTGGCTCGGAGCAGAGCTCCGTTCAGTCTGTTATAGTGCCTGTCTATTAGAAAGGTGTAATTTATTTTTTTTTTCCTAAAGCTCTGGAATCCTGGGGTGTTTAGTGGAGTAAAACACACACTGAAGGCAGTTACATCGACTTAGCTCCAGTGTGACACGAGCATCACTTGTGCGTGTAGATCCAGGAGCATCTGCTCGTCTGGGACAACGACATCAGACGTTGGCCCGGTTGTATTCCTGCCTTCATCATGGGCACAAAACCTCTGGGCCAGGGCATTTGTTAGGTGCAGTGAGAATACATACATTGAGTGCTGCCAAATCAATTTCAGACATCTAGTGGCGCTAAGGGATGTGGTTTGGGGATGGGACTCGGTAGATCAGGCTGATGGTTGGACCTCATGATCTTAAAGACTTTTCCAACCTTGACATGTTTATAGAATCATCCTGAACCACCTAAAAACGCTGATTCCAGTCGCTGTGACTCTACAAACGTATCCTGAATCATAGAAGGGCTTGGGTGGGAAGAGACCTCAAGAATCATCAAGTTCCATCCCCCAAACCCTGTATCCTGTATTATTTCAAACTCTGATTTTCATGGCTTTGCTGCATGGGTGGTTCTGTTGGCTTGGGATCAGCTCTCACCTTGTTTCCCTGGTCTTGCTGGAAGATGCCGTTGAGTAACAGGCGGTGACTGTCCCGCAGGTATTACAACAAGCTGGTGAGAAGCCTGCTGGAGTGTGACGAAGAGACTGTGAGCACCATCAAGGACAGCTTGATGGAGAAGATCGGGCCCAACATGGCCAGCCTCTTCCACCTGCTGCAGACGGACCACTGCGCCCAGGGCCACCCGCGCACGGACTTCGCCCGGAGACGCATCACGGAGCCGCAGAAGCTCAAACTCTACTTCAGGAACCTCCGAGGTGAGGGGTCCAGCCCGGCCCACGCCAAGCGCGGCTCCGCCGAAAGCGCGTAACGCCTCGGGAGCGCGATGGGTGTAAGGGATGCTAAGCACTACCAAAGCTGAAGTCTCTCTTCTAGAGGAGTAATGCACCCGAACCAAGTGTACTGTAGCTAGTTTTAATAACAACTAGGACCTGGTTTTAGATTTAGTCGTTAACGTTTTCTATTCCTCTCCAACCAACTTTTGCATGGGTCTGTGTTCAGTGTCTCAGCTTTCCCGCCGTCGCAATGTCTCCATCTCTTTTCTTCCCCACAAAAAGTTATCCCGAGCAATCCTAGTCTTAAATAGGACCGTACAGCAGTCAGGCCTTCAGACACCAAACTCTAGAGTACTGTAACACTAACACCACTGAGGTCTGAAGATTTGGCACCCAGGAGAATAGCTGATTCTCCCTTGTAGCAAGCTGGTAGGCGACAATAGATGCACTAACAACTATTGCACATCCTAAAGATGTCAATGGAATTCGTGTTATGAATCTGTGCTGGCCATGGACGAATATGAATGTCATATTCCTGGTCTCTTAGCGTCATGCAGTCCTAATCCTTCCAACACAGCTCCGTTAACCCGTTGGTTTTCCAAGCTCGCTGCCTGGGGGTGGTTCTCATTGCTGTGACCTGGCACCACCGTGCAAAATGAGCAAACCGACCCCCCCGGCACGCAGCAAACCAGGAAGGGAACATTTTGTACTCCGGAAATGATGAAAAGCGGTGCCAGTCTATGGTTAAAGCTAGTCAGAGGGTTACATAATCTTGCATTGTATTTAAAAGCTAACATCTATGTACTGTATTTAACTGTCTTAAAGCTTTAAAAGAAATCTAACAGAAGCAAACCCTGTCTTAAGACAAGAGTGTTAAAGGTCTTGCTCTAACTGTGGTATAAATAGTTTTAAAATCTGTCGTGTACTGTACATAAATTCCACGAGAGTCTGCTTGACAGGAGCAGAATATAATAACTTTATTGCATAAACTTAGTTTTGTAAGTTAGCTATTTTTTTTTCCTGGAAATAGTATCTCTGTCCTACTCAAAGAGTTCACATTCTACTCTGTGGCCTTTTTATAATGGAAGAGAGAAAACGTTTAGAACAGAAGTGATTAAGACAGGGCCAGAAATCAGCCTCTCTTCATAGGTGAAATGGAGGGGAAAGCAAAAGCAAAATGGAAAAAAGCAAGGAGTGGGTTCAGCTGGCCAGTGCTATCTGCGTAGATGAGTTGTGCCCAGTGGGTGAGTGCTGCTGGAGAGCTGCTTGGGGGAACGCCAGGTGGCTGCTTGGGGATCCAGAGCTAAAACACCCCTTAGAAAGGCGATTTCTGGGGAAAAGCAGGAAAAAAAAAAAAAAAAAATCAGAAAAATTCTCAGCTTCGGCAGCAAAGCAGCGTGCCTGCCTCGCGGAGGACGCACGCACGAAGCTCTCAGACCTGCCTTTCCTCCCACCCATCTCTCCTGCAGCCTCAGCGAACAGGACCGGAGCCTCCGGTCCCACGGCAGCAGCTGGGGGCCTGCCCCCGACGCCGCTCTCCGCACAGTAGCCCGGCGGCTTCGGCGAGCCAAAAAAAAGCCGCAGCGTGGCACGGGATCAGCACGGCCAGCTCCAAATCTGTCCCGCTAGAGCCCGTCTGCGGCGTGGATGACTCTTGCTCAACTAGTTAGAGAGCTAATAAAGGAGGTATCTATTTTTCTTTTCAAAATCTAAAGCAATATAACTTTTTTTTTTTTTAAACCACAAAGCCTTTAAACAATAACTTGCTGCTAATATATTGAAACCAGATGCAGTGGCAGCGTTTCTCATATTGCTGTCTTCATTAAATGTAGCCCAAAAGTGCTGTCGTGAAATTGGAAGCAGCAAAAAAAATGTTGCTGACGGTAGAGGGTTGGGGTTTTTGTTTTGTTTGGTTCTTGAATACTCTGAATCGTGCAGTCCAGGACAAACAAGATGCAATATTGCTTGTTCTTAAAGTCAGGTGTATGTAGAGTCCGATACAATAAAGTTTTGCAAGGTGAAAACCAAAGTCCTCTTGAATATCGTGACCACAAAAGTTTGACTTTTGCTTAGGACCTGGTGCACCCTACACCATTGGGAAGGATACAAAACCAGGAGACGTGCTGGGGCTGTGCGTTGAGTATGTCTCTGTTTGGGGCCATGGTTACCAAAAGGTTTCACCCAGCTGGAGGATGGCTGTGGGCTCTGGGAAGCAGCTCCCATTTGGGTTCCCCATGGGTTCCCCATGGCAGAGCTCACTGAGGACACCCAGATGCTCTGGTGGCTGTTGGCTTCCCTGCTGCTTTGTGCAGTGCTCCTATGAAAACCCAAAGAAACTCTATGAAGACGATTTGAGGTCAGATTGAAGCTAGCCCAAAACCCATCTTCTTGGGTTCTCGTAATTTTTTTTTATTTTTCAGCAGAACCTAAGCTCGTTTTCCCTTTAGGTTGATGACTAAGTAACCTCCCCCCCATTTCAATTTGCTGTAAGCACCCCCTGTGCAAACCAACTATGACCATCGCCCTGGATGCGCGATGTTGGATGGAGCCCTGACTTTGCCATGAGGCCTTTGGGCTGCTCAGCACATCAAACCCAGCAGTGAGGAAGCTGCGAGCACAGAGCCGTTAAATCAAAAGGTTTTTGGGGTTCACCTTGCCAAACTTTTGCCATCTAGCCTAAGCTGGTCGATAAAACTCCCCCCTATCAGCGGAGGAGGACGCGGGGGCACTTCCCATCGAGTGGGAAGAGTGCCCCATTGGTATGGTCTGAAAGAGGTGAGAGATCCCCCTGGAGATGGGGAATGATTCTCAACACAAAGTCCAGCTATTTCACACTTTATTTAATCTCTGATGCTTTATTTTTTTAATCTCGCGTTCACTGCAGAAATGATTTCTCTCGGGGGCGGGGAGGGGCTTCTCTAGAAATGTTTGCATGATTCTCATTGTGATTTGTTTGCACTTTAGATGTTTTGTGCCATTATAAATTTGCATTATGTATTTATAATTTAAAGATACTTAGAAGGGGGGAGAGAGTTTTGGGTTTTTTTTTTGTTTTTTTTTGTTTTTTTGCTGAGTACTGGAATAAACAGATAGCATATCTGGTATATGTCATTATTTATTGTTTAAATTACATTTTTAAAGCTCAGTGTGTTCATATAAAGGTTATTTGAAACATATCATAGTAATGAGAAAGATGCAAGTTATTTTCTTTGCTTATTTTTATAATTGAAGATGCATAACATAATGAGGCCTATGTTGGATTTTCTTCTGCAATGAAATAAAAACGTCAAATTTAAGGATTTTTTTTGGTGTCTGGCTCTTTCATTGAACCTCACTGACTGGTGGGCATGGTCCTGCCCACCGAGCGCGTGATTGTTCCCATTTGTGATGGAGCATCGTAGCTTCTACATCCCTGCTGGGTGCTGGATGTCTTGGGTTCAGCTCCTGAGTGCAGCCAGAGGCTCAGCAAGGAAGTTCAAGGGAGAACAGAAGGAAAACCATTTCCCGATCCTTAGTTCAAGAGAACGAAGGGCTAAATATTAGCAACACGGAGAAAATAAAATCTGTTCTTCCTTGTTTCGCCCAGCAACTTAGAAATTACACTCCAAAGGGGCTATTCATATTTTCCTTTTATTGAAATCTCTTTTTAGCCAAAAGCTCAGCTCGCAATAAGGTAGAGTAAGTCACCCAAACTGGAATTTCCCATTCTCTGCACCCAAAAGCTGGGCACAGCAAGCTGCTGGGAGGTCTCCTGGCTGCAGGTGAGCTTTGCTATTGCAGCAGGATTTAATTTGTCAGAAAAAGGTGGGGAGAGCAATCACTGACATCACCTGAAGCACCTGGCTCTCTTGTTGGGGTTCTCCTAAATTCTTCTGAAAATATTCGAAGGAGAAAGGATTGCTAAGAAACATCAATGTCATGTCCATGAGTGAGTGCCAAATCAGCCAGGCTGGAGCACAACCACAGTTCCAAACTATACACAAATGCCATTCAGTCACCAGGCCAAGACAGCCTGGAGATGGATGTCACCATTGGCCTTGGCTTTTCCATGAGTAGAAATCCCCAAATCACTTTTCGAGCACATGCACCTACTGTAACTCAGCAGCTGCTTGGGGACAAACCCACCCATCCCGTTTTCTAGCAGCAGCATTAGAACTGGCCAAAAAAATTAGGTATCAATGGGAATAATTAAAAAAACTACAGATTTTTTTTTAAAAATGGGGATAAACGGTGAATTATACATTTCTAGAAACAAAGCCAGTTCCCATTTCCACTCCTGCAAAAAGGCAGCCCTGGAAGTGGTACAGATGCCACACTTAAAAGCTGAGTTTCACAGCCATTTCGTAATTAATAACCATTATAAATAATTACTGTCAATACAGGGTACTATCCCTGTGCAGAGTTCATAAATTTCAGCCTGTATGGCTTTCTCATTCACAAACCACATGTGTAAAATGAAATCGTTCGTGGAGAAATTGAGATTGTACAGAAGAAAACACCTTACCCCAAAGCGTGCAGTGGAAATTTGGGTATTTTGGTGAGAACCACACGACAAATTCTGCTTGAAATCTTCCTGCTGTGCAACAGGAGCTCTCCAGCGTGGCTCAGAGCATGGTCCCCTGTTTTCCAAGAGATTGCAGCATGGCAATACACGATTTCCTTCCTCCTCCTGAATTTGGGATGGACTTCTTGGAGGGATAACGTATCCTATAGATAAAAAATAAGTCTGAATTCACACAGTGTATAAAGCAGGCAGCATGAGTCAAGTGAAGTTCTTTTAAAGAACGAAAGAGTTAATCAAACTTTTCAAGTTTATTATTATTTTCATTATTATTGCTATTAAAAGTTTATTATTATTATTATCTCCATCATTATTATCGTTGAAAATTTCATTTCTTGGCACATTTTTGCCTTCCCAGCCCCAACTGCAACAGTATTTCTGAAATGAAACTCTTTCCCAGGAGCTAACAACAAAAAAAGACACGTTCAGCCCGGTGCTAATAAGGAGTGTTTTGATTTTAAAGGCTGCCAGCAGCACGGGTCCAATCCAAGTGCCACCATGGTGGAAATTCCACGCAGAAAGGGATCTGAAGAGAGGAAATCTCAGCACAGCAATGGAGAACGGAGCACACTGAGGTCCTGCTTGTCATCTTCAAATGGAACAAACTGCCCAGGAGTTAATTTGATTTGGCCGAGGACCAAGGTGCATGATTGACTGATGTTCTTGTCTTGTCCTTTTCTTTTTACCTTTTTTTTTTGTTTGTTTGTTTCAATACAAAACAAGGGGAAAATCATTTCAGATTTTCCTGGCCCTCACCCTTCCTGCTTTGCTGTTCTGAGAAAGGGGAGAGAAAGAGAAAGACCAAGAGCAAGGGAGAAGGAGTGTGATCTTTGGCACTTGGAGTGACGCTGCACGGAGTGCCTGGGAGCAAAATTTGGGAACAGGCTTCACTTCCTGCCTCCTGTGAGCTTAGAAAAATAAAGAGCAGAAAAAAAAACCCTCCCACAATCTAAGAAAGGACATTGTCTTTGCCGTCGTGATTCAGCCCGTACGACCGGGAATATGAAAGAAGTTTGAAAAAAAAAAAGAAGTGAAGTAGGACGCTAAAAATACGATCAAAGTTCAAACAAATTGAGTCTGGACTGATTGTTCCCATCGTGCAAGGGTGAATGGGTGCCACGCAGAGGGAAAAGGCAAAGCAAATGGGTGCAGGCTTTGTGGGTTCAAAGTGGGGATCTCATGGTTGAGCTAAAAATTCAATCTATGTTCTCATGTATTTCTGTGGCCAAAAATGTTGGGGATGGATTTGGAGGGGATCATGCCTCTTGAAATCACAGAATCCTAAAACAGAATCATAGAATCATTCAGTTTGGAGAAGAGCTCTAAGATAACCAAGTCCAACCCCAGCCCAAGCCCACTGACCCAGGGCCCCAGGTTCCACATCTCCACGGTTCTTGAACACCTCCAGGGACGGTGACTCCACCACTCCCTGGGCAGCCGTGCCAGTGCATCACCACTCTTCCAGAGATGAAATTTTCCCTAAGATTGAACCTGAACCTCCCCTGGCACAACCTGAGGCCGTCATATCAATCCCACTCCTTCCATGGGCTGCTTGGAGGGAGGGACACGCAGCCCTTCAAGCTCATGGACAGCAGGGCTCAGGAGAAAGAGCTGCTCCCAGAAATGACTTTTGTTCCATATATCAGCACGTTCCAAGGAGACACCCCTTCCTCACCATGCTCACCATCCACAAACTTGTGTTTTCCAAGCCTGGGTTCTTCTTTGAAAGCGCCAAATTTGGCGTTAGAGATCATTTTTGCTGTAAACCCCATTTATCTCTGTGATTGAGAGGGATCCCTGCTGCAAGTTCAAGAACCTTAGGCAGCAAATACCTGAGATAGGCACAGGCATAGTTTTATTCCAGCCGACAGCTGGAAAAACTTGTAAAACCAGTGTGAGCTCATGGGGGAGATGTAATTATTTTCACACAGATGGGATTTTTTTCTCGTTTCACTCCTCTTTGGCTCTCGTTTTTTGGCAGACCGAGATGCCAGGGTAGGAGCCAGGCCATGGGGAAGAAGGGACACCTCTATGGGACAATCCCAGCTGGGATGGATGCTGCAGCTCCAAGCACAAAGGCAGCTGCTCGTGGTGATTATTTAGAGGCAAAAACCCATTTCGCAGAAACAGGGAGAAAATTGCAGTTGGTTTCTCTGAGTTTCCTTCGGGGCTTTGTTTCATCTCTTTGTTGTTGGAGCTGCAGCACCAAATCACTGCTCCTCTCTGGACACATCGCTCGGCTCCGAGCAACGCTCCGTGCTCAGCAGAGCCGTTCCCCTCTCCAGCAGGCAGTCCAGAGAAGCAGAACGAGCCCAACTCTTTATTTTAATTTCTATGCTGGTAATAAATCCTCATAGGCTTTAATTTTTTTCCAGAATCTTTTTCAGTGGCAATGTTTGCTTAGTGGCTTCACGTGTTTCTCAGACTCACTTCTACTCTCAGGCTGTGATTTTGATGGGAAAGAGGTGTCCATCTGTGGGCATCCAGTTCACATTTGTGGCCAATTAACTTTAGTGCCTAATTACCTAAACGAAGTCCCTTGGATCCTTTCCTATATGTTCTTTTATCCCTACAGCCCCAGGGAAGAGCCCTGTGGGGTGGGCACTGAAGAACCCCCAAATAATCAATTTTAAAAAATTAAAATAATCAATTTTTTTAAAAAATGATTATTGAGCAAAAAGAGAGGANATTTAAAAAATTAAAATAATCAATTTTAAAAAATTGATTATTGAGCAAAAAGAGAGGAATTCAACTGCTTTATGGGGTTTATCCCTCCTCCCTATGTGCTTTCCCCCTTCTCCCATGCCCACATGAGGCTGATGCCATGCACCTGCCCGCCAACCAAAAAGCCTCAATTTCAGCCCAGATTTGTCACATTCTCTCTGTTTTCACACAGAAAACCCCTTCCTTCCTCCCTCACCCCACCATATCCTGCCATGAGGCTGTGGATCTTTCCTGCCCAGGAGGGGAAATCTTTCCTTCCTTTGGACAGAGGCACCGTTCTCAGGAAGAGGGACCGATGGGCAGCGATCACCATCCCAAATCCCAATGGGAAAATGCATGAGAGCAAGGGCAGAGCCGTCATCGGTGAGTCAGGAGCATCCCAACGACGCACGAGCCCTTTCCTCTTCGTCACCAGCCAGGGCCAGGCACCCTGCAGCCCCTGGCCCCACTCTGATTGATGGCGAGCAGAGTTTTTATCGCGGCATCGGAGGAAAGAGCTGTGGGCAGATCCACCCATGGGGATGCACAGCCCCGGAGCTGGATTCCCAGGTCAGGGAGCAAACTTCCCTTAAGGATGGGGAGTGGTATGGGCTGGACAAAAAAATGAGATTACCAGAAGGGGAATGTTGGTTTTTCCTCCGGTGTGGAAAAACGTTCTGCTCTGCTCCCAGCATTGTGCAGCTGGGTTCTGCCTCAGGGTGGGCTCAGAGCCCGAGCCTGACCCCATCGTTAGGCACCCATCAGAGCCAAGCACTGAAGACCTTTGCTCAAAGTACTTTGGGGAAGGGCAGCATCCAGAGGAATTTTCCACAAATACCCCAGAATTTTCCCAACATTTCCTTTGAAAAAGCCAAATTTTGAGATATCTCTCAAGCATGGAAGAGCAAATCCGCATCAGCTGAGGCCATCACAGCCCCAATGCAGGTGACCACAGCCACCACCCCAATCCCATTTGGCATTAATCACAGCCAAGTGCAGGAGATATTTGCTCAAAGCCATTGGCGCTTTGGGGGAGGGCAGCATCCAGAGGAATTTTCCACCAACATCCCAGAATTTTCTCAGTGTTCTCTTTGAAAAAGCCAAATTTTCAGGTATTCAGCAAGCCTGGAAGAGCCACATCAGCTGAGGCCTTCGCAGCCCCGACGCAGATGACCACAGCCACCACCCCACCCCATTTGCTCAAAGTGGCATTGCCAGGGGCTGGCATCCAACCCCAACGTCTCCCAAACGTCACCGCCAAGCACGATCGTGCCATGGAGCTGCATGTGTTGGTACCTGGCTTGTCTTTAAGGTCTTCCACTCAATCTTGCGGCAATGAAGGCTTTCATCTGCCATCAGCACAGCAAATAGCTCTCTGCATTCCAACTACTGGAAAATCTCGCTGTTTGCCATCGAGAGTAAAAAATTCTCCCCTATAGCTTGAATTTCCAGCAGGCAGCGTCCGGGAGGCAGAGCCGGGACCTGGCACGACGTGCCTGAGCTTTTCCAGCATCCCTGATGGGCACGATATGAAGGGATGAATAACGCTGTGGTTTGCTAAATTAATGTGTGCTCCTGGATGCGCTCGGCTCCTCGTCACGCAGGCGGTGGATGTTGGGTTAACACCGTAACGAGCTCCTTGCACGCGGGGTGAGCAATCAGCCAGGGGTGTGAGCAGTGCAAAGCAGTTGGGAGATGTGGGACAGCTCCCTGCCACCTCCTGGATCACATCTGAGCTCCCCAAATCCCCAAATTCACCCCTGGGATGAAGCCAGCCAAGCCATGCCAAGGATGGGTTTGGATGAAGCAATGGCATGGAAGAAAAGAGGGTGATGGGTTCACCCTCTGCTCTCTTCTGGTGCAGCATTTCAGCCCTCCAGCTCTGCTGAAATTTGCTGTGAAGGCAATTACTGATGAAATCTCAAGAAGTTCAGGATTTGGGCATCGCTCCATTAATCCCAGCCCAAAATCCATCCTGGGAAAAGGGAGGAAGCTGTCGCAGCCCCAGCACAACATCACTGCCAGGGGTTCCTGGTGCAACCCAAGGGCTGATTGCTCCAAATCCACCCCAGAATCCAGGGTGCTCTTTGCCTTTCCTCCCTGGGAGTCTCTGCTGTGTTTTCAGCTGCACCTCCAGCCCCCATTAATGCTGGCAGCGCTCTAAAGATAGATCCGAGCCGAGATTATCGGCCCGAGCGGTATTAATAGGAGGCAGCTGCTCTTTAAAGAGGCTTTTAAATAATGTAAAGAAACTTGGTCATATTTTTAAAAGCCTTTTAAGTGAGCTGAGCCCTCGGAAGATGGCCCGATGTTTTTTCTTTTTTTTTTTTTTTGCCAGAGAACGCTGGGAAATTCTTGGGGTATGGAGGGATCCATCCCATAGCCCAACTCTGACTGCCTTCCCCTGGCAAGAAAAATGAAAAAAATAGCAAAAAAAAAAAAAAAAAAAAAAGGCAAAAATGCAAAAAAAAAACAAAATTAAAACAGTGATATTGGGGACTGAATGGGAAGTGGATGGCACTTAAATCATAGAATCATAGAATATCCCAACTTGGAAGGGATGCATAAGGCTCATTGAGTCCAACTCCTGTCTCTGTATAAAAGCAGTGAATGGCCAAATGGTTTTTTGGGCTGGATCGTGCAGAAGTGCTGCAGCGTGGTGATGCCCACCCCATGGGCAGCGATGCTGGGGGCGTATCCCACCCCTGTGCCACCTCTGCATGGCCCCAAAATGTCCCCTGGGGTTTGCAGGGATGGAGCTGGACCACGCTGGAGGGGTGAAAGCACCAAGATCTCCTCTTGCAATATCCCCATGGTCTGCACTGTGACATTTGGGGACACGGTCCAGGCCCAGGGCACCATGGAGGCTCCCAGAAATCCCATATAGAGCTCCCAACCTGCCCAATCCATCCCAACACGCACAATCCACACACGTGTGCTCATAAGGAGCCTCTTCCTTTTGGCAGCCTTTTAGCTTGAGAGTGGAAAACCACACAGCTCCCCTCAGAGCTGATGGTCGGGTCGTTAATCATCGTTAGGAAAATAAAAAATGGGTCGCAAAGAGGATGCCACGCCGTGAGCACTGCACGGCGGCTTTGCAGGGATTCACCCATTCCCAGCGCCGCAGGAAGTTGCTCACAGGCACTTTGTGTGCTTTAAGGGTGGGTAGGGTGACAAAGAGGAAATCTCTGACACGGAGGAGCTGATAGAGCATGATGCATTTCCCCCTGCCCTGTGAATTCGTTGAGGCAGCATTTCACTTAAATATTGTCACTCCGATGTGTGGATTCCACGGATGACATCGGAGAGAATTGAGCAGTTCTCCTTAGTTTAGGGTTATTAACTCAGATATTTTAAGCCGCTTTTCGTCTCAACAGCAAAACGCTGTCTCCTCAATCTAAATAAATATCTCCAATAACCAAAAGGGGGAAAAAAAAATAAAGCAAAATGCCCCAAAAACCAAATACAAGCAGTGAGGCTCTTGGTTGTGCCAAAGCAGAAAGCAAACCTCTGCTACCCGCCAATAACAAACAGCCGTGCAGCACCTGGTGCTTGCAAACTATGGAGCAACGGGGATGCACGAGGACCACTGGGGTGAATCCATGTTTGTAAGTGAGGATGTGGAGGTTTGGGTAAAGCTGGGATGCCAGCAGATAACGGATGGAGATCCACCAGCACGGACCTGCAGCATCCCAGAGGAACTCCAGCAAGCTGCGGGGCCATGCACAATTTTCCCTTTTTTTTTTTTTTTTTTTTTATTTTTTCCCTTTTGCAGCTCGCTCCACCACTGCTCTTGTGCCATCTACCGACCGAATGCTGCTTACTCCCTGCCTGCAAAGCTCAGCACTGCTCGGCCTGCTGGCACCCAGCGCTGCCTCCTGCAGCCCCCCAGTGCCTCATCCCCTCCCTCCCTGCATCGCATCCTCAGCAACGGGGCTCGATCGCAGCAAAAGCAAAAAAATGATGAGAGAATTCCGCTCTTCACTCATCTTTTCTGCACCGAGGGGGTGCAGAAAAGCAGCATCTCAGCAGCACAGCACCAGCAAGGTGCATGCACAGACACAAACTCTGTGTGCCCGAGGGCAGAGATGTGGCACAGAGGAGCCCCGATTTGCCCAAGGATGCTCCCTGCATCCATCTCCTTAGAAAAAGTGACAAAGCACCCAGAACGTCAATTTTTTTTTGTAAAAAAAAAATTGGGCAGCACTGGGGGACACTAAATTATTCACAGCACCACCCAAACATCCCATTTAAACGTAACGCCGAGGTGGGAGCACACCTGGCACCGATCGGTGCTTTTACATCCCAAGAGCAACGCAGCAGCCCCCAGACTCCGCACCCACTTTCCCCCATGGGCAGAGGAGCACGGAGGGGATGGATTTTTTGCTCTTTCCTTCGCTGCTCATCACTGAGCTCGGGCAGGGATGGAGCTGCACGTCCGCTGCGGCCAAGCAGAGGGCACTGCAGCCCCGGGATCGGGCGGAGCGGACCCATCCGTCCCCGTAATCGCCGTGGTTTCAACACGTTCCCCCCCAAATCCGAAGCCGCAGATAAAAGGTGGTGGTGAGAAGCAGCCCCACAGCCTCTGAGTGATGGTCCCATAGAGCAGGGAGGGGAGCTCTGCTTTGGCTTAGAAAGTAAAACCTGGGGAAAATGGGGAAAAAATAGAAGATAACCGAGGGCAGGAGGTGGCAGTGTGCTCCAACTCCGGTGTTCCAGCCTCGTGTTTCACCACTTGAAGCTGTGGTTTCAGCCCATAGAAAGCTTTCTGAAGTTTCAATGTTATTTTTGTCTTCGGGGGAAAAAAAAAATAGCGTTTTCTTACTTTTTTCCCCCACAGTGTTTGTTGGGAAGCTCTGCAGCGAGCTCTGCTCTCTCTCGTCTGCCCTGCCACTCGCTTCCCACCATCACTTCCTTTTTTCCTGCTTTTTTTATTTTATTCCACCAATGAAAAAGGGATGGAGAGCAGTTGGGAAGAAGAAGAGGGCAGCAAAAACCCTTCAGAGATGGATTTCATCGCACGGAAGCGTAGAGCATCCCCTCAGCAGCCCCCACGCCGCTCACAGTGCTTGCAGCCCACTCCTCATTCCCACTTTGCTCTGAGCACAGACCCTCCTGACTCGGGCAGGGTCACATTTCCAGAGCCCTGGGTGCTCCTCAGTGAGTCCAATGGTACCCTCAGAAACCAGAATTCACCATAAGCACCCAGCTTGGACCAGCCAGAAGCAGCATCCTCCCAGTTTCACCTAATGTAGTTACAATGGACAGCGATATCCCTGGGTGGATGCAGTGAAATCAATTCCAGCTCAGCACGGCATCCTGCCCTGCACTGAGCTCCATTTTCCTCTGTTTTCCCCCAATCCAACCCTGAGAGCTCATCCAACCAAACTCCATCCATCTCCATAGCACGCAGCCATTAGGGGCGGATGCAGCCACTCACCCCAATCCCTTCCTGCTCATCTCGCTCTCAGCCAAGCATTTCACCTCGGCGCCGGCTGCCATCAGCAGGGCAAGGTGTAGTGTTACCCACTGCGGTGCTCCCTGGGTCCCCTTGAGACGTGGCAATGAGGGATGGGCATCCCCGGGGCTGCAGGGGATGGGGCAGCAGCGATCCTTGCCCGTGGGTACCGATATGGGGAGGCACCATGCTGCAGTGCAAGAGGGGCTCCCATGGGTTTACATGGGCTGCAGCACCATTCCTGTATGGGAATGGAATTCTAGGGGTTGGGATGCAAGCGTATCAGCTAGCAAAAAGAGGGGGAAATAGAATTTTTAGGTATTTTGCAGTATTTATCACTGCAAAACCATCACCAGGAGAAGCCCATGTGTCTCACGATGGACCCAGCCCCAACCCTTCCATCATGTTGGGAAAGTTGGTCCGTGGGGATGAGTGAACACAAAGATCTGAACACAGAGCAGAAGGGATGGGACAACTCCGTGCACTACACAGAGCCAAGGACAGTCGTGTGACCCTGTGTGCACCTCTCTCCCTGAGCCACTGCGTTTATTTTCCCTCCTGGGGCCATTCTTTTGCTCAGCCCCCCCCAAGCTGTTGGCTTTTGGTGCAGGAGATACTGGCCCAGCCCAGACACCAGCACTGTGCTCTGTCAGAGCTATCAGCAAACACCAGCCCCAGGGGCCGGCCAGGAATTTTAATTGAAAGAGCTGAGCGCTGGGCCCTGATAAAGCCCAGCATCACCCCACTGCCCCCCCACTGCCCCATGGGGCAGGATCCAGCCCCACTCCCCACTATGGGGCTGCTGATGGTGTTACCCATCGCAGGGCTGCCGGCCCCATCCCACTGCCCTGGCAGCACTGGGGCCGTGCATGGAACACAGCTGTGGTTGGGGCTCACACAGCATCCCCCCCCCTCCAGCAGCAGGATGTAGGTGGTCTGCGCCCCGCCACCTTATCAGCCCTTATCTCCCCGAGCCGCTCGCTAATGTGACCTTAATGGAGCTCAAATCGAGTGGATTTGTTTTATTACAGCTCCTCGCTTCCCCTTGTTTTGGAAATACAGAGGTGGAAGGGGGCTGGCTCCTTCCCTCCCCACCTCAATGTGGCGGGGTTAAAAGGGGCTATGGGGGGGCAGAGCATCCCACCCCCCTCCCAGGGCACAGACCCGCCCTCCCTTAACCCCCCCATCCCCGGGACCCCCAGGTGCAGCCGCAGCAACAGGAGGGCAGAGGCAGGGAGCGCGCAGCCCGACCCCCCCGGAGGATGCTGCCCACCCCTTTCTCCGTCGAGGACATCCTCAGCCTGGAGCGGGGCAGCGCTCCCGGAGCCCCCGGGCCCCGCCGCAGCCCCTCCGGGGAGGACGGAGCTCCGCCGGGTGAGTGGGAGCCGCGGGACCCCCGAGCCCCCCGGGGCGGAACTGCCGGGGGCAGCGGAGCCGCAGCGGAGCCTCGACGGGGCCGGGGCTGCGCGGTGCTGGCGGTGGGAGATGCCGCGATTCTGCATTTCCCTCTTTTATCTTACCCTATTTTTTTTGCTTTCTTTCTTTTTCCCCCCATTTCCCTCCCCTCTTTTTTCTCTCCTTTTTTCCTCCTTTTTCCTCCCCTTTTTCCCTCTTTTTTTCTCCCTTTTTTCTCTTTTTTTTCCTCCTTTTTTCCCCTCCCCTTTCTTTCTCCCCCTTTTCCCTCCCCCTCTTTTCCTTTTCCCCTCTCTTATCCATTTTTTCATTTGTTCCTTTGAGTTTTGTTAAGACCCTTTCCCCCCCCTCACGCACCGCACCCCACGGGGAGGGGTCCCGGCTCCATCCCTTTCCCTGGAGGGGCCGCAGACCC
>WBMW01004441.1:81403-106646 GCA_013396635.1 Penelope pileata | reverse complement strand
TTATCTTAGTCTATTTTTTTTTGCTCTCTTTCTTTTTCCCCCCATTTCCCTCCCCTCTTTTTTCTCTCCTTTTTTCCTCCTTTTTTTCCCCTCCCATTTTTTCCTCCTTTTTCTTTCCTCCGCTTTTTCTCTCATTTTTTCCACTTTTTCCCTCTCCCTTTTCTCTCTCTTTTTCCTCCTTTTTTCCCCTCTCCCTTTTCCCTCCCTTTTTACCCCGTTTTTTCCTCCTTTTTCCTCCCCTTTTTCCCTCTTTTTTTCTCCCTTTTTTCTCTTTTTTTTCCTCCTTTTTTCCCCTCCCCTTTCTTTCTCCCCCTTTTCCCTCCCCCTCTTTTCCTTTTCCCCTCTCTTATCCATTTTTTCATTTGTTCCTTTGAGTTTTGTTAAGACCCTTTCCCCCCCCTCACGCACCGCACCCCACGGGGAGGGGTCCCGGCTCCATCCCTTTCCCTGGAGGGGCCGCAGACCCCACTCCCCACCTCTCCCACATCCCATTCCCCCACCGCGGTGCCGTCCCCGGCACCCCCATGCCCCGATTCCCCGATCCCATCCCCGGGGAATGGGAAGCACTGGGGCTGTCCCTACCGAAAATCCCAATTTGGGGCCATTTGGGCTGAAACAACGCTTTATTTCGATGCGTCCTAAATCGTCCCCGCGGCGACCGGGGGCGGCTGCGCGGAGGCATCGCCGCTCTGCGCTGCTCGGAGGCGGCTGCGGGCTCCGGGGGGGCATCGGATGGGACCCCCCTGCTCTCCCCCGGTGACATGGGGCAGAGGGTCCCCGTCCTCGCGTTTCCTCAATGCCTGGCAGCTGCGGGGTGGAAAAAAACGGGAAAACCGGTAAGAGCAGAGCGTGAGAGCTGGGAGGCACTGGGATGAGGAGCAGAGAGGTGGGGAGGGCGAGAGCATCCCTGGGGGGGTCGGGAGCATCCCGGGAGGGTGAGAGCATCCCGGGAGGGGTCTGGAGCCCCCCAGCACCCCATTTCCCCGCAGCACTCCCAAATCCCCCAAGATCTTGATGCAGTATCCAGGGAACCTGAGCACATCCCACCGGCAGCGATCAATCACTGCACGGCAAAATAATCATAATAAGAAAATTAAAAACTACAACAGCAGCAGCATCCCCCCAAAACAACTACAAAACCTGTAGCATCCCCCAAGACCCTGATGCAGTTTCCAGGGGACCTGAGCACATCCCACCAGCAGCAAAGCAATCACTGCATGGCAAAATAATAACAACAATAATAATAATAACGTCATCACCAACAACACAACACCAGAACCACCTCCTTCGCATCTTCTCGTGGATCTTTGAGGTTTTCTTCCTTGCTTCCCAGCCCCTTCTTTTTGCTTAAATTCGGAGGGTTTTGTGGTTCAGGTGCTGGAGGTGATGGCTGCCGGTGGGTGCTCCCATCCCTGTGGGTGCTCCCATCCCTCTGGGCAGGATGTGGGGAAGAATATTTGAGGTTTGGGTTAGGGTTAGGGTTGCAGCAAACCCACATCCCCTGTATCCCTCTGGGTTATGGCTGCCACGGGGGCAGCACCCACAATATCTATAGGAAGGACAGAATTGAGGTTTTGTCCACAATTCATGCAACAGTTGTGCTTCTAATTCCAAAATAATAATAATAATAATTCTTGAATTTCCATTAAATATAGGAGAAACTGATACAAATTCAGCCAAGAGTAACCTTGCTTCATCTCACTCCCATGGGACCTCATTTCCAGTTTCATTCCCAATTTAATCCCAGTTTTGTGCTCACTTTGCTTGGGGTTTTTCTCTCTGCAGGACAACATCTGCTCGCCCACCCCTCGCAGAAGCAGCAGCAGACGGATCCCTGCCACCGCCCCACGCAGCCCCAACGCCGCAAACCCCGTGTTCTGTTCACCCAAGCTCAGGTGTTGGAACTGGAACGACGATTTAAGCAGCAGAAATATCTCTCCGCTCCAGAAAGGGAACACCTGGCCAACGTGCTGCAGCTCACCTCCACCCAGGTGAAGATCTGGTTCCAG
The DNA here is from genome assembly GCA_013396635.1 of Penelope pileata. Classification (NCBI taxonomy): domain Eukaryota; kingdom Metazoa; phylum Chordata; class Aves; order Galliformes; family Cracidae; genus Penelope; species Penelope pileata. The sequence goes on along the minus strand of WBMW01004441.1, from coordinate 104,637 downwards.
AACCGGCGCTACAAGTGCAAGAGGCAGAGGCAGGACAGGAGCTTGGAGCTGGCTGCTCGCCCACTGGCACCACGCAGGGTGGCCGTGCCCGTGCTGGTCAGGGATGGCAAGCCGTGTTTTGGGGGGTCCCAACCCCAAGCAGCCCCATATGGGGTCACCGCCAGCCCTTATTCCTATAGCATCTACTGCAGCGCCTATGGGGTGAGCTATGGGGGTGGGGACAGTGGGGTGCTCTCGCCTTGAGCTTGGGCATGGCTCAGCCTGAGAAGTGGGATCTGCATGGGATGCGGTCCAGGAAAGGGATGGGGGCATCTGGATAAAGGGATGCGGTGCATCCATCCCCACCACCGCTCTGCAAAGGGGACATGGCAGCTCTGGGGACCCCAGCACCGGGGGGGGTTATTTATTTGGACACAATATCCCACCCCACCCCATGGAGATGCTCCTCTGGGATGGGGATGCTGCTCCTCTTCCTAAGGACAGATGGGAACAGGGGCTGTGCACATCACTGTGCCTTCACTTTTCTATGAACATTCAGTGTTTGGAGTTCCTCTGATCTTCTGGGATACATTTCCAACTCATATTTTTATTAACTTATCAGCACAGGTGTCCATTTATGTCTTTATTATTATTATTACTTTCAATTAAAAAATATGGTGAAAATACATGTTTTTCCTCTCTCTTCCTCTTTTAACCTCTCCATCCACAATTTGCATCATCTCAGCATCAGATCCAAGGCAAAAAACGTTGGTGTTGAACCAAGAGGTGCCCAAACCTCCCAGTCCTTATTAGAGCAGCACTGCAAAGCTGATGAAAATACCTTTTTTTTTTTTTTGCCATTTTTCCAACAAGCTGAAAGCACCTCCAAGCAAAAGGTTTTGAAGAAAACTCTCAAGATATACAGAAAAAAAGAGAAACCCTTTCATTTTCCTCTCTTACTCCACAAAAACAGCATTCCCCACTGAGCTCCAGGGACTGCCCTGGACATAAATCATGCCCAGAAGCGGAGCACAGAGCATCGTCCCCCTGGGGCTGGGGTGAGGATGCAGAAGATGCTCTGCTCACCCACAGCACCCATCCAAGGCAGAACCCCCACACCCCAAAAACCCCATTTTGACCCCAAAAACCCCATTTTGACCCCAAAAACCTAAGTTTGACCCCGAAAAAGATGAACTCCCTCGGGCACCTTATTCTTAGCATTTTTAGGAGAGTAAGAGCTGCGGGGTGATCTCATAGGGCTCGGTGGGATCGGGGCTTTGCTCTGCGTGAGCAGAAATCCCGCAGGAGCCAGGACACCACGAAGGGCGTAGACACCTCCCTGTCTCCAATCAGGCCCCGGAGGCTTGGCCACAGCCGAATAAATGCTGAGCCAGGAGGGTGGGAAGGCAGCGAGCCCGCAGGCGGCAGCAGGAGGAAGAGGAGGAGGAGGAGAATGAGTGCTGGGGTGCTGGCCCCCGGGGGGCACAGGGCCCCCGGCAGCCCCCAGCAGTCTGTGCCCACCTCCTCCAGACCCCGAACGTCCTTCCTCATCCAGGACATCCTCTGGGATGGGGCTGAGCAGGGAGCGCAGTCGGAGCAGAGCCCAGAGGATGGGGAGCAGCGGGATGCGCCCGGAGCATCCCCAGCACAGCCCCGCAGCACGGATGCAGGTAAGGGGGGGGGGGGATGTGGGATGCCCACCCTTGGGGCAGACATGGGGCAGGATGAGGGCTCAGCTCCGAGTTCTCCAGACCCAAATAACCCACACTTGAAGCACTGGGACTAACAGCAACTGCCCACAAGCTTTCTCCAAGCACTTCAGCTAACTCAAAGCACTGGAACTCCCTCTCATTTGGTTCATAGAAGCCCAGCAGATGGATTTCTGCAACAGGAGGCATAATGCTGCCTTTAGTGCAGATGCAACAGCCCTTGGTGCAGCTGCAGCTGCACTGCCCGTTGCTTTCCTGCGTGCTCAGCACCTATGCAATGCTCTGCTCCCACCCATTGCATGGTCTGCGTTGTTACTATCAGCCCTGCTCCTATAGAAACAACACCTGCAGCATTTCTAGCATGCAGTGCAGAAATTTCCAAAAGCAGGATACTAAAAATTGCATTATTTTTATATAAATATGTCCATACAGCATGCAACGTTGCTTTGATAGAGGGAGCAGAAGCCCAAGTTGTGCTGCAACATCCAAAAAGTAATTTGGAGCTCTCCTCCTTGCTCAGAGAGACCTGGCCAGGGAAATTTTGGCATTCTGCAATGATTCTATTAAAAGAAGACACTCCGTAAAGTGTGCTCTGAAACATCCACTGGGATGGTAATTAAGAAAAATCGTTAAAAGCCGTAGCAAAGCTCCTGGGACGTGTACAGCAGCGCAGCTCCGGGGATTTCGGCAGGGCTGGGATGGTTTACACAAGCTGGGAATTCAGCCCATTGTTTCCATCTCGAGCATTCTGTTCACTTCTTAAGAAAATATACTAAGAAATGACTAAAGGAAAAAAAAAAATTGGCTGGTTTCCACCACGAGCTGGGCAATGCACAGAAAGGAACTGAATAAATAAAGGGACCGGAGAGGTTTCACAGCTCTGAGTGATGCCTGCAGGGAGGGGAGGGCTGCACCCATCCAACCTGGCTTGCTCCCCGTAGGCAGATGCAGGCTGTGGTTTTTTAGGGAAAAGAAGCAAAAGCTGAGGGATGGAGGTGGCTCTTTAGCTTGGGGGTGGACCCTTATTTTGCCTCTTGAAGGATGGGGGATGTTTCCAAACAGGGCCTGATATTGTGGGGTCTGCCATGGGAATCCCAGTGTCACAGTGTGTGCAGCAGCAGGGCTCGAGGTTTTTGGGAGATCTCCACCAGCACTGCAAAATGCTCCTTTCTGGGCTTGGATTTCCTTATAGGAGCTGAGGGTTGGGAAGGAAATCACTCCCTTGTTTGGCTTTAGTTTGATAATTTTCCATTAAATGGAGAGATGTCCAGGGCAGCGTGGGTATTGTGCTCTATGGGAAGGGATGGGGAATGAAAAAGGGAAGAAATATGTGATTTGGGGGATGGAAAAGAGAGGAGAAAAGAGATTTGTGAATAGCTTGCTCTATGGGGAAAAATAGGAATGAAGAAAGTGGGAAAACAGGTGATTTGGGTAATGAAAAATGGGAGAACAAGTGATTTGGGTGATGAAAACTAAGGAAATAAGTGATTTGGGTGATGACAATTGAAGAAATAAGTGATTTGGGTGATTAAAAAGCAAAGGGGGAAGAGATTTGTGAACATTTTGCTCTATAGGGAATAAAAAAATGTGAAGAAACAAGTGATTTGGGTGATGAAAACTAAGGAAATAAGTGATTTGGGTGATTAAAAAGCAAAGGGGGAAGAGATTTGTGAACATTTTGCTCTATAGGGAATAAAAAAATGTGAAGAAACAAGTGATTTGGGTGATGAAAAATGAGAAAAAGGATGATTTGAGTGATGAAAATAGGTGATTTGGGTGAGGAAATAAGAGATTTGAGTGAGGAAAAAGCAAGGAGAAAAGTGACTTGTGAATATTTTGCTCTATGGGAAGGAGTAGGGAATAACAAAGTGGGAGAACAGGTGATTTGGGGGGGTGAAAAAGCAAGGGAAGAAGTGATTTGGGCAATTAAAAGCTGGGAAAGAAGCAGCTGGGGCACATTCCTGGGGGTAACACTGAGCCCTTTCCTCCTGCAGATGCTGTGGCCGAGCCCCCCCCCCAGGGCTGTGACCCCCCCCGGAGCACCCAGCCCCAGCGCCCAGCAAAGCGCTCGCGGGCAGCCTTCACCCACAGCCAGGTGCTGGAGCTGGAGAGGAAATTCAGCCGCCAGAAATACCTCTCTGCCCCCGAACGAGCCCACTTGGCCAAGAACCTTCAACTGACCGAGACCCAGGTGAAGATCTGGTTCCAGAACCGCAGGTACAAAACCAAACGGAGGTTGGGGAGCTCCGGACTCGGAGGACTGGAGGGTGGCACCGTGCAAAAAGCGGCCGAGCTGCCCACGGCCCCGCTGCTGGCCCTGCACGGGGCTGCCCGCTGCCTGCCCTGCCTCTACTACCTGCAGGGCTGGAGCCCTGCCTCGTGGTGATTCCATCTTCCAGTGGTGGTTTTCCCCTCTCCGTGCCACGTTGCTTTCACTAAAGTTGATTTGGAGATGGAGGATGCCAAGCGATGCTCAGCGTTGTCTCCTTGCAGCACCAGGCTCTCTCCATGCTAAGGGTGTAGCCAAAGAAACAAGAAGCCAAATAGTAATCATCCTCATCCTCACCATCATCCTCATCATCATTCTCATCATCATCCTCAGCCCCAAAGCTTTTAAAATCACGCTCCAAGGTCAATCTTCAGCAAAGAACCCCAAGCGATGCTCAGCATCCTCCAGTCGCAGCCTCCCTCATCACTAGGGTTGCAGCCAAAGAATCAAAAAGCCAAATAATAAGAAGAATAATATTCCCCAAAGCTTTTAAGGGCACACTCCAAGGTCAATCTTCAGCAAAGAACCCCAAGTGATGCTCAGCATCCTCCAGTTGCAGCATTGCAAGGGTTGTAAGTGAAGAAACAAAGCCAAATAATCATCATCATCATCTCCAAAGCTTTTAAAATCACACCCTAAGGTTGGTCTGTAGCAAAGCATCCCAAGTGATGCTCAGCATCCTCTGGTTGCAGCCTCTCCCATAGCCAGGGTTGTAGTCAAAGAATCAACCTAACAATAATATTATTAACAAAAATAATAAGCCCCAAAGCTTTTAAAATCAGAATCCAAGGTCGATCTTCAGCGAAGCATCCCAAGTGATGCTCAGCATCCTCCAGCTGCAGCACCAGCCCCTCTCATCGCTAGGGTTGTAGCCAAAGAATCAAAAAGGCAGAAAAATCAACATCTCCAAAGCTTCTAAAGGCACCTGCAGTGACAAAATATTGCACTTTTTGGGGGGCAGAGAGCAAGAAATGGTGTGTGCCTGCAGACAGCAATTCCCCCCCACAAGCACCTGCGTGTCCCCCCCAGTCCTCTGCTCCCCACTTTCAATGGGGAAAACCTGAGCAGCTCACCCCATGCTCAGCTGCTTCCATCACGACTTTTAGTTATTAACTTCAAGAAAAAATGCAAAAAAAAAAAAAAAAGCTGCATTTCCACCACTGACCCCACGATTGCTCACGGATCTTCCGGCTGCATTTTCCCCAAATTTCCCACGTGCAGTCGGGCAGCACCGTGCAGGGCTTTGCAGGAGCACGAAGCCCCTCGTGCTGCAAGCAACAAACCCCCATAAATGCTCTTTGGATTGGGCATTTATTGGGAAATGCAGAGCTGCTGGGGTCACCCGGTGCCTTTGCAGCATGGGGAGCAGCGCCAGCAGCCGCCGGGAACACGGACAATGGCACAGTGACAGATGAGTTTTGCATATCCGGGTGCTGCCACTGTTGGAACGTTCACATCTGAGCTATTTAAAATAGCAACGGCTCCAAGAGTTCAACTTTTCTTAGAAAAAGCAAAAGAGCCCAGCACTCTCCAGTGCCACGGGATGCTTTTGCAAGCACCGATAGTTATTTGCACAAGCAGAGAGGTTTTTTTTCCATGATTGTGTAGCTCAGGTGCCAAAAAAAAAAAAAAAAAAAGAATTAAAAATGTCAGCGGCTCAATTTGCTATGGAAATATAGAAAATTAGGTAACGGTAAGAAATGCTTAGATCCATCCTTTTTGGTTGTTTGGAGAGGGATCTTTGGCTGTGCCAATGGACACAAAGCTCATGCACAGATGGAAAAGTTGGTGGAGGATGGGGCAGGGAGAGGGAATGTGCAAAGCAAACCCTCTGCAGTGGATACTCAGTTGCCATAAAAGCTGTTGGCTTCGTTTGGAAGACAGCAGTGGCTTTCTGAATTGTCCAGAAGTAACCCCTGCTATCTCCAGATAAGGTTTTCTCCTGCTCTCAGGCTGTGTCCTCCCAGCTGTGTTGCAATGTGCACAGCGCTGCTCTTATCCACTTTGCACTTTGCTCAGAACAAAGGAGCCCTTCTGGCCCCGAAGCTGAGCCCCCGTGGGATGTGCGTGCTGCAAAACCCCCCCTGGGTGCTGCTGCATGCACCAAGGGCAGCTCTGAGCTGAACTGCACCCATCAAAAGGATGGGATGGGGCTGACACCACGTCCTTTGCGCAGCAAAAAAAATCTCCATGTTGTGCTGGGAAGGTCCAAACTGAGCCCACGTTTCATAGATGGGAAAATCAGATTGAAGCTCAGCTTCTTGGATGGTTCTTTGGGAAAATGTTTGTGCCGTAGCTTTTTTTCCATGAGTGGTTTAAATTTCCATTTGTTGCTTCAACACCCAAGTGCTCGTACTTTGCAAATAGTTGCTATTTTTGTACGTATTTTTTGATACTGTTTCATCCAACGTGCGTTGTCCTTTGGAATAAAGAGCTCAGAACCTTTATTAAGAACAACTGCCTCTGTTGGTTCCTTGCTCGGGGTTTGGGTTTTCCTCCAATTCCTATTCCTGCCACGAAATCACAACCACATGAATATCTGTTGGGGAGTGAAACACTTCACCACCCCCCAAATTTCTGCAGTCCCACCGTTTAAGCCTAATCACTGTGGCCTCCAATTTTTTGCCCTAAAAGCTGCCCCAAAGCACCGCTCCTGGGTTTGCTTTCCACCCAAGCCTTTGAGTTTCAACCCCAAGGAGCTGCCCAAGTCCTGCACTTGGTTTTTCTCCTTTTTCTCAAGCACAAAGTACGACAAAATACAGGGCTGTATGGTTTTGATAACCAAATAACCCAAGAGTGTCAAAGCACCAACCCCAAGGGGAACGCCATGCTGTTTCCTGGTGAAAAATAGCCCCTTGATTAATAGAGAAAAGAAAAATCCCACCCAAACTACGGAGACACGGGGTTTTAATCAGCCCTAACGAAGCAGAACTCCTGTTTGTGTGCAGCCAGAGACAGAAAGCATCATTTCATGTCTGTCAATGAGCGTCACGCTCCGCCGCAAACGTCTCCATCGAGATTAAACACTGTCCAACGCTGACATAACATTTACACTTGTTTGTGCCAAATCATTTATTAAAGCTAAAAAAAATTAAAAAAAAAATAATAATAAGGCTGCCTTTGGATAATGTAACTGTTGACTAACATTTGCATGCAATAAACCACATACTTGGCAAGAAGGCACGGGAAGAACGCCAAGGAAAATCTCCGGCTTGACCTACGCAACATTTGCAAAGCAGAGCGGTGGGAACAAGTTGGCTGCAAGGAGCTGTGGGCAGGGCATGCAGAATGCAAGGACACCCAGTGCCCAGCTGGGTCACAGCAGCGTGCCCCCCAGTTTTGGTACCCAGCTATCAGGAAGGTCCTTTGGGGGGGGATGCAGCAAAACATCACAATGTCTTTTGGGGAGCATGGATGCTTCCCAAAGAGAGAAGCAAGCAAAGCCACAAAGCACCCGGATTTAGAGCTCTTAAAAACCCTTGAGGATCTTCAATATTTACTATTCCTATTGTGGATGCTCTTGTCATCCACAGAAATGTTTAATCTCTTTCTAATCCCACTCAAGGCTCAGCAGTAAGGATGTCCTGTGGCGGCCATCCCACAGCCCATGGCCCCAGGGCAGCCACCCCAGGCAATGCTATCTCTGCCACCAAAAAATGGGATGTGCTGGGCCTGTTTGCTCACAGCAGCTGCCCTGGGGAGATGAGAACTGCTAAGAGCTGTGACATGATAGCTTCTGGCCGCAGGGATGGGATTTCAGCTTGCCCAGAGGGATGCTGCCATGTGGTCCATGGGGAGACCAAGGTGAGTGATATAGGCACAGGAAGAGCTGAGCAGATTTTCACCACAATAAAGAATTTATAGGGAAAAAAAATGAAATCTATATATAGCAAAATACAGCTCTCCAGATGGGCTTGCACGGCATTCCCATGGGAAGCTCCTACGTTGCGTTTCAAGAAAATCCAACGTGTGTTCTTCCTCTTTCTTCTATTATGGTCTGGGTATCATTCATAAAGAACAGTTGAAGGCAGAGAGGAACCCAAGTGACCAGAGGTAGAAATGTTCCCAAGTTTGCAGCAGTCAGCTCCCAGGAGGGGAAGTCAGGAGATAAGAGAAGGATTTTTTCAGGAAAAGGAGCTGAGAGTGAAGCATAAGTGGGTTGGGTTGGAGTTGGAAAGCTCCAGTTTTGGAAGAAAAATGAAAGGAAAAAAGGATTTCAGAGCCAGGTACTCAAAACCTGAGCTCTGGGTTTGTTGCATTATCCCCAAAAGAGGAAAGTGGTGGCCAAGGGGACACCACATCACCTCACTAATGGCCCCACCACAGATCCCCAACCCTCAGCAACACCCAACCACCCTCAGAGGGCATTCAGGCACTTCACTGCCCACAGCAATGCATCCTTGCAAAAAAACCCCCAAAGGACAGCACAAAATATCAGCAAAAGCAAAAAAAATAGTGTTGAGAAGTTCTTCACTCTGTGCAGAAGTCACAGCCTAACAGCAAGGAGGGGTGGTAAGGAACCATGGGGTGATTTTGTCCAGTTCTTCTCCCACTTTCTCCTTTTCCAGCACCGTGATTTGGGTTTCCAGGAGCTGGCACCACACACAGGCAACTCCCTGCGCTCAGAGCCTCCTGCAAGAACTGGCTTTGCAGAAAAGCAGATGATTTGTCGGCATCCCATTGCTCCAGGCAGTGCGGCCTCTGAGGGACCAGGCAGCCCATTTTCCCTGGGAATGAGCACAAACCATGGCTAGAAGCAGGGAAACGGGTTGCTCTGTGGGTTCCCCATGGTATTTTTCCACCCATCGGAAGGTGAACACAAAGGGGTCCTCCTCGTGCCACGGCGGAAAGCACAGGGATTAGGGCAAGTCCCTCTGCAAACAGCACCTGGGTGGGGGCAGCCAGGGCTTCCAAGTGTTGGGTTGGAGATTTGTGGGGTTTGCACAGGGCAGAACCACTCTTGGGTCCACCCAGCACAGCTTCCTCTGCAGGAGGATGTCCGAAAGCTTTGCAAACACTGCGGTGCCAGTGACAGGTTTTCCACTCAACTGTGTTTTTTTACCCCTTGGGTCTCCCTTCATAGACAATACTAATTATAGATAACACTAATCCCGTATCTTGCTGTTGGGTGTTGTCATATATGAGAGACACAGAATCATTAAGGTCGGAAAAGACCTCAAAGACCATCCAGTCCAACCATCAACCCAACACCACCATGCCCACTACACCACGTCCCTAGATAGAACCACAGAATCATTAAGATTGAAAAAGACCTTTAGGGTCATCAAGTTCAACCATCAACCCATCCCCACCATGCCCACTCATAGGATCATTGAGATGGAAAAAAACCTCAAAGATCATCCAGTCCAACAGCCAACCCATCCCCACCATGCCCACTAAAACGCGTCCCCAAGTGCCACATGACATGTCATTGATGTAAGCATAAAGTACCAAACTCAGCATGATTCAGGTCGTTTTCCATCTCAATCCAAGACCAGCCACTCAATCAGCTTAATTAAACAAGGAGCTGACGACGGTCACCATTGCAATGCTTCACAGACCCAGGGCTGCAGCCTAAAGCCACAGCCTTGCTCCCATCAGCACAGACAATGGGGAAACAGGACTTTTTACATGTAATTAATAGAAAAAAATAAGAATTTTAGGGGAAAAATCCTGGAGCAGGAGCTGGGGAACCTTTGTAGTGCCTTTCTTTGCATGATGCAGCTCAACCCAATGTGCTCCAGTGCATGTGGGCCATTATGTAGACCTGTATCCTTTGGAGAGTTCAGTTTCCTCCAGGCAATAAAAACAATGTATTTTCCTGTGCAAATTGTAGCACATCCAAAAGAAAATGAGGGAAGCTTGGGCTCCTGCCCCTACCAAAACAACTCATGCTGGTAAGCAAAGCAAAGGTGAGGATGCTGCACTGGGGATGTACATGGATGGAGGTAAACTGCAAGAAAAAAGGGTTCCTGGCTCAAATTTAGCAATATTTGGGCTGGAATTAATTCTCACCTCCATAGCTGCCTGCAACCAGGGCTCAGCAATGCTCCACGACAGCTTTACACCTGCAGAAAGCACTTCCCTGCTCTCCAAACGGATCCCCCGGCTTAGAAAGGAATTAAATCTTGCAGACAAATACAAATGTTTTTATTCCCTTTGTGGACAGAATAAGATAGCAGGGGAAGGTGTGGCCGGAAAACCTTTCACTCCGTGTGCTGCATCTTGTCATCCAAGGTAAACACGCAGCTTAATGAGATTTCAAGAGGGAAAAGGTGAGATATTTGCCTTTATGTTCATTACCCTTTAAAGCAGAAACAATATTTGACAAGAAACAAAGAATCGGGCAAAGCAGATGATAATCGCACGCGGTGAACAAACACAGCCCAGATCCTGGATTAATCAAATGACTTCAGTAAGAACCCCAAAGGCTTCGGTGGGGTGGGGGGAAACGGCACAAAGCCTTGCACCCACGGGGATGGGGACACCCAATGGCAGTGGGATGGCCACGATGGGGACACGGCCATTGCCAACACCATATTGGGGACACGGCCATCGCCAACGTCACCATTCAATGCATCACAGCTGCTATTTTCCATTTTCTTCATATATTTTTTCTTCCTTTTTTCTCATATACTTCCAAGACTCCCAGGAAAACCATCAGTTCCTGAGATGCAGACTGCACAGAAGGGGAATTATGCATTGGTACCCACTCCAGGCTCCCATATAACGAAAGAATGGAGCAAAGTAGACACCCACCACCCTTGCACCACTTTCCTGCAGGAAATCCTGCAAGCTTAAGGAGCTGCTACAGCCTGCCGGATAAATAAAACACACTGAAAAAATACCCTCTAAGGATATTTACACAATAATCTGTACTGGTTCCAAAGAAACCATTAGTGTCAATTAGAAAAACAAATCCTCTCTGGAACGTGCGACTTTTTAAGGAAAAATGAAAGCTTTGTCTCACTAATGGCCCGTTGTGCCTCTCGGTGTGCTTTGGGGTGACCCAGCTACATTTGATGCAGCACATACGGCTTCCTCCCCTGCATCCTTCCACAAAAATTTGGTGGGATCACATAATTATCGATGTTAAAAATCACAGTCCCTTCCTTGCAAGAGAAAACTCTGTTGCAAGAGAAAGCCCTGTTACCAGCTCCACAGCATCCCCACACCTTCCTAAAGAATTATATATATTTTTTCCTTAATATCTGATAATGGGATTTGATGCATCTCTTCCTCACCTCCACTTGCAAAGATATCATCACCCACTGCTCAAAACCCAAAGCTCACCTCTCAGGACTGCACTACAAGGAGGAAAAGGGGTTCAATATTTGTTCTACAATGCAAATAGAAACATAAAACTGTCAAAAACTGAGCTTAAATAGCACGTTATCTTTTGATCTTGTCTTGCAAGCACATCAGCCTGGTCCCCACCCTGGGGCACTGTCAGTCTGCTGCACCTTCTTTATTTGCATTGAAGATTAAAAAATAAAAATAAAATGAGCTCAGCTCAGCTCCAAGGGAACCAGTCCCCCTAAGCTTACACATCTCATGGAAACTGCACCAAATAATTTGTCTTTTCCATTTTCTTGAGGGTTCTGCCCTTCAAATGACGCATTCCCCACTGGAACATTCCCCTCCATCCATCAGCACTGGAGCAGCTCCCCAGTGCCTCCACCCCATCCACTTTCTTGCAGGTGGGAAGGAACTTCAATATGGGAAAGGCCAAGCTGCTTTGCTGCTGAACAGCCAACGTATGCATGCTTGCTCTGCAAATCTCAGCAGCCAACTCTGCAGCAGGAGGAATCCTGACCCCAAGCCCAACCCTGATCCCAAACCCAACCCTGATCCCAGAGGAGCACCAGCCCACAGCACAGATGCCAAGGCTGCAAAACCCTTGTACAAAAAAAGATTTGCTTCCTGGAGAGCAACACCAAAGGGCTGTACACCACTGGTCACCACTAGAAGGCACCATTCCCCAGCCTCCAGCACATGGCTAAGGACAACCACAGCACAGAGCCCGGAAGGACAAAAATCAGAATCTTTTTATTTCCTTGAGTTCCAGTGATACAACTGTAGCAGCATCTCACAGATGAACTCCTGCATTGTTAAATATACATTTAAGAGAACACAAACTCCAAGGCAGGCAAAAATAATTCAGAATTGCAGACAAAGTTACTCATCCTCTCCCTTAAATATATGTGCGTTCATTGCAGATGAAGCAGCAGTACATGTTTCACAGCCAGGTTAAAATAAAACTTCAGACTCGCAGCAGAACCTTGAACACAAGGAGAGATGGAGAGCTGTGGTGGAGGAGCTTTAACCCAGGGATCCAGCATCAAGCACAGCAGCAAACCTGATAAATTTTTGCAATTTTAGGTCAAGTGGGTACAGCTGTTCCCATTTCCAGCTGAAGGGGTTTATTACATACCCGGGGTCATCTGCAGAGATCTATGAGCATAGAAGTGCTCCCTGCTCTCAGCTCAAAGAGCAAGCTCCCAATAAAACCTGGTTGCTGATGTGCTCAGGAGGGAACCAGACACATTCACATTTTTCTGGATAGTGACCAAAATGGAAAGCTCATTTTGGGATGCTCAGCACACAGTGCAACGAGCCCAGCCTCTGCATCCTGAATTGCTCCAACTGCAGAATGACCACAATGGTGTCAAGCCAAGCAAAAGATGATGCACTGAGGACCACTGGCTCCTAAAAGTTGCACCAAAAAGCTGTCACCCTCCACGTTATGCTACATTTAGTAATAAAGTGAGCCAAGATTCTCATCCACCCATCCCCAATGGAAATTTTTTGTGCAGTTCTGGTTCCCGTTAGCAACTCTCCAGTTTCTGAAGTCAATAGGAAAATAAAGACATCCAAGGTTACCAACTGGCTGGAGGAGCTCAAGCCTGGAGGATCCTGGTGTGCGTGAGAGCTGGAGGCTTTCTCCAGCCAAAGCCCCACTAGCCAAGGTTAAAAGCTCTGCACTTTAAGACAATGGGTGCATTTGACACAGTGATTCATTCAGCTTACGTGGCAAAAAGGCATCGAGAACCTCCTTGTGTTGTTGGCACAAGGGTCATTAATTACACAAGGCACATGCAGCACTGGGTGCTTGGAGGCAGCTTCTCCAAACAACGAAGCAACAAGGTTGGCTCTGCTTAGTGTCATCCTGGCTGATGGGACACCCTCCAGCTCAAAGGGGCCAAAAGCAAGCTGGAAATACATCGGTGGCAGAGCAGGAGCAGCCACTGGCACAGCGATGAGGGGATGGGACAGCCATGAATGTTGGCTGCTCCCACTGGGTGAGCTCCAAATACAATCAAGATCTGCCAATTAGTGTCCTCCAATGCCCAAAATCCTTCAAATTTATCATCAGCTGACGATGACCCGAGGAACTGGTTCTGACATCCAAAAACCTCTCTCTGCAGGGCAATGGACCAAGTTGGGAGAACCACCCAACCTGGGATAGACCTGGTCCCTCAAAGTCAGAAAAAGGACTTTAAGGGCTCTCCATCCCCACACAAGGTCTGTACTCCAAAAATGAGCATTTACACAAAGGATGCATTGGGAAGAGCCGTTCCCAGCAGGAGCAATGAGGCTGATCCCCTTCAGAGCAGGCACAGCATTGCTGAACACAAACCCCAGCGTTTTGCAGCAGCGAACCCAAACCCATGCTCCTGTGAGCAGAATCCAGGCCTGAGTGAAAAATACAAATAAGTTAAGGGAGGACAAAGCCTGTTCCAGCTACCACACACCATAAAAATGTACCTTTAAAAAGTGTTTGAAAAAATATCATTCTCCTAAACTCTATATTTTTAAGAGCCTCCTTGTAAAAAATTGAACTTTTCCCCCTCCTCTGCACAAAGTGACCAGGTATTTTGGGGTGCCCTCCTGGTGTCCTACCATCTCCCACAGTGGTGGCCCCATTCCTCCTCCCCAGGTCCCCAGAAAGTCTCAAGGGGCTCCCAAGTCCCTCGACACCCACACAAAGCCACTGCCTGGAGAGTAAATGCTGTGTAATTAAAGCCAATCTGGCTATAAAAATAAATGCTTTTGCGTCTTCCTTGCACATGATGGAAGAATTCAGCCCTTTTTAAACAGCTCAGCATCTAGCTGTAATAGTATTAAAAAAAACAAATCAAATACCTATATAGAAAAATAAAGGATAAACATTATCCAACTATTTAATATTTATATAAAAGGTCTATGATAGGGTATTTTGCTTCTTTGCCATAAAAAAAAAAAAAAAACTAGCCTAGGTTGTATAACCTAAGCCTTCTGGTGAGGAGTAAACTACAACTTCAAGCATAGAGAAAAATATCAATTAATTATTTCGGTTCTCCAAAATAAAGTTATTAAATATATATATTATTATAAGTATTTTATAAACTATCATTTAAGCGACGAGGGGGACACACGGCTGAGGACCACTTTAACCCCAGGGAAAAGCGGCATCAGCTGTGACCCCCTACAACCTGGCCCACCCAAAGGGGACACCGTGTCCTTCAAAGGGACGTTCCTTTTTCCAGCTTGTGCTTTGTGAGAAAGTACTTAAAGAACTCATACACCGACCACGCGATGGCCGTCGATGGGATCTGGTAGATGACGCGTGCCTGCACCCCCCGGAAATACCCCGTGACCCCCCCCAGCTGATAGACAGTCCTAAAGGCGTTGGCCATGCCCGAGAGGTGCCCACTGATGTTGAGCGAGCTCAGGGCCGTGTTCTCTTGGGTGTTGAGCAACGTCTTGCAGACATCCAACGGGGTGGTGGCAGCGGCGGCCACGGCCCCCGCCACGGCCCCCGAGCAGACGTGGGACAGAGGGTGGTACTCCCTGCGTGGGTTCACCCATTCCTGCATGAACTCGTAGGTGATGAAGTGGATGGCCTGGAAGGGGACGTTCATGGTGAGCTGCGTGGTGTAGCTGCGGTAGAAGGCGCCGAAGCCTTCGGTTTTGTGCACTGTCCTCACGCACTGCAAGACGGATTGGTAGGGGGAGTTGAACATCTGCATCCGCTGCTTCACCACTGCTCCGGGGAACATCGTCCAGCACAGCACCGAGGAAATAAAGGTTAATTAGCTGAGGCACACGCTGATGGGCACAGCAACACGTAGACCAAGTGCTGCTCCAAGCCTCAGCCCTGCAGATCCAATGAGCCCTTCCAAACCCTTCCCTATTTGCATGCTTTTAGCACAAGGATCCATGCACCCTCTGTTTCCTCTGCCCTAAAAACCCAGCAAGGAAAGGCAGGGGGGCAGCTCAACCCTGGTCTGACAGCTCTCTGTTTCCACAGGTCAAGGCACTCCTCAACCTTCATTAAGGAGTCCCTTTGTAAGGATAGAAAGACACTAATGCAGATGGACGAGGATGCTCAGTGCATCTGTGGGGATGCAGAGTTCGTGCGTGGCAACATCTGACTCCAGCAAAAAGTTATTTATTCTGATTAAAAAGGATTTTAAGCATTAAATAGTTTTTTCTTCTGAAAAACTGGCTTTTGGTCCAGCTCAGAAGCTGACTACACTGACACCGAATTAGCAGTCCAGCTGATCACCTTTGTTTTAGATGCATTTTGCTGTTGGTTCTCCCACCAGCACACAGCACCCAGGAAGGCAGCGGCCCTACTGCTGTCCTACAGGTTGGGCAGCATGACCAGCTTTGTTCTGGCAGCCCAGAGCTTCACAAAAACCACAGCCACTACAGCACAGATTTATGGGCAGAGCAGCAGCATGTGACTCAGGCTCCTGCAAACAAGGGAAAGGAGCCAGGCAGCCCTAGGCAGGATTCCTCCCTTTGTGCTGCCCCAATTTGATCCCATTCAGAGAAAGGGCAGCATCCCCAAAGCAAAGGGCTGGGGGGGCACTGAGGGTCTCTCTGCAGGTCATCAGGGTGCAGCAATTACCTTCAGCTGGGTTCATCACTGCGTCGTGGAGCAAGGTGGCCACGCTCCCAGCTATACCTGCAAGACACAAAAGCATCCTTCAGAGATCTGGGGAGCAGAGGGGTCACCTGCAGACCCACAGCAGCACACCTGTGGAAGCGCCCAGTCACACAATCAGTTTTCAGTATGGAAAAACCCAAGCAGAGCAGCCCAGCACAAGCCAAGAGCTGCAAGCCAGCTCTGGCCACATCACATTGGCTGCTCCCAGCAGCTCCCAGGGCTTTGCCCATGCAGGATGCCACTGGCTCAGCACAGCTCACACCGGACTGAAGAATGAGCAAGGTTAGAACTGGCTCAGTGCATCTATAATTAGGCATTTTCATCCATTTATGCAGTCTGGTTTTCAACGCTAATTGCACGGATTCTGCAAACATCCAGCCAGCCATTAATGACTCTGCAGGACGGCCTCGAGCCACACCTTCCCTTTTGAAGTAAGTTTCTATCGCAAATTCTCTGTTGCCCAAACAACTTTCGGTCATTTCTCATTAACGCAGCACTCAGCTTTCCCCCAAGTACCAGAAGCCTGTAGCTACTTGAAGGGCAGGCACAGGAAGCATCCTACCAGCAGAAAGCAGCAAGCCAGGAGAATGTTCTGCCTAAAACTGAGCTGCTTGAGTCAAAATCAAGTCAAGCAGATTGCTGCCATCACACCACAGCAAGCTCCATGCAGCATCTTCTGCACAGCCTCTTCAGCATGCCTGGATGCCTCTGGTCCTGCTCTGCTGCCAGAACTGAAAGCAAAATTCCTCCTGGTGGAATCAAGACCTTCAGCAAGCATGTGAGCAGCTGGAGCTCCAGGCAGACATCTGGAGCCACCACAGCCTGTGCTCCAGACCCCAAGAGGTTCACAAGGTGTCTTCCAACCAAGCCACAACAGCCTGCATTGTCTCTGGGCACCCCCTGTCCAATGTATATGTGCAAGACCACCAGGCTCTCAGCACCTGGCTCCTCCCTGCATTCCCCAGGCTCCTAGATAGCATGCAAGCCTGGGGTTGCATCCTGCATCCCCTGCCTGGCTACCTGCAGCAGTTTTTCAGGAGCAGAGCAGTGAGGGATGCCAGGCTCAGCGTGCAAAGCAAGCAAAGAACAAGCTAATCACAAGCATTTTTTTAATGCAAAAAAATAAAAATACCATTGGCCAAGTGGCTGTTTCCTCCATGCTGAATGGTATCACTGAGAGACTTTTTCATTTTTTCATAGCAGGCAAAGTACATTGCATGGGCAGGGCCAGCCCCCAGCATGGTGACATTAATCCCACGTAAAGGCCTCCAGAAGCCTTCGGTCAGGACCATCTTCTTCAGGGCCTCGTACACGCTCCTGTACTGGGCCTTGGGGTCCGGCTGCAGGCTCTGCATCCTTGTCTGCAACAAAGCACACGTTGGGAGAGCCTCAGTTACCTGTCTTCAATGCAACGTGCAAGGCTTCCAAGATCCAGCACCACTGGGGCCTACAAACCAACCACCGGGGCCTACAAACCACTGGGGCCAAGAACCTCCTGAGCTGGAAGGGACACATAAGCACTGAGTCCAACTCCTGGCTTCACACAGGATCACCCAAAAATCCTTTGCTGTCCTCAATGCAACATGAAAGATTCCCAAGACCCTGCACCATTGGGGCCTAGAAACCATTGAGGTCCAGAAGCCCCTGGGGCCATAGGTAGAAGGACTGGGCCTCAGAAACCACTGGGGCCACAGAGTCGCAAGGGACCCATAAGTTCTGAAGCCAACTCCTGACTCCACCAGGGCCACCCAAAAAAATCCTTTGCCTTCTTTTAACTCATTGCTGAGCCCCAGCTCGCTCAGAGCCACCGAAGCACCCAGAGAAACCCAGGGCACCCATACCCCATTTATTCACACTTCTGCCAGACCAACCCCATGCAGTCCATGCTCCCATTGCAACACCAAAGCGTTACGAGTCTGCTGGTGGAAGTGTAACCTCTGCTCTTGTTTATGCACAGAGCACAGGGAATTAAGTGCAATTGTTGAAAAGACAAGGTGAAGAAACACAGCTAGGGCTTTAATTGCCTCCTGCTTGCAACACTCCTGTCTCTGCCCCAGCTTGTTCCTCCTGCAATTGCTCAGCTGCTTTTGATACCAGCACGCAGCCAGAGCACTCGGTTGGGAAATGAGTTTCCTCGAAGGGCAAACTGAGATGGGTCCCCACAGGTGTCACATAGGTGAAGCCCCCTGACCCCAGGGAGACCCAGCTGGTGGCACGTCCCCAGCAGCAGGGCATGGAGAGCCATCCTGGGCACATCTCTCCCCTGGTTCTGGTCACCTGCAGCCAGCAGCAACAGGAGTTATGCATTATCTGCATCTTTCTTCCATAGTCCTCAGTGATTTTTCTTCCTTTTTATTACTTTTTTTTTTTTTTTAAATTAAGACAACAGTTTCTGGCATCCAAAGCATCCTTCCAAACTCACTGCTATCACTTAATTATGCACTGAAGGAAAAAAAAAAATCATTTTAGTTTGCTTCAAGCTTTCACAGGCTGATGCCATTGCACTTCACAGACGTGATGCCACCCTGCAAAGCCCAGACCCCAGCCCAGAGCCCTGGCAAAGGGCACAGCCACAGGAGCTGGGGCTTGGCAGCCTGCAGCCTCCCTCAAATTAACACCGTGTTAAGGAGAAGCTCGGGAAAGGCAATTAAAAGGCCACCAGGTTTCAGAGGATGCCTTCAGAGCAAGGTTTCCCCTGAACACGTTGCACTGTGCTGGCACCGGTTCCTCCACTGAGGGTCAGAGCAGTTCATGAACAAGGTGATAAGCAGCAGATAAGGGAGCAGACAGCCCCGAAGGCCGATTCTGCTGCTGCAGCCACCAGCACAGCATTGCAGCCTCTGCTTCACTGCCTTCCTGGGGCACCACAGTTAAATTCCTTTTGACAAAGCATAGACAGCTCTACAGAGGATGAGCCATCCCAATTCTTTCACTTAGACATATCAGGGCACAGTGAGGGTCTGGGTTTAAGCCCAGAAATACATTGCATTAACCTCATGCTTCAACCCCCTTTGCTGGGGGGATTACACCCTTTTCTGCTCAGAATTGGACCTTGCAGTAACAGCACAGCAAGTTGGGCTGCAGACTGAATGCAATCCCTTCATCAGCCAGCAAATCCCTGGTTTTAGTGCCCTTGGCTCTGCAGATGAGCGGGTGATGCAAACAGCAGCCTGGTCCTTGGCAGCAGCTCCAGAAGTGAGGATCCCCCACGTCTCCTCCACGCTTCCACACCAGCACGTGTCCCCTGGGCTCATTGATTGGCTTCAGCAATTAGCCAGGGGCAAAGCTAGGGCTGAACTCTCAGGTGAGATTAAACCAATAAAAGCGTTGCAGATTTAGACCTTTGATTCCTTTGGTTATGGAAAGTTGAAGAGTATTTCCATGGCCACTGGTCTGGGACCAAGCAAGAGATCGGGGCTGGATTCAGACTTTAACCCAGAATAATTAGCCAAGCTATTAATGAGAGCAGCAAAGCAATGTACAAGGCTTATACAAACAAGTTACTTTTTTTTTTTTTTAATAGAATATTTCCTACAAATGCAGTCAGAATCACATTTGCTAAGTGACGTGAGTAAGCAGTTTGGTGAATTCCAGACTTCAAGCATCACTCAGTGGTCACACCAAGGCACTGCTCTGCAACGCAGGGGGAGAATCCTCCATCCCCTTTGGCACCATGCACTGCATTCCCCCGACATGCAAGGCTGCAGCTGAGGATGCATGGAGTGAGCAGAGAGCTGCGCCCTGCAGCAAAACAAGCTCAGGGTTTGGGGACAGCTCCAAGGCCACCACCCTCGGCGCGGGGGAGGCTGGGATGAGAAATGAGTTTTGCTGCCTGGAGCAAAGCTTCCTGGTGTAGCACGCTGCAGCCTATAAGCAGCGCTGGAAACAAATCCAAACAGCTCAGAAATCTCTGAAAGGCAGCAACGGCACTGAATCATCTCGCAAAGTGCTTAAAAAGCAGACAGAAGTGCTGGGAGCTGCTTTGCACACTCGTAGTCCTGTGCCTGCTGTCACCGTGACTCAGCAGCACCCACCAGCTGCAGCCAGCCCCATCCATGCTGCTGTTTACTCCAAGGCACTGCTTCACCCTCACACTGCAAAACTGACCCCAATCCCAGCCCAGCTGGTGGCTGGGATGCACTGAGAGCCCGTGCAACTGCAGTGTCTCAGTAGATGTATCTAGGGGTGAGCATTGCCATAGGGCAGCACAGCACCCAAAGCACACACACAGGATTGCAGCACCCTGAGCACCTCCACCCTTCTGCTGGGCATCCACCTGCTTTCCCACAGGGATGCATAAACAGCAATTAGTTTCCCCCTAAGCATCACCTGATGCATTCCAGAGGGGCTCAGAGCTGCCAGCAGCGATCGGTGCTGTGCACACCGAACCTGGGCAGGGTGCAGCCTGCATCACCAGCCCACACCTCATTAACACTTCGGGCACAACCAGCCCCAAAATCATCATCTGTGCAATGCAAGAAGCTCCCAGGAGCTGGGACCAGCTCTGCCCCATCCAGGATGGATTTATCTCTGCAGTGCTGCACCTTTAAAGGCTGCACACAGATGATTGCAGTGCAGCCCTTCTGACACTTATCTGGAGCCTGCAAGCTCCTCCAGCAGCTCACACCCCTGTTGTTAAAGAGCCAAGAAATGCTTCTCCACCTACTTACAATAATCCCCGTTGCGTAAGGGCAGTGGAGCACCACAAGCATCCGGGCAGCCCTGAATGCAGCCCGGCCACCAGAAACAAAAGCAAAAGTCTCAGCTGTGGGCTCACAGCATCCCCACTGCTCCCTGCAGCAGCCCCAGTGCCCACCAAAAGCCATGCAACGCTCCAGCACCCTGCACAAACAGCTGGAAACACAAAGCCCAGCTTGCTTGAAGGAGGAAGCTTAATGCTTGACCTGTCGCATCCCCAAAAATACAGACAGCCAGAGATGAAGGGTGATGAAAAGAGGTTGGAAATCAACCAAAAAGGCTCAGAAATGTTCCTTTAAAGACAGAATTAGCACTGAATGAGTGTCAGTGCACGAGCAGCACTGCTGCTCCCTTTGCACAAAGTTCAGCATGGAAAATTTGTAGATGCACTTCCCAGAAGTTTCTCAAGGGCAACAGCTGGCATGAGCACCAGAGGCTGGGACAGCTTTCTGTCCAGAAGTTTTATTAGCAGCAGTCAGCTCTCTCCTTTTGCACTTTCTTGCACATGACCAATGTAGGGAGAACTGTGCAAGCTCAGAAATTACGTAACGTCCGTGAGCTCAGAAATGACGTGGCTGCTTCCTTTCCTTCCTGTTGTGTCGTTTCTCACTCCACAAATCCAAGTGGGAAACCCCTCAGAATCCCCAGCTCATTGCAGGGATGAAGAACGCGGTCAGCTCCTACCAGGGGATGGGCAGCACCTCCTGCACCAGCCCATGCTGGGGGACAGATGTGGCACTGAAGCTCAGTGACAGCTCTCCCAAGGACGAGTTGCAATGACACTGCATGGATTTTGGGGTGCACAACCCTGGAACAGAGCTCCTATTAAGTGGAAATACTGTCTCAGAGCAGCTCCCAGTACCCACACATTGGGAAGTGACCAGGGGTGTCCAACAGGATGGCACCAGCCACGCTGTCCCCTAACAGGACCAACTGCTCTTGGTGGCCACACGCTGACACCCACGGTTGCAGCACCAAACCCAACCACCCCAAACCTCAAACCCAGCAAAACAGCCCTGCCCCAGCCCTTCATGAGTGCACGCTTTCAGGAGCAGAGCTACAAGAAGCCAAGCCCCAAACCTGCTCCATCCTTGCAAAGAGCCCCAGCCCAGCTGTGCATCCTCCTGCCCTGCAGCCCAGCTGCATGCCCCTGGTGCAGCACAGCTCAGGCTGCACCACGACAAGGAAAACGATGGGAAGGAAGAGACACAAAGCAGATCCCAACAAGCACAGGTACCCAACCTGCAGAGCACAACCTGTCCTGCATCTCCCTCCCAAAACAAACAGCACAGCACTGGGAATGCCTTGCGTGCTGCCAAAGCACACAGAGCTGTGGGTCACAGAGGGGTGATCCCAGCTGGGCACTGCCCTGCACCTCCTGCCCCCAGCACTGCCCTGGAGGGGTCCATGGGCTGTGGGGAGGCTGCAAGGCACCGAGGGGGAAGCGATGTCACAGCCCTGACCACATCGAGCCAAGGAGTTGTGCAAGTGCCTGAAACAAACAATTCCCCCCAATTGCAACATTTTCGCTTTCTCTTTGAGAGGAAATGACTTGCTGGAAGCAAAACATTTCCTCCCAAAGGCCATCGAGAAGCACAGGTGCCCCAAACACCACTTTGTGCAGCATCCCCAAACCCTCCCCATGGGCTCTGCATGGCCATTCCTGATTCCACGAATTCTGACATGGACCAGGCCAGCTTGCTTCCTTTCTAGAGGAAGGCAGCAGCATGCTTTCACACTAAAGCAAAAGATGCTGCTGCTAATGAGCATAATTAGGCACAGCTCCTTGAGCAGCACAGCAGCTGCAAGGACCCCACAGGGACCTCCCTGCAGAGCACCTCCAGCTGAAAGGTGCATGGCTTGCTTGGAGGAAAGTGCTTTGCTACAAACCTGCAGCACCTCCATCCTCACAGCCATGCACAGCAGATGGGACGCAGCTCTCACTCCAAACTGCACGGCACCTGCAAGCTGGCATCACTCCCTCAGCCTTTCCCTTCCCAGCTGGAATAAACCCCAGTTTGCAAAGCAACAAAAAAGAGGAGGAGCACAACTCCAGCAACCTCCCCGATGGCATCGTGCTCACCAGGTTCACGCACGAGGACTTTGCTTGCTGCACCAGGGCCGGACGCAGCGCACACCTTTGCACCGTGGTTGCGCAAAGCTGGAGGGCACGGAGCTCCGGGGCTGCCCAGGAGGGTTTTGTGCAACCCCTGGGAGACAGCGGGGCAGGGAGGGATGGCACAGCACAGTACTGCCCAATGGAGCACCCCGGGGCTGTGCACACACCCCCTGCATGCAACCCATTGCACCCCTGTACATGCACCCCTTGACCTCCTTGCAGGCACTCCCTTGCACTCCTGTGCCCCATGCACACACTCCCTTTGCACTTCCATGACCCATGCACACAACCCCTCTATACTCCAAGAATGCCCCCTTGCACTCCTATACATCCCCCGTGCACCTCCCCATACTCTATGCATGAAGCCCCCCTTGCACTCCCTGCATGCAGCCCCCCAGACCCCACAACCTCTACACAAATCCCTTTTTGCAACCCTGTACCCTATGAATTCACCCTCTGCCCTCCCTGCACACAACCCCCTGCACCCTATGCATGAACCCTCCCTGCATGCAACCCCCCAGA
>WBMW01004441.1:4757-81173 GCA_013396635.1 Penelope pileata | reverse complement strand
GCTGTGCTCCATGATCCCCGCCACCGCCCCGGCCAACATGTGCGTGCCCAGGGACGCTCCGCTGGGCAGAGCCTCGTACTCCTCTTCCTCCATGGGCGGGGGCACAGCGGGGGCAGCGAGCGGCCCCGGAGGTCCAGGCCCTGGGGGGGCCCCTGTGCTGCCCCCCACAGCGCAGCTCAGCTCCATACGCCCGGTGCCGGGAGGGCTGGGGGTGGGTGCACCGGGAGTTTGGGTGGGAGGTTCGGATCGGGGCGGAGTGCAGGGCGGGGGGGCGCGGCACGGGGCTCGCCCGCCGCCCGAGCCCCGCTTTAAAGCCGCGCCCGCGCCCCGCCCCGCCCCGCCGAGCGCTGACCAATAGGAAGGCGCCTCCGCCGTCCGCCCGCCTCCCAGTTTGTTGAGAGAAGGCGGGGTTTCGTCTAGTAACGTCACACAGCGGCCAGGCAGAAAGATTGGCAGTGCAGCACGGCCAATGGAAATAAGGCATGGATAGGAGCTAGAGCGCGATTGGTTGTAAGGGGAGGAAAGGGGCGTGGCCGGGTGGCGGGAAGGGGCGCGCCGCCCGCGTGCCAGCGCGCGCTTTTGGGAAGCGGCGCGGCCGGGTAGCGTGCATGGAGGGGAGGGAGTGAAGCGTGGGTCTGGCATCCGGGTGGTATTTGATTTTGGTTTTTTTTTTGGAAGATTATGAGGTTGCTGAGAGTGAGACGTGTGTATGCTGCACAGCCCCAAACGCGGCCTGAAACAGATAGGAGCAGCTGCAGCGGGCACCCCTCCTCCTCCTGTGCCCTGAGTACAATTCGCACTCACGTGCGTTCCCTCGGCATCTCGGCCGTAAATCAAAGCCGGGCTCCTGAACTTCCTTCTTGTAAAGCGGTGTCGTGCCGGGAAACGGCCGAATTAGCACTCAGTGGGGAGTGCTCCACGTGGTGTTCGGGGGTTTCCTGCTCCAGGAGCAGCAGGTGATCTCTTCCCAGTGCCTTTCTCAGGGTGGAGAAGTTGCAGTGTCACTCACCGTAATGAGCCCTTTCCCCTACAGCCTCAGCTCTTGCTCCCTGATAAGAGATGGGATGAATCACACTGGAATAAGGAGCTGTTCTCAGGTTATTCTTTAACCCCGAGCAGCGAGGAATCCTTTCTGCTGCTGCTCTGTGCAGCCTGGAGCAGAGGGCGTTGATGCAGGAGAGATGCCAGCACAGGGATGCACAGAGGTCGTTCCTTGTTCACGCAGAAGGGATGCAATTATTCCCACCCTGGGATGTTTTGTTTTTCCGTGTTGTTTCCATGCTGGCGTGGCAAACAGGAGCCATCCAGCAACAAAGTGAACTCAACTGGGTGGACAGAGCTCTCCCTTTGAAACAGCTCAGCCTCCCCTGATGGCTTTTGCCCCTTCTTGGCCCCCAATTCCACAATTCCAGCAGGGATGCAGCAGAGAGCAAAGCCTCCTGCACTGCTATAAGCCCGGGTTGGCTGCAGGCTCGTGCAGAGCACGCTCATCCACGTGCCAGCAAGTCACTGCAAACTGCACGGCTGCAATCTGCACACCCATTGCATCACGCGGGAATGGTGATTCACAGCCATCAGTCTGAGCTCTTCTGCTCACCTGTATGGGGCCTCTGCACCCTGGGACAGCTCTGAAACAGCATTAATACAGAGCATCTCTTACAATATATTCATTAATATATATTCAGCTCTTATATATTCATGTGATGCACTGAAGATGCACAGAAGAAACAAAAGAGTGAGGTGCTCCTTGCTGTGGTGCTCCCAGCACAGCTGCAGGATCCTCCCCAGCCCATCAGCAACCCCCAGGTTCTTATCAGGGCCAGAAGCTCAGCATGGGGCAGCTGCACCCACACAGATAAGGGAGGAGTGTTCTGCTCATGGGTGGGCACTGAAATTGGGGCTTATCTGTGAGATCCAGAGAGATATATAATTTTTTAATTTTTTTTTTCCTTCCAAATCTCCAGCAGCTGAGCTGCACCTCGTGGGTTTGGTGCTGTCTGAAGGGTGGAAGGGAACGTGGCACAGGGAGCTGCCTTCCAGCAGCAACATTGCAGCACGCTTCCATTAATTGAGGTGATGAACAGCAGGTAATTGGCCTTCTAATTGTGGAAGGGAAAAGGCACCTTGTAGCACAGCAGTGCAAAGTAAAGAGATCCAAGCAAACGCACCTCCTTCATGTTTGCAATCTTATTTGCAATGCAACCAGCTTGAGCTTCACAGCCAGCACCAAGAAATGCTTGTGGCATTTTTATTTTGCCAGCTTGCATGCTATGTGCTTACCCCAAGTGCCATCAGGGATGCCACCAGCACCCCTTGATTCCCACCTCTGCTCCTCCTATAAAGATGCAAAGCCTGCAAATAGACATGAAGCAACAAGTCTGCAGCAACCCCTATGGCTTTGCTTCCTGGAGTTGCCCTTAGGTGGCAAAAATGGGTCAAAACTGCAGGTTTGGTGGTGCTTCGAACCTGAACATTCTGTGTCAGGCCTTCCTCTTTGAGTGCAACGTGCTCTTATTATTTCTTATCTCTCTTTTACCAAACACCATAAAAATAAGCAAACTGGGATTGTTGTGTCTCTGGAGTGGGCTGACCCACTTTGAGCATCAGCGCAAAATATTCGCTGCTGGGGAGGCGGGGGGGCAACGGAAAATGAGCCACGCTGGGCACTAATGCCCCCATGGGAGAGGCAGCACACGCACACATTTGTGCAGCCTCGGAGGTGTGGACGGGAGGAATTTGGCCTGGGGGTTTTATTTCAGCGCTCCCATAATCTGACCTAATTTCCCATCGCCTCGCTCAATGGATTCACGCAGCGGGGAGAGGCGGTCCTGGCTGCGGATAATTGAGCCTGCTTGTTGCATGACTTCCTGGACCAAAGCTTTTTCACCAACTCGCCTTTCTGGTTTGGAACCCTCGGGAAACAATGGGAAAGGCACGGCCCTGTGCCCTGCTTGGAGGATTTTTGGGTGGCAGCGGGCACAGGGGGGTGCAGTGGGGTTGCTGGCGTTGGGTACAGCTCTGCTGTTTGCTTTAAGACAAGCTGCAAAATGAGGTGCAGAAGGGATATGGGTTTGGGGATGCACACAAAGAGGTGGCGATGCTCTGCTACCCTTGCATTGCCTTCATTGAGCTGTTTTGATATGCAAGATTTGGTTGCAATCAGACAGCACAGGGCGAGATGGCAGCTCTGCAAATGGGGAAGCAAATAACAAAACCATGCAGACGGGGAGTTTTTTTGCAAGAGGGAGTTCTAACCAAAAAAAAACACCTCCACAAAAAATGCAAGAAGAATTCTGACATGGGAGGGCTGCTCAGAGCTGATCAGCAGCACCCATATCTGCTGGCCCTGGTGCTGCTGCAGGCTGATATTGGGGAGGGTGCGGGCAGGGTGGGGGCTGTGCTGCTGCCAGATAGGGATGCACCTGGCAGGGCTGCTGCCACCCTGTCCTCCACTTGAAATTGCAAATTCCCCAGCACCAGCTCTGCTCTGCCCTGGGTGTGCATCACCCTGCATGCTCCAGGCACAACGGAATGGCACAGAAGATGGTCGCAAGCAGCTGGCATTTCCCTCTGCCGCTGCAAAGCCCATACATCTGGAATTAATTAGCAGGCACAAAAGCAACACACGCATTCCTCCGGGCCTCCATTTTGTGCTGCCTGCAGGCTCTGGCAGCCCCAGTTGCAACGGCTGCTCTCCGTATTTTCAATGTTTGGGACATCCCATAGGACCCAGACCAAACTGACCAAAGCTTTTGCTTTGCATGCCTTGATGGCAGCACTGCCTTTTATTTATTTACTTATTTTTTTTGCACAAAGCCTTTGGTGCTGCTGCCATGCTGCTGCTCGTGCCTTCTTCTTCTTCTTGTGCCTCTTTGGGCTGCAATGAAGCCATTCCCGAGGTCACAATTTGCAGCCACTGCTTTTTCCACATTAAGGGGCTGCCCGATTATCCATGCCCACCTTGCACACCTAACGAGGGAATACACCATGCAGAAGGGTTGCAATGCTTCGGTTCTCCTGAACTCCAATTTCTGGCAGTCCTGGAGAGCTGTGCACGTTCAGCATGGCTGCAGTGCTCCCTCCCAGTGCTCATCGCTTCCATGCGAAGTTAATTAGGGCACTGCAGCTAATGGGGAAGAATGCACTGAGATGAGCGACTTTGCTCTCAGTGCATTGCAGAGTGTGGTGAGCCCTGGTAGGAAGCAGAGCCTCAAGCCCATCCTGGTTATTTGGGGGTGAAAGCTGGTGTGCAAACCCAGTGTGCAAAACCCAATGTGCAAAACTTGGCGTGCAAAACCCCACAGGCAAATCTGGTGTGCAAAACTCAGTGCCAACCTGGCGTGCATAATCCAGCGTGCAAAACCCCTAGTAAAACTGTTGTGGAAAATCCAGCATGCAAAGCCAGTGTGCAAAACCTGGCACGCAAAACCAGGGTGCAAAACTCAGTGTGCAAACCTACTGTGCAAAACCCAGCATGCAAAACTGCTGTGCAAAACCTAGCGTGCAAACCTGATGTGCGAAACCCGCTGTGCAAAATTCATTGTGCAAAACCCAGCATGCAAAGCTGGCGTGCAAAACTCTGCCTGCAGAAGGAGGCAGGACACAGCGTGCACGATCCAGCGTGCAAAACCCGCTGTGCACAATCCGATGGGCCAAACCCATCGTGCAAACCCCGGACCGGGGCTCCCGCAGGGACCGGGCGCTGCTGCCGCTCAGTGGCAGCAAATGCATCTCACCCAAATGCATTTCAGGCAACAATTTCCCACCCCTTTGCCAAACCCGATTTTGGGGCGGGTGCCCCGGTGCCAGCACGGGTGACACTGGGCAATGCCACCCGCACTGACGATCAATCCAGGAACACAGCGGGAATGCTCAAAGGCAAACCTGGAATTCTTGCTGTATTCATGTCAGATTTATGAATTATTTGCATTATAAATATTTATATTTACTACAGCTGGCATCGCGTGCTTACAGTCGCTGAGCACATATGTACATTTTTTCTCCTACAAATTTACAGTTTCTGCGTTTTATCCGCAGCCGCACAGCGGTGACATTGCGATAAGCGATGGCCCCCAGGCACTCAATTGGCGCCAACTCCGCGCCAAGCCACGCCCACATCCCGCTAGGCCACGCCCAAACACAAAACCACGCCCATAGATCTAAGCCACGCCCCCCGGGGAATCCCTTTCCAGCCTGCCCCCTAGTCTCTAAGCGCCACGTGTGTGCGTGATGGCGTCACATCCGGCGGCGCACTCGGAAGCGACGCGTTGGCCGGTTGCTATGCGGCGGGGTAGCGGTGGGTCTGGAGGTGCGGGGCGGCCTAGGCCGGGCAATGAGGGCAAGAACGGAGCGGCCCGGGGTCGGGGAACCGCTGCTGAGCTCCGGGAGAGGCTCCGCCCTCCGGGGGTGCAGCTTTTTGGGGAGCGGGGTTGGGAGGGAGACCGGACCGGGCCTCGGGGCCTGTGAGGAGAGGGGTGGGCCTGCAGGCCTCGGGGCTGCCCCCGCTCCGGGCAGCTGTGTGGGGCCGTGCGGCGCGGTGCGGGCCCCGGGCAGTGGGTGGGAGCGGTGGCGGTTTGGCTGCGTTTCGGGGCACCTCGGGGTGCTGCTGCTGCCCCGGCGCTGCGGGAGAGCAGCGGGGGGGGCAGGGGGTGCCGGGTCGGTGTGTGGGGACTGCCCTGCCCGGCGGTAACGGGGCTGGAGATGCTCTGTAAGGAGCCGTAGGCAGGGCCCTGGGCCAGGCTGCCCGTGGCTGTGTCTGGTTGGTCTCTGAGTGTCCCCGAGTGCCCCTCTCTGGGCAGCCCCCAGCCCTCCCTGTAGTTTTTCCCGTGTCCACATGGAATTTCTTCTCTTTCACTTTGTACCCGTTGCCTCTTGTCCCATCTCCAGGCATCCCCGAGGGCTCTGCTTCCTCCTTCACCTGCTCCTATCATGTGTTTGTATGAGAGCTGTCTCCTCCCCAGACAAAACGCTCCCAACTTTTCAGCCCTCCTTGTGTGAGAGATGCTTCAGTGCTCTGGCTGTGCCCTGCACTTGCTCCAGTGTGTCTGGATGTGGCGTGGGCTCAGACCTGGGCTCTGTGCTCCAGCCACGGCCTCATCAGTGCTGAGGGGTGGGGAGGGCTCTGCTCCTTCCCCCTGCTGGCACTGCCTGTCCTGATGCTGTCTGGAAAGTTACGTGTCTCTTTATTGTTCTTTAATTCAGGAACGGAAGAGCGATGGCTGTGAGAATGGTTCTGCCTCGTCGGTGCGAGGTGACGGGCTGACGCTGGAGCTCCAGCTGCTGGCTGGTCTGCTGGTCCTCCCAAAATGGGGAGGTAAGGATCCCAAAGGAATGCTCGAGCTGTGATGTCATTGGGGTGAGGGACTGGTTGCCTGGTGACAGGCTTGTTTGGGCGAAGGACTGGGTGCCTGATCCCGAGCTCCTGTGGGCGAAGGACTGGGTGCCCTATCCCAAACTCATCTGGGTGAAGGACTGGGTGTCTGATCCCAAGCTTGTGGCTAGTGAGGATTTAAAGGTTGGCAATATGGTTTGGACTACACGTCAGTCAGAGCGTGAGCGAAGCAGAGTTAGAAAAAAACACGAGAAGTTTTCTGGAAAGTATGTTTGTCGTTGGCTTGTTTCAGAATCCTCTCTGCTGCTTTTTGGTGATGGAGTCCATCTTTAAAGCAGATCACAGGCTCCCAAAATCCTCTTTGAATTTTAGGATCGGTGTTTCCTGTTTGCTTCCTGCTTCTTGGCACTTCAGCATCTCTCCCATCGGATGCCCGCGTATTTTCAACACCACTTTGCGCCAGATCGTTGTGATTGGAATCCTTGCTGCTGCTGTCTCCTTGCTGTACTACTCGCTGGTGGTCATCCGCAATAAGTACGGGCGTGCGTCCAGGGACAAAAGATTTCACAGGTGAGAGCTGGAAAGACCTTGGTGGAAGGAAGGAAATGTAGTTTAATGTGAAAGAAGGAAGCATGAATAAAATAAATGAATAGAGGGGAAAAATTGTCAGTAATTCAACTTTTATGGGTGGCACTTCAGCAACAGTATGATTTTGAAAACTGTGATTCTTGTGATGGAAACTGTTGTCTTGCTTTGAGTCTGATGTTGAGAGAGAGTTCCATATATTGCAAGGTAATAATGCTGAGTTTTCTTCTAGATATCTTGCCCGGGTAACTGACACTGAAGCTACAGATACAAACAACCCCAATCTGAACTATGGGATCGTTGTGGACTGTGGCAGCAGTGGCTCTCGGATTTTTGTGTATTGTTGGCCAAGACACAATGGTAACCCCCATGACCTGTTGGACATAAAACAGATGAGGGACAAAAACAGAAAACCAGTCGTTATGAAAATTAAACCAGGTACTGGGAAGAAATTATTTCAAGATGTGACTTTTCTAGATAGTTCTTTATCCAAACTTCTTGCTTTTCTCAAATCCAGCATTTAAGATGTCTGGGTAAAGGATACTTGGAAGTTGGCAGTATGGCACTCCTCCAGATTTCTTGGGGTTTTGTTTGCAGTGAGCTTTGTTCACCTTTAGAGCTTGAAACATGGCACTAGTGGGCAGGAAAGAGATTTCTGTGCATACTGAGGCAGTTGCTGCTTCAGTTCTCAGTTAACTTGGTTCTGTTTATCTAATGAATAAATAACCTGCTTTCCATAAAGCTACTTGAACCAATTATTTAAGTAGGTGATAAATCTAATACAGATTTTTGTTTAATATTTAGAGGAGGATTAAGTGTTAGCTTTAACTGTTCACTTCCTATTTCTGTAGTTATTTCCTGGTTTTGGCTTTGGGTTGCTTGTTTCTGCTCTGTGTGTTGGCTATCAAGACAGGAAGTACCCAAAGCTTGTGTCGACTCACTTTCACATTTCTCTCTTTCACTAGGCATTTCAGAGTTTGCCAACTCTCCCGAGAAGGTCAGTGATTACATTTTCCCTCTTCTGCGCTTTGCTGCCGAACACGTGCCCCGTGCGAAGCACAAAGAGACTCCTCTTTATATTCTGTGTACTGCAGGGATGAGGATTCTCCCAGAAAGGTTATTGGCTGCCTCATTTTTAGCATTTAGACCAGCGAGCCTGGTGTCTTGAACGATTGTTAACTGCTCCAAATGTGATTTTGCAGCCAGCAGAAGGCAATCCTTGAAGATTTGGTCACTGATATTCCTGTGCATTTTGACTTTCTGTTTTCGGACTCTCATGCAGAAGTTATTTCAGGGAAACAGGAAGGTAGGTTCACGTTGGTAAAGTAATATTTGAAACATCTGTTGCTTTCTTGGTACAACTTGGAAATTTTTGATTTATTTTTTAATTTATTTACTGCTTTTTAAAATTCTGGTTCAGTTGTCAGAGCTTATTCCTCAGTGGCAGCAGATGGAGTGTGGAGATAATTGCTGTCATCTTCTAGCTTGTCTAAATGTTTTCTAATTAGCAGTGAAAAGAACTCATCTGTGTTTAGCAGTGATTTTAGTCCCTTTTCTTTCCCTTTAGAGAGGGAAAGGTCAGGATAAGGCACAACATTCTTGATGGAAGAAGTGTAGTGGGGGAAGATGGTTTCTAAAGCAGCAGGGTTTTGTTGTGATCAGCTTGCTAGAGGCTTAAAATCATTGTAAAAGCTAACGTGCTTGCTTTTTCTGAAATTCAGACATCAAATTGCCATTAGTGTAGGATTTAATTAGGGTTTTTGTTACTTGGGAAGGAAGGAATAGAATGTGCCAGCAATGTTTAATGTTTAGGTATTATATAAAGCGTGAGCAGTGACTTATTAACTTCTGAATATTTCTGAAATGTCCAAATTTGTATTTTCTGTGTGTAGGAGTATATGCGTGGATTGGCATCAACTTTGTTCTTGGAAGATTTGAGCACACAGATGATGGTAAGTGTCATAACAGTGAACTGGGCTGTGGGAAGGACTGAAGTACTCTGCTGTGCTGTCACTTTGGATGCTAGGCTTTTAGGTAGAGATATTAATAGTGCATGTGCAGATGCTGAAGCTCGTTTAACTTTTATGTGAAATATCAATAATCTGCATTGCTACAAAAAAGCTCAATAAAAGGAGTGTAGTGCTACGCTGAGCCCTCTCTAGCTGTATTTCTCAAAGGCTTTTGGTTGTTTTACCCAGAGGATGAAGCCATTGTGGAGGTGCACGTCCCAGGCAGTGAGAACAAGGAAGCAATCTTCCGTAAGAGGACAGTGGGTATTCTTGACATGGGCGGAGTGTCGACTCAGATAGCGTACGAAGTCCCTAAAACTGTAAGCTTTGCCTCTTCACAGCAGGTTATTATCTGTGCAACTTTCTTCTTTTCATTTCGGTTTGTTTTAATGCGTATTCCTTTTCTTTTTGTTGTTGGTTTTCTTTGGTTTGAGTCCTATTCTTCATTCCATCACATCCAAAACAAAGGCAAGAGAAGATGGCATATGAGTCCTTCATCAGCTAAGCAATCCATTTGTGTTTTTTGTCTTCAAAAACTTGATTTCAATTAGTACAACTTGTCACTAACTTTTAAATGAATATGCTTTCTCTGTGTGTGTGCATGTATGCTTATACAATTTTAAATCTGTGTTATACTAAGAGACTTTTGTAGAGTTTAGAGAACAAAACTTTATAATTCTTTTTTTAAGAACTTGTGTAAGATGTCTTTTTTCCTTCATAAGTTGGATTGGTAGAAATGAAATTAACAGGACATGAGGATGACAGTACAGTTTGTTAAAATATCACCTACATCTTCATCACAATTCATCTGTTGTAGGATGCAAATTTCTTTGTTGCAAGTATTAAAGGGAATGTAGCTTGCTCTAATTGCAATCCACCAAGCTCTAGAGTAGTTCCTGAATTTTTTTAAATTGGATCAGCTCCCATTAATATCACTGAGAATTCATGTAAAGGCAGACTAGCATAAAAGCTATAAAGATAGATATATTTGTGTACTTTAAATCTTCCTGTGAAATGATGGTTTTTCATTATTCCAGGTTGTAATAACTGCACCGCCTTTCAGGCAGGTGGTATAACAAATAGTTTGGACTGTTAAACAAAAATACAGGCATTCAGATTCAGAGCAGACTGCCTCAGTCAAATATGAATTGGAAATATGAAGAGTTGCAGGCAATTGGTGATGACTTGTGTGGCTTTGTCTGAATGTGAACTGATGCAAAGTAGGTATTCTGCTTGTGGAACCTCTCCAGGTTCCTAAACAGAGAATGGACACAACTGACTGATGTTATAGCTGAGAAACAGCAGCAAGACTGTAACCATCTGTTGGAAACCCTGCAGTGTTGTTCTGCTTAGCTGGGCAGGCCATAAATCTGGCCAGCCTAGCCATCAGTAGCATGGGGACTCAGTCAGAAGCAGTAGCATTGAGCTGAGGAGCTGGAGCACGTGCTTTCCCGTGGAAAGGACTCTTCAGTGTCATTAGTAGCAGCTCCTGGTTTATGCAGAGCACTGCATTGGATGCTATTGATACTTAAGGAAATGCAAGTAGTATGTTTTGCTCTCCCTAGCAAATAGAAAAGAGAAATGAAGCAAATAGATGCATAAGGAGTGATGTTCATAGACATCAAGGGCATCCTCTTTTTCAAAGAGCTCATCTTCAAGTTCTAGTCCACGTTGTTTAAACCTAATCTCAGTATTTGTGCTCCTACAGGAGGAAGTTGCCAAAAACCTACTTGCAGAATTCAACTTGGGCTGTGATGCTCATCAGACTGAGCACGTGTACAGAGTCTATGTTGCAACATTCCTTGGCTTTGGAGGGAATGCAGCGCGCCGGAGATACGAAAACAGTCTGTTCACCAGTACAGTGCTTAAAAATGGGTAACTGGCTTTAATTGCTTGGAGAAATGGCTTCTGTAGCCCCCAACTGAAATGTGTTTAGTAAAGTGCCTTGACATAGAGCTTAGTTTCTGCAGTGTGCCGCGTGCAATGTTGGAGTTTCTTTAAATAAGGATGTTGTTTCGTTTTGGTGCTTTTGTATCTTGGAGCTCGGTGTTCCTGATCTTGTTATTCTGGTTGCTCTCTTAAACAGGCTGCTGGGCAGACAGACTGGCATGACTTCTGATTCACCCTACCTGGATCCTTGCCTGCCCATGGATGCTCAGGATGAGATCCATCAGAACGGACAGGTCATGTATTTGCGGGGAACAGGAGACTTCCATTTGTGTCGAGAAATCATCCAGCCATTCATGAATAAGACTAACGAAACTCAGACATCTCTCAACGGTGTCTATCAGCCTGCTGTGCACTTTCAGAACAGTGAATTTTATGGTTTCTCAGAGTTCTATTACAGCACTGAGGATGTGCTGCGCATGGGAGGGGATTACAATGCTGCTAAATTTATTAAAGCTGCAAAGGTAAAGTATTCTTCAGAAAAACTCTTTTTCTAGTTTGAAACAGCTGCTGTACAGAAGTACTTTATTCTGAAAATCTTGCAACAAACTCTCCCTTTAAGGATCCCAAACTCCTTTTACCCTGAGTGACCTATCACAGGGCTTCTCTTTTCCCCACTGGATTTCCTTTTACAATACTTGCTTTCAAGCACAAATTCACCCTAAAGGAAATAGGGTGCAGGGTAGTCTAGTTCCAGAGAAGGCACTGATACTGGAGGAATCCATGCTGCTTCTACCCCTTGCTTCTCCTTAGGTGTGTCTTAAAAGAAACAATTCAATTTTTTCTCTTGGTTTATGTTTTTTGTGCCAGTTTTGCAGGGGTTGCCCCTAACAGGGATCAGTCTGGGAGCAGTAACACTCCAGTGTGCCCTAGAGGAATATGACCTGCTTTGTCAGTGCCCTAAGAATGGTTGCACACTTGGAGACAAAACCTAAAGAATTGAAGTGCTACTGAGTATGAATTTAATCACAAATGCCAATGTTGAAGTCTTTTTCTTACTATTTTTTTCTCTTTAAGGATTATTGTGCCACTAAGTGGTCTGTCCTACGGGAGCGTTTTGACCGTGGTCTTTATGCATCACATGCTGATCTCCACAGATTGAAGTGAGTATTTGTCTTTGTACAGCAAATACATTCACGCCGAGTTGCCAGCTGGAGGTCATGTCCAAATGGTCCATTTACTGAAATCATTGCAAGTGTGAATATAACCTTAAATATTGCATCAGCCGTGCCAGTTTCTGGTAGTCCCACATGTAAACGTGCTCCTCAGCCCTTTGGGACTCTGTGACTGCTGAGAAATTAAGTGCCTGAATATATGCCACTTTTTTTTTCTTTTAATAGGTACCAGTGTTTTAAGTCTGCCTGGGTATATGAAGTATTTCACAGTGGCTTCTCTTTTCCTGCAAGTTACAGCAATTTGAAAACAGCTCTGCAGGTGTATGATAAAGAGGTGCAGTGGACACTGGGAGCCATTCTGTACCGAACCCGGTTTTTACCTTTAAGGTTTGTTTTCTCAAATGTCTGGAAGCAGTTTTTGGGTGGAAGTGATGGGGGAGTTTGTGTTTCAAGTAGCTCAAGTAATGCTTGATAAAATCCATCCTACTAGAACGGGCTCTGGTTTTTTTTTTGTAAGATAGTTTGGAGACAAGACTTGCAATTTATGTCTGTTATCTCTTTGGTTCTTTTCAGGGACATCCAGCAAGAAAACTTTCGTGGAATTCACTCCCACTGGAGGAGCTTCTCCTTTGTTTACAATCACTATTTGTTTTTTGTTTGTTTTCTGATTGTGCTGCTCTCCATCCTGCTTTACCTGCTAAGGCTCCGACGGATCCACAGGCGAATGCTGCGTAACAGCTCGTCCACTTCCCTGTGGATTGAGGAGGGCCTCCCACCACAGAAGATCTCAGCAGCCTTGTGAGATGCTGTGATGGAGAGCTTCGTTGGGACTTCCTACACAAAAAGCCATTTTTGCCTCAGGGTTTCTCCTTTTTTTCCCTTTAAATCATCAAAGAAGCAAATTGCCCGGAGTGTGGAATTCAGCTCGGCTTTGGAAACGTGGGGAAATGGGGTCAATTTGTCTTAGTTTCATTAAACAGTATCTGCCAAAAATTCCTTTTTTTTTTTATTATTGCACTTTTGTGTGTAATGGGGCGAGGACAGACTCGATGTCAGTAAGGATGTAGCAGCAGCTTAAGCTATGTATGGTAAGAGAGAGAGTGTGAGTTCTCATCCTGTGGGTGAGATTGTGGAACCCTAGGATTTCACAGAGTTTTATTTTCTTTTCCAGATTCCAGGATTGATATTGCTAGATTTCTCAATTCAAAGTCTCCTCAGTCAAAGAAAAGGAAGTGCAGGGTTTTCAAAAGCAGTAAGAAAACAATCCCTTAGCTCAGCTTTCCTGATTTTATATTCCATAATAATAATAAAGTACTGTGATGAAGAAGAACAATATTGCAGCCAATGCTGTGCTTCCACAAAACTGCTTAAATCAGTTTTATGTGTGACAGTTTCCCCTTTTATCTTGGAACCTGTATCTGCATAGTGGGAAAAGTCACCACTTTTTAATCCTTTCTTTCTGTTTCAGTTGCTCAGAGATTGCCCTGAAATTCCAGTAAGGTGGAGAGGACTGGGATATGCCTAGGCTTTTGTTTCTGCTAGAGTAGACATGCACAGTGTCTTTTTTTTAAGTACTCTGAATTGTTAATTTATATTTTATTTAAAACTGTTTCATTTTACTTGAAAGTAAATTTGTCCATGATTAAAAGTGAGATTTATATGAACTTGTGGCGTATGGATATTTTATTGCTCCATCTAAATCGCTTCTATCCTCACTGTGTCCAACTGGCAAAATTTT
This sequence comes from Penelope pileata, assembly GCA_013396635.1. Classification (NCBI taxonomy): domain Eukaryota; kingdom Metazoa; phylum Chordata; class Aves; order Galliformes; family Cracidae; genus Penelope; species Penelope pileata. The sequence goes on along the minus strand of WBMW01004441.1, from coordinate 67,448 downwards.
CTTCTCTTTTAGTAGGTGTGAAAATGCAGGAAAACTGGATTTTCTTTTCAGTACTGGCGAACTGGGCATGTTGATCCATTTTTGTCATACTTAAGGTGCAGTTTCTTCATCTAAATGTCTAGATGCTTTGAATTGTTTGATTGTTTCCTTTTGATGTGCTTGCTTTTGCCTTTGGTTGTGTAGGAAACTTAGGTGTTAAGCATCCTGCTCCTGTCCAGTGTTTGCTGTGTTGCAGTCAGAAGAATTAACTGGCTACATGATAGAACATCCACGATTTTGAAACAGCAACAAAATGAATGTTTGGATATAACAAATAGCATCTCCTATCTGTAAAGCACTTTTTGTGCATGACAAATCTGAGCACTTCACCAGCTGAGGGTCTGTTTTATGTTCTGCTGCTTTTTGAGCACTGAATGAATGTGCAGAATGCGTACACCTCTCCCTTCTGATGCCTGCAACTGTGCTAGAAACTTTTTGCACTCATAAGCTGATAATTCTTATCAGGAAAGTGACACTGCTGATTGTCACAGAGCCTGTACTTCCTGTTTCTGAGATGCTTAAAAGTGAGTACAGAGCCTCTAATTGCATGCTTAGATAAAGCAGCCCCGATTTGGACCAGGCTTGGTGTTAGTGGTAAAGTGGAGAGGAAATATCAGTGTGATTTGGCAATATCCAGGCAGATGCCAAGCATCTTTCAGCTACAGAGATGGAGTGTCTCAACAGAGAAATACCTCTCAAAGAACATTTCAGACCAAAATAGATGCTGAAGGAGCTCTTAGCAGCATTCTTACACGTTGAAAGACCAAAAAAAAAAATCATTTATTTTAGTGTATCACTTTCAGAGCGCTCAAAGCTAATTTGTATTAAATAATGTGTGGTGATGGGGGGAGTTCTTGCCTGAACTTATGTTCTGCATAACGTGGTGTGAGATCTGAGCACAGGGACTGTGTGAGGCACAACCCATGGGTGCTCCGTGTGAGTTTGCTGCGTGTTGGTGTTTGCTGTATCGAGGCTGACAGATGTGTGGGTGCCTTTCATGGCTTTAAGAGCTCAGAGCCCAACAGGCACGGGGAGGAGGCACAGATTTACAGCAGCTGAGTGCCGAAATGCCTGGATTCACAAGGCTGAATTGCTTCTTGGGGTCTGAATTCTGTGGCAAGTTTGCAAATTCAGCTCTCACCTTCGTTGTAATCTGGCTGTAGCGTGAATAGAATTAGTGGGGTTGGTTTTACTTTGGTTTTTCCCATTATTGCAGGTTGGGGCTCTGGAAGAGGATGAGGAATTTTGCTGTCTGTGATTTATTTTGAGAAGTAGACTAAACCCATCTCACTCTTGCAGGTCCAAATCACTTGGGGAAAAAAGAAGTCTCTCCATCCCACCCTTGGACAAGCTGCATCCCAAGGGATGGAGCTAAAGGGATGTTGTTAAACACCAACATGAGAGGAAACATGAGACTCAGCAATACCTCTTTTCACTCACTACCTGTTCCTGGGCTCAAGTTTCCAAAGTCACAATGGGAATGTTTATCTGTTTGTGTCTGTCTCTGCATTAACATGCTTTGTTTTCTTTCTCCTGCGTCTCCAGTTCTCCTTGTCCTTTCTCCAGGTCCATTAAGGGCAGGTAAGGCACGCAGAAAGGCACAAGGGAGAGGCGAGGGCACTGCTCTTTGACCTTCCCCAGTGACTTGGAATGGACAGGTGAGTGATGCTGAAGGGTTTTGGCTTTGCAGCCTCTTAAATGCTTCACTCATCCTTTTGGTTTTGCGGTTTTGTGTGTGGAAAATGTCCAAAGCAAACAGGGCCAAAGGTGGCCCCTAATGGAAGAAGTGGTTCAGAGACAAAAGTGTGCCCACGAGAAAGAGATGGAGAGCCTGGGGAAGGGAAGGGATGAGGCACACAGCCCTACCGGGTGGAAACAAAAGGGTTTTGTGTGTCCCTGCAGCTCTCTGCAAAGGGGACAGTCAACAGCAGCGACTCGATGGCATGCCCGATCGGGGGCACCTTGTTCTGGTCCCATTGTTTCTGCCATTGTTGCTACCAAATAACGCATGAAGCTCATTGAAAGCTGAAATGAGCCTGGTGAGGACTTGCTGTGTCCCTCTTCCTGGGCATTAGCTTCTGTGTGTGTAGTGTCCAGGGGACCTGGTCCTGTTCTTGAGGTCACCCTCCCTCTCTTTAAAGAAGGGGAGGATGGCAATGACTTTCTCACCTGCTTGTGCTTGGAGATCTTTGGGTTGGTGGGAAGCGATGCTAGGAAATTGCTTGGGACTGGGTTGGTACCCGTGGATGTTGGGTGACTTGTGTTGCTGGACTGGAGACACATCCTAGGGCACTGACCCCGAGTGCTTGTACCAGGAAATCTGCAAAGGCACAGAAGTCACAAATGTGATGTCCAGGTCTTCCTAAGCTCCAAATGCTTTCCAGGGTCCTGTAAGTTCCCAGTTCTACGTTCTTTTCTACAAATAATGTGCAGAGCAGGGTTTGAGCCAACAGTTTGAAGATGTTTTCTATTCCTAGACCACATGGAAGCATTTTACCAGCATTACCAGTGGTGTTTTACAAACAGGATTAGAACAGTACCATTTTTTTTTCCACCATTAGATGTGCTCTGTAGGTTGTCATGGCCAAATTCTGGCAGCAGCAGTACAAAGAGGAAAGGAGTAGTCCCAGGTAACCTGGTGCATCACCTGCTGTGAAAGCTGAGTGCTCAGCTCCTTGCTGATCCCCACAGATGTGGAGATTGTTAAGGAAACAATATGCAATGCATCTGCTACCCTGTTTGTTCCCATCTGTGTCCCCTGTCCTGCCCTTTGGGTGAGCCTTCTTGCAAATTCAGCAAGTGGGATCTCTGTCCTTGAGTTCACTGTTCAACCGTGACCTGAGGCTGTTCTTACTGGGACGTGGTCTTTGGCCCATCACAGTGAATCAGCACAGAAGATGTGAAACCAGATGTTTCCGCAATGCCTTGTAAGGATGAGGGGGGGTTTGCTGCGTTTGCCTGGGAGTGATGGAGGCCAGTACGTTGTGTTCTCGAGCATCCTCCCCTTTTTACTTTCTAACAGCCTTATTCTGTTCCCTTCAGTTCCTCTTCCCTTCTCCTTTTCTCCTGGAGAGAGATTTCTCAATCATAACAAAATAAATCCTGCAGTGGGTGGGATGGGAGATGAGTGCTGCCTGCTCAGGGCTCTTCAGGTCACTAAGTCCCTTCTCTGTCCCTTGACCCCTGGACACAGAGCTCTGTGCTCTGCTCTTAGGAGGGGGACTCTTGCCATCTAGTGGGAGGGGATGGTAAGCTTCCAGGACCTCTGCCATTCCCCAGGATAAGATGACAACACACATCCCTCCTGCCTGAGCTTTAAGCGCTTGAGGGGGATTAGCTCCTGCTGCTGTCACTGCCTCGAGTCAGAGGAAGTGGATTTCTCAAACTTGTTTTCTTTCTAGAAATCTCACTCATTTTAGTCTTTTAGGGCAAAGCTCTGTTGGCACCCTCATCTGCCCCCGGATGACTGAGTAGCACTGAGTTGTCCAGAACCTGAATGTGTGGGAAGGTGTGTGCAGGTCAGACATCGCATTTTGTCTGCGTTTTGTCTGCATTTTGTCTGCATTTTGTCTGCATTTTGCTTGGGAGAAGCTGGCTTAGGAATCAGTACTCAGGCAGCCAGGATCTCCAAGAGCTCTTACAGCAAGAGCAAGAGAAGTGCCTGCAAAGTGCCTTGTGCTCGGGTCTTCCTTGGCCTAGGAAGAGCAGAAGCTTGCATTCCAGTTGGGAATGCCAGTACTAACTGGCCTCCCTCCCCACACCTGTCCTGAAAGGTTAAAGATAGAAATGCAAGGAAGATGTAGGTGCTGTCCCTGGGGATGTGATGCTCTGCTGTTCCAGCTGCCTGGGTCTGAGAAGGAGCAGCTGCTGCCACGTGAGCACTGTGATACAGGAACACATGGATCGTATCTGGGCCCCTGTGCTTGCTTCACAAACACAACTGTTGTATTTCATGTGGAAATCTTGGAAATTAAGCATATTACATAAAATATATTGGTTTATCCCTCGTTGATTGCTTTATCCCTCACTGAGGGATGCACAGACTCACTTCTCTGGAATCACTGGTGTTTGTCAGCTGTGCTGTGAGCTCCCAGCAGGGCTGGATCCCTCCAGCTCCACGCTGCAGGATGTTCCAGTGGGGCCAATTGGTGTGAAAGCTGCCACGTGTCCTTAACACCTCGCAGAGCCGCAGGTCCTTTGGTTCTCCATCGACCTTCACGGAGCGTGGTGAGTTTGGGAGGTCAGGTTGACCTGGGTGAGATTTGGACCTGTGGCTCCAGAGAGTCTACAGGGTGAAATCAGAAGGCAATGAGCCTTCCCTTTTAGAAAGAGCTGAAGATTAGGGGAGATTATAGAACCTAATAGCGCGTACCTAATTTTTGGAAGCGTGGACTGTGACTGTGACGGCTTGGGCAAAGCCAATCTTGACTCGTCCATACAAGGCAGATGCAGAAGGAAACACGTAGGCTGGGGACGTGGACCTGGAATGGGTCATGGTGGAGGGTGAGGCTGGGTGTTAGGAACCAGGAGAGAGCCAGGAGCTGGAATCACTGATCCCTGCGGATCCCTTCCAACTCAGGATATGTTCCAAGTGCTTTCCCTCACCTCCTGTTTATGTGATCAGATGATGCAAACCCAGCCTAAGCAGGATTGATCCCTGCAGGCTGTGATTTTGAGAGGTTTCCTGTTTTATTTGTTAACCTCTTGCTGAGTGCTTCCCTTCTGCCGTAAGAAGGGGGCAGCAAATTTCCCTGAATCCAGCGCAGTCCGCTGAACACTTTGCTGGATTCCTTCGCTTTATGCAGCCCACAAGCTCCTCCATCAGCTGGAAGCCTGCATGGCATTTGCTGCTCGTATCCTCACCCGACCCGGGCACTCAGCAAGCATTCCTCCAGCAGGCTGTCATGGTTCTCCGTGCCCCGATCAGCAGACGCTCACACATTCCTTCCTCTGGTCAAACTGCCTTCAGCTTCCTGCCAGTCTCAAATAGCTCTGCTTGGTGCTTCTGCTGTGACATGGGTTTTTTGTCTCCTGGTGGCTCTGGGGCTGACCCACCAGGTGCTGCTCTGCCGAGGGCCATTTCCAGTTTGCAGCATTTCACCCTCTGTGATCATCTTGTTACAGGGGAATGAAGGCACTGGGCACTGCTGCTGACCACTTGCTGCTGGCTGCCCTGAGAAGAAAAGCAAAACTCTGAGTGGTTTCCCAGCTTTAAGCCCTGGCATCGCAATGTTCTCCATGCATTGCACCAAAAAGCCATCTGTCCTCTGTAATATTTTGTGATCGACCTTCAAGGGCTGCCCTGCCAGCTCCTGGGGATGTGGTTGCCATCTCCTTGCTGACAGTGGCAGCTCTTCAGGGTGGGTGTCACCCCCAGCCTGCTGTGCCAGTGGGTAATGGGACCGTTCTTGCACTGGGCTGAACCCCAATCCTGGACCAAACCTCTCCATGCAGAGCCTGGGAGATAGGGAGCAGCAGGGAGCTGGTGCTGGACACTTTGCAGCCTCTTGCAAGCAAGGCTGAGCTCTTCTGGTGCTGTCAGCTCATGCTGTGATGCCCAAACCCTTGTTTAAGTTACGCTCTTCCAGTGCAGCTTCTTTTCTCCTTCCACCATGTTCCTCCAGCACTGATGCCCAACTCAACTCCAACATCCCTTCCTGATAAAAGGTGGCATTGGAGAGTGGGGAAGCTCTGAGCATCAGTGCCAGAGCAGCTGAGGCTGAGGGCAAATGCAGCTTTTCCTGTGTTTTGGGATGAGCAAATGGAGTTGTGCTCTGAGCAGGAAGCAGGCATGCTTGGGGGGGGTAAATTGTTAAATTTCATCTAGGAATACACTGAACTAAATAGAGATTCCTTCTAAAGTTGCCCTTTGTGCATACCTGCTCTTCCCTCTGTGCCTATCAGCTTTCTGCTGACTTGTTTGAAAATCCCATTACACATAGATTTAAACACCCATAGCCAAAGCTGGTGAGAAAATGAATTTCCATTCTTTGGGAAATGCTGAGGTTTCAGAATGTGTTGCTGTCCGAAATTGGGTCAGAAAATACAATTTCAAGGTGTTCTGTGGAACAGATTTGAAAACCACCGTTTTCTTGCTCTTTTCACAATTAGAAAAAATAGAAGGGAATAGAATTATTACGATGCACTAAAAGCATAAATGAAAAAGTGGACAATTTTAAAACCAAAACCCACTGGCTGAAAAGATTGCAGAAATTACAGCACGATGTCTAATTGATTTAGCTGCTGGTTGGGGCTGGAAGGACTGATGCAAGCAGCCCAGAGCAGCTTTGCTGTTCTGCTCTTCACATCACAGATGCTCTGAATTTTGGGGCACAGCAGAGGTGAGGATATTTTATTGATCTGTTGATTTTTTTATTAATTTTTTAATGAAGTTTGTCGTTGTTTCTCAGGACACTGAGTTTGGAGCCACTCTTGCTGCACATCTGGTTGTTTTTTAAGGATGTGCCCTGGCTCGAGCTGCTGTGGTTGTGGGTTTTAAGAACATGGAGCAGTTGGGGAAGCAGCTGCTGGGTGCTGAAGGGTTAAGGAGGGGGAACAGCAGTGGGGATGGCTGCAAGCTCTGTGGGCTGCAGAAGGGGATCCAGGGCTGGAGGTGCTGCACTGCGAGATCGGAGCTGCTGGCTACTGGGCTCAGCACGGATGCTCTGAATCAACCCTGAGGGCTTAAAGGCTGCTGCGATCCCTTTGTGTGGCTGAGCATCGGTGTCGATGTATTCACATGAAGATCTACATCGGGTCTCAGTGTTTGTGCTCGAGGAACTCCCTGAGAAAGCACTGGGATTCCTAACCCACCTCCCTCCTGGCAGTCCTGGCGAGATTTCCCCGTTTCTCCCCCGTTTGCAGCACTCCTGCTCGGATTACAGCACAAGCCCATGATATCACCGCTATGAGCCGAGGCCGAAGGGGCTGGGTCTTGGGAGGGGTTTGCTTGCCTAACTCTACTGAAATTTGCCAGGAAGCAGCAGCTCCTTGCAGCATAGTTCTCTGGCTGCAGGATATTTTTCCAGTACGGAGGGGACCACTCGGAGGACGCCTTCAGCCCGGCACCACGGCCCCGAGGCTGCCCCCAGCACTGCCCACCACTAACCCCAAGGTAAGGGCAGCCCAGGGGGGCTGCGAGCCACAGCGATGCCATTCCTGCCAGGGAGGAAAGGGGCTGAGTTCCTTTAAATAAACCCTCTCGTGCTTCAGGGCTGGAAGCTTGATCTGTCTTCTCCTCTTTGCTCTCTGCACGTTTTCTTTCCCTCCCATCAGTTTCTAAGGACGATATTTAGGCACAACAGCGAGGCAGATGATTCCCCAAATTCCTGGCTTGCTTTGGCACGGAGGGGATGACACAGACATTCAGTGTCACTTTGCAAAGATGTGACCGAGTGAACGATTTTTCTCCCCTTGCTTGCACGCAGGCATGCACTAATGAAGGAAAAAAGAAGCTGCCTGCAAGTGGAGGCAACGCATTTTCTGTAAGATTTATTAAAATACGTTCGATTCTGTTTGATTTCAACCAGCAAGCTGCAGCACATCAACACGGTGTGAGTGTTGCCAGCTAAACTTCAGAAAGTTTAAATTCTCCTCCCTGAAGAGCTGGGCTCTTTCCGTGGAAAAGGCTCCGGTGCAGATGTTTCCCATGGGCAGAAGGGGTAGAGCAGCTACTTCCCCAGTTAAGAAACTTTTCTGTTTCTTAGCTCACAGCCCTTGGCAGCTCCTGGCAGCTTGAATTAATGAGGCAGCTTTGTCAGGAAGCAAGCACAGAAAATTTGAGGGATGCAGTGGTACCCACCTGAAAAGCTGCAGGGCAGAATCGTGGGACTGGTTCTGTCCAGGATGATCCCAGCTCAGTTCTGGCTTTTTGTCATGCACACGGATAACTCTGCCTCCTTTTAGACAATGTTTTGTTGTTTCAGTTAAAAAGCAGGGTGAAAATAGTTCAGAAAACAATACACATGAGGAATACTATTTGGAAAGAACCTAGTTCTGCTGTCTGGGAACAATAGGAGGAAAGCTGGTTAGCATCACCGCAGCCACCCTTAGCTGTGACATTGCCCTGCTTCCAAACTGGTGCTGAACAGGGGCTGCAAACCATTTGCTTTCGGGTTTCTATCTGCCAGCTTCATTTTGTCTATACTGAACCACCCACAGCGGTAGAATTCCCTTGGTTGGAAGCTGGAGAGCAGTTAGGAAACAGAAAATGGAATATTAGAGTGAGCTGCTGTGATGGCTGAGCACAGGGAGAAACCCCTTCTTCCACCCCACGTGCTGGGTGCTCCTTGCTGCAGGGATTCCATCCTGCTTCTATGTGCATGGTGATGTTGGAAAGCACCTCCAAATTTCTGCATGGTTTGTGCAGAAATCCTGCTGCCAGCCAAACCCAGCATGGTGCCCTGGGGATGCTGGGGCTGGGCTGCAGGGATGAGCTCTCAGGGTTTCTACAGGAAAACTTTAGGTTGGAAAACCCACCAAGATTCAAGGAGCCTCGGTGATGTAGCAGAGGACGATGTCCTTGTCCTGAGCAGGGTGCTTTGAGCATCCTGGTGCTTTCCTTTTGCAAGCAGAGACCCCCACATGCACCCTTAGTGCTGCTCTCTGTGTTCTTTTCAGTAAGCTGACCCCCAAGCTCATCATCTTCACCTTCCCAGCCATCACCCCTTCTCATTTTTACCATTTTTCCCTTCTGTATCCCCCTTAACCTTTATCCTTTCCCTTCCTAACACCATTTGGAAACACAGTGATGTCCTTTCTCAGAGATGGAGGCTGCAGTGGATGGAGCCCCTCAGCAGATCCAGGGCAGTGGGTTTGCAAAGCACTTCTGTGGAATGCAGCACCCTTCTGTAAGGCCTTTATTCCTGAACTGATCAGTGCTCAGAGACAACAGGAGCTGAATCCCATAGCTCTGATCGTTTGCTCGTCATAGGAGCATATGCTAGCTGCAAATTAAATAGTTTATACTATAGGTTAAAAAAAATTTTAAATTTCCTCTCTATTTAACTGCCTTGGAAGTGAATTTGGGCAAAGTTCTGTTTCCTGCTAAGAGCTCAGCTAAAGGTCTGTGGTTCTTTGGCACCACACAAAGGGGAGAGATAGGGAAATAGAGAATTTCCCCCAAACGAAGCATGCTTGAATTGCAGCTGTGACATGGAGAGAAGATGCTGCACATCCATCTGACCCACAGGCAAGCTGCTTTTTGCCTTCTTAGGTAAATGAAGGTGTTAAGGGACTACAACTGAAAGCAAATGAGGGTTGCTTTGGTTGAAGGAGCAGATCTGAGAAGCAGCCTCGGTTTGGAAGCTGTAGGAAGCGTTCAGCTGAGCCCTGCTGCCAAACCATGGGTGTTTGGCCCTGTAACTTGTTGTGTCCGTGCAGCTTTGGGGTTTCTGGAGGTCTGGGTCTCACAGATCCCATCGAATGATGAGGCAAAGGGCTTTGAGAAGGCAAACAGCCACAAACACCGATTTGTCTGTGCTTAGACCTGCAAAAGTCTCTTAAAAATACCACAAGCAAAGTGCCTTTTCTTTCCTGTTCTCCTAACTGATGTCTTTGTCCATCAGTTCCTCTTACTGCATCCAGCTTCAATAGCAAGTGATGGCAGGGGCTGGAATTCTGGAAGCTGCCCTGCTGCTCCCAGAGGGCACAATGGGACTTTCTCTCTTTCCCTGCAGCATCCCAACGTGGTTAAAGGGTCAGGGCGGATCTGTTGTTCTGGTGTTTTGGTGAAATGAAGGAAGGATTCTTGCTGGCTGGACAGGTTTTTGATCTGGGGAGATGAATAGCCCATTAGTTTCACCTGGTAAATTCTCCGAAGCGGTAAAAGCTCAACATTACATTGCAATGAGATTGCTGCACACCTCCCTGCAAACATGTGCATCCATCTGTTCCTTCTGAGACTCAGGACCCCAAAAAGGGCTGAGTCAGCAGCTGGCAGGAGCGTGCCCAAAGCCATCAACCACAGGGCAGTGATGGAGAATCCCCTTACAGCCGGTCATATGGGACCTGTGCTATTCTCCTGGCTTCCCCACTGCCTTTATTCAATAAGTTTTTAATGCTCCATCTTGGCTTCTTCTGAATGGGGAGACCAAGTGATACACTTCTAGGATTGTGTCACTAATGAGTCTGGAGGCTGCTGGAGAGAGGATCCGAGGGGAGGAATGAGCCCTAAAGCAAAGGAAATAGCCAGCACGGAGCAGGCTTGCAGATCTAAGCCTACATTTGTTCTCGGGGAGTTTAGTGCAGCTCTCTTCGATATTTGCAGGAAAAGTGTTTCCAGGCTTTGGTTGTAGCAGCAGACGAGCAGGCTTATCCGAATAGTTTCCTTATTGAATGTCGTTGTGGCTTATGGTGCTACGATAAATGAGAGTGCAGTTGGCTCCCACCTCCCCATCGCCCTCCTGAGCAGTTCTGATGGGAAGCACAAAGCTCTGATGGGAAGCAGAAAGCTGAGAGCTGTTTGCAGGGCTTCCCTGGAGCTCCCAACATTTACCCCCTGTGCCTGGGCTGCTGTTTTTGGTGGAAATACTGAAACGTTCAAATTCCGTGGGATTTTGCTTTTTGTGACATCATGGCTTAGTCTGAATAGTTTCCCTTGAACAAGGTTTTATTTCTGGGCACTGGGAAAGCTTTGTCTCTTCATGTTTGAATGTGCAGCTATGTTGAAGCGGATGGAAACACGACCTGGGGGAAAAGCAGGCTGTGGCTGCGGGTGCACACTGCAGGGTCGGCTCCTGGAGCACGTGGAACCGCTGCTGTTCTGCTCCCATGGAGAATTCCTCCGAGATGCACCTCCACAATTCCATGGGATGAGGAGGGAGGTTTCTGTCTGGCTTTGCAATGCCTTCTCCTGGGCCCTATCTGACCCTGGAAGGATCCTCACGGAGATGCGATGCTGCAGGACCTGTGCACGGAGCGTGCGTGCCCCGAGCTGTTTTCCTTGGCAGAATTTCAGGATTGCATTCGTAGGGGTTTGTTAAAATACCTTTTTGCTCTCTGTGGAGCAGGGGGCCACTTTATCCTCCCTCCCAGATTTCCTTAAATTCTGCCATAATTTTTTTTTTTGTAGTTTCGCATGGCTCTAAGCTTTGGGGAACAGCAGCAAGTTCCCCTGCAGATGTTTTTCAGGGTGTTGGTGCTCCTGGGGTGCTGAGCCACCTTTACCAGGTGTGAAAACTGCACCTGCAGAATTTGCTGAGTTGGTACCCAAAAACCCATAAAGCAACCTGGAAACGTGCTGTGCCAATCCCCTGCCAAGCTGCTCCTTGGCCATGAGGTCTCCCAGTGCTTTCTGAAAGGCTCTGGCATCTCGCACAGGGATCTGTCTGCTTTATTAATTAACACTTCAGGGAGCACCGCTCTCAGCTGGTAACGATTACATCCTGCTTGGGATGGTTTCCCCAAACCCTTGTGTCTTTTGGCTGGAGTCCTTCAGCAGAACGACCCGAGAGCTTTGGGTTGAATGGAAAGCAGCCCTGGAGGCTGGAGCTGTGCAGCTCCCGGCTGCTCCCTGCCCTCTGAGCACAGTCACCATTTTCCTTGGCACGAGAGGGACACAGAAACGTGCTGACCTGCTGCTTGCACACCAATGGTCCATTTTTTTCCCCATAAAATATCCTTATCTAGGTTAGGGTTGAGCCTTCTGGAGCATCATCCAACAAACACTAACCTAGAGGGCAGTTTGGCATCTTCTCCTAACGACGATGCTGTGCTTTATCTCTTGAAAGCTCCCTCCAGGACCTGACCATAGGGCCACTGACTGATGATGATCTGCTTTTCCCTCCTCAAATATCTTCCCTGGCTGCTGCACGTAAGCCCGACGCTTTGAGAGATCCCAGCGATGTCTTTGGGATGGCCAAGGGAAAGCCCCAGTGACACCTGGAAACCCAACTGCAGGGCTAAGCCAAGGCCCTGCAGCCCCTCGCCTTCATTTTTGGAGAGAGGTTTCAGCCCAGCTTAGCTTCTGATGAATATTTGCTGAGGTTGTTTAAATCCAATTCAGTATCTAATGCAGTAGCGAGAAACAACGGCCGCGTGAAATGAAGTCGATCAAAACAGATGCTCAAAGCAGATTAGAGCTGGAAACCAGATTTCCCAAACCCCATCCTGCAGCTCTGCTGGGCTCATCGTTCCCCCCTCCCCCTTTGGTATTTTCACTTATCACTAACACATGTTGTTGTTCTGTGTTGTGATCTAAGGGGTTACTCCAACATTTTTCTACTGTTTGCAGCAATTGCTCTGCCCACGTGTTTATCCTCTGGGCTGAGAACCATCTTGTATCCGTGCAAAACATTGTAAGAGGGCTCTTTTGAAACGCGTGCTGCTTGGTATTGAGGTTGGGATTTTTGCAGAACACATCTCCTGCATTTGCTTTGGGAAATCCCCTTTGTTCCCTGCTGGAGGGGAGCAGCCCTGTGAAAGCGCTCTGCTTCCTTCCTCCCTTCCTCGTGGGCAGGACTCGATCCCATTCCTCTCCCAGCCTCACCTCCTGACCTGCAAAAATTGGAAAAATCCCTTGTCTCCGTGCCAGTGTTTCTTAGAATGCCTGATGGGAGCGTACAGATCTCACCCTGGTGAAACCACTGCGAGAGCATCTGCCTCCCTGAAACCAACTTGCTGCTGTCTTAGAAGTTTTTGCCCCAATTTTTTTCAAGTCCCCCCCTTGTTTTTCCCATTTCCTCCCCGATATCCAGTGCAAGCTTTTTAACTGAGTGCTTTTATTCCACGCACGTGGCTCTGTGCAGTCCTCTTTCATCCCCAGCTCGGAGGAAGCTCGCTGTCATCAGCCCTGTGTAACACGAGGGGAAACTGAGGCACAGCACCGCCTGAGGTCCATGCAGGCTGATGCTCAAGCTGAGGTTTAACCGAGATGTGATGAATTTCAGGCCAGTTCCCTGGAATTTCTGATGCATCTTAACGAGTTTTGTCGTGTCCTCCTGTGTGCGATCCTCTGGGCACTTTTTGGGGATAGCTGAGACCCAGTAAAACACCGGAGGATTTTTACTTCTCAGCATCTGTTTTTGGAGCCCAGGCTTTCCCCCTCTCCCTCCTCTTTGGCGTTTGCCAGGAAATAATGGAGCTTTAAAGGGCTGAGGGAGCTTTTTCCCACTGCACTCCGGCATTGCTTCATTTGGAAACTATTCAACCACCAGCTCCCACGTGTGCCACTCGGCCTCTCCACGTGCTGGGGGGTAGGAAGCGGGCAGAAAATGACCAGGCTTAAACCTTTGTGGATGAAATTCCTCCAATGAGCCCAAAGTTGCTGGTTCATCCTTTAAACGACTGCTTTGGAGCTGTTGCAGGACAATGGAGTCCCACTTTTCTTCGAAGGAGGTATGGGAAAGCCATGGTTTGGTTCCGTCCTAGCTCAATGCCTTGCATCTGAACTTCTGGGTTTGCAGAGGAATAGGAAAATCCCATTGCTACCATTTTCAACCTGTAGAATTTTGTCTAATTTTGTAGTGTTTTCCAGCCAAAGGGATTTAGCAATTTGGCCTCAAGCTGCAAATGCTTTTCATGGGTATCACTTCATTTCCTTCTCCAACCCCATAAGAATGAATTTCCTTGACTTTGCTTTTTACAGGCGACGTCAGACATGGTCCTTCCATGGGTTTCTCATCGTCTGAAGCAGAGGTGTGCAGTGCACGCCCTTACTCACACTTTCCCTTCGTTTCAGGACAGCCACCCAGCACCTACCTGCCCTGAGCCGCTGCTAGCCGAGGCGTCAGCTCCCAGAACTGCGAGCACTGCAAATGGAGAGATTCCTGGCTTGGAACCATAACCACTGCTTCATCACTTTGTTCTTCATCTCCCTGAGCCCGCTGGGCTTTGCCCAGTACGAACACTGGCCCTACCTCCCCGGGTACCCTGAGCCACCCCCACAAGTCTACCAGCCCCCCCAGAGGCCAGCAAACGTCCCCAAAATCCAGCTGCGGTTGGCGGGGCAGAAGAGGAAGCACAACGAAGGCCGAGTGGAAGTGTTCTACAGCGGCGAGTGGGGCACGGTGTGCGACGATGACTTCTCCATCCACGCTGCCCATGTGATTTGCAGGGAGCTGGGCTACGTGGAGGCGGTGTCTTGGCTGCCGAGCTCGAAATATGGGAAAGGAGAAGGTAAGGTCACCCCAGAGCTGTGGCGTTGTTTGCTGTCTCTCCAACCCCAATGTTGTCCGAATTTTAAGATGTAGTGGTGTTGCCTGCAAATGTCCCTGGAATCACCTCCTGGCGAGGTATAGACTCTTGAAATCAGCGTCTCATTAAACAGTTTGGATAATAGGTGTCTGCTTGTGTTGGCTGAGATGAGCTAAGGAAGAACCAGAGCTGGAGGAGCAGATCTTGGCTGTGAGCTCTGGGGAACAGCTGGCAGTGGATGAGGGCAGGAGGCCCTTCAGCAGCCACTAAGGCTACTGGAAAGGGAAGGTGCAGCCACAAATGTGATTTACAGATGGTCCATTTCCCCGTTCTCACTTCCATTGCCTTGCAGTGAGTCAAAGAGGGCCTCTAAACACTCTTTCCTCCTGTTTTTTTTTTGCCTGTGCAATGCTGTACGCTCCTTTTTCCTCCTGTTATCCTCTCTAGAGAGACACGCATCCTGTTCTGCCGTCCAGAGTAGCCTCTATAACCCCAAAGGAATGCCCGTGCTTCGTGCCCTATATACAGGGCTCCATTTGAGTCTCATCTTTTGGGACTCTCCAAGCTGGTCCTGGTGGGAAGAGCTATTCACCCCAACCCAACTGCACATCCTTTCCATCCTGCCCCTTGAAAGAGCACGTGATGGTTGTGTGGGCTCAACAGTAACTTGGAAAGTTGAATATTTCCCTTTTGTAGCTAGCAATACATTCTTAAAATAATGATGCTTGAGGGTAGAATAGCTCTGTGCCAGCATACAACTCAACAACTCTGTTTAATTGTCTTTTCCTGTGCTGTTAGTTAAATATTGGCCGATGGAGAGTTCTTTCTCAAAATATTAAGGCCTGGCACGCTGTTGGTGTAGCTCACAGACAGATTATTTCCACTGCAGCCGGGATAAACGTGCTGTATGTCTGTTACTTAGCACCGCTCGTTAGTGCTCACACCTATAAAATTGCCCATTAAAGAGCAAGCAGGCCTTCAGGTTGACTCGACTGAAACACGAAACCTTGAATGTTGTCCCAAGCTGTGGATTTTGGCTCTTGGGGTAGAGAAGGAGATTTCCGAGAGAGAAAGGCCATGACATTTGAAAACAAACCAGAAACCGGTTGCCATGGGATGTGATGGGAGTAAATGGGTAAATCCCAATGCAGAGCCCCTGTGTAGGGGGAGTTGTGCCTTCCTAGAACCATGGAATCTCTCCTGCCCTAATGTTTGGGGAGCACGAGGAGGGTTGGCAGATCCATCAGCTGCTTGGTGATGAACCAAGGGAGCATGAGGGCTGCTGGGACAGCCAAGGGAAACAGCTCTGACTGCTCCTGCAGAATCTCCTCGTGGCTCTGAAGGTCAGGCAGTCCCTTCTACCCAAAAGACATATTCTGTGGACAAGCAAAGCCTTGGGGACCCCAAAACATGGGAATTGTTAGCTGGCATTCCTTGGAATTTAGGGGACAAATCACAGAGAAGCAACACGTGCCCAATGCATTTCCAAAGGTGGATCTCCAAGGTGCTGTTGGCTCTTCACTCTTGGCTGCTGCTTGGAAAACATGACCTCAAGTTTTAGAAGTGACAACTTTTGATTTTTGTCTGCTTATCAGTCAACTCCCAAGGACCTCATTTGTTTTAAGATAATATATACGTGCACACACGTACGTGTATGTGCTTTTTGCTGGAGGAAAAGTGCTCGTTATAGGCTGGAAGCTGAATTTGGAAATTGGCTTTCAAGGAGCACCCAAATAACAAGAGGTTCCAATCAAGAGCGGTTTGTTAAATCTCTTGCAAAAAAATTGCCTTTAAGAAGTCAGGGCATTTAATCAAATCCTGGAGCTCTCTCGTCAAAGAGATTTAATGAGGATTTGATGAGGAATGATGTAAAGGGAAGCTTGATGATTTGGTGAGGGTGATTAGAGGGCAGGGTGTAATCAGCCAAAGAGAGGGGACCCGGTGCTGCAGTGATGTCCTTCGTGGTGGTCCTTGGGGTGCCAAAGCAAGCAGTGGTGGCACCAGGAGCTTGTAGGAGGTGGGTGGGATGTCCCTGGTGTCACTGGTTGCTGTTGGACCACAGAGGACCACATCCGCCATGGTCAATGCTTCAATTGCATCTCCCAAGCGTGTAGCCTTAAATATAGGACTGGCTTTAATGTTGAGGGTTTTATTTAATTTTTAATACCATTCAGATAAAGGGAAGCTGTGGGTTTTAAGAGAAAGGTCAATTTTTGATGGTCCTTAGTGATTTTATTCAAGCTTCCTTCTAGCAGCCATCTCACCCCTTGACATATTTAATAGCACAACCTTGCTTACTTCCCTATCAGTTATTAGTGCAATCTAGATTTGCATTCGTTGTGAGTCCCAGCGCTGTTTTCTTTCCCCTTCAGGGAAAATTTGGATGGACAACGTCCACTGCAATGGCAAGGAGACCACCCTGGCAGCGTGCACTTCGAATGGCTGGGGAGTGACCGACTGCAAGCACACCGAGGACGTGGGAGTGGTCTGCAGCGAGAAGAGAATCCCTGGCTTCAAGTTTGACAACTCACTGCTCAACCAAATAGAGGTAAACATGCTTTGAAACCCCAAAATTGCTGGTCTAGAGTCTTCTGTGGACAGGGATGTCTGCCAACACACGTTGTAGGTTATCCCAGCTGCTCCCTATGGTTAGAGAAAACTCTTGACAGTGCTCATTTTGCCATCACTTTTCAATTGTTTGTTGTATTTCTAACAAAAATTAGGAGACTGTGTGCTGTGCTCATAGACCTGTAAGACTTTGTTGATTCCTGGTACTGAATTTGGGTTTTCATTCTCTTTTGGATACTGGGAGCAAACTGGAGACCCTGGTGTAGCAGTGGGGTCAGCGCTGGGGTAGGGCTGTAGTAAATAGGGCTTACAGCCATGCATTGGGAGGGATGGATTTATGATATAAAAGGGTTTTTGGTCTGTATAGCTGAGCAATGATGACGTGACCATGATAATATATTTGGGGGATTGGAGCTAGAGGTGATGAAATGGACCAGAGGAAAACGTGGGCTGGTCCTTGGGGAAAGGTCCTGGATTGGGTTGCACTGAGCTGTGGTTGGGTCTCCAGGGGAAATGACAGAAGCAAAATGCCTGAATCACTGCTCAACAGAACTGTTGGATTTCTGCAAAATGAAGATCTGGTGGGGGAAGAATCCAGGGGGAATGCTGGGCAGGGAAGAAGCTGGGCTGAGCTCATCAAAGGAAAAAAAATGTTTGCTCCTTCGGATTTTTCAGGTTGGAAAATATTTGTGGTGAGTCAGCTAACAACTCCCTTGTTTCGGGTGCCCTGGTGTTTCAATCTGCAAATTCAGGACAAAATGTATCGAACAAACCTATCCAGTAACCAGAGCTAGATCTTGTTCTAGCAGATGGGGAACCCAGGGTGTGCTGCGTACAGCAGGGTGGTTTCCATGGCTGAGTCTTGGCTTTGTTCGCCATCTGAAACAAAGGATGCAGCGTTCTTTATTGCTTTAAAGCAAAATTATTCCAGCAGTTGCTTCCTAGTTACTGATTGAGAGAGCAGACAGCATTCAACTGATGTGGAAGGCTGCTGAGCAAGAGTGTGGGCAAGGGTGACCTGGCTTCCCTTGGCTGAAGAGGGGAAGGGGCCAGAGGATCCCAAATGGTCTCTGACTGCTGCTCAGGGAGCGAGGCGAGCTCATGGAACAGCAGTGATGGCTTTGGCAGCTGTGTGCTTCCCCAAAGCCACAGTGAGTCCTCCAAAGAGAGGCCTGGAAGAAAGGATGCTTCAGTCTAGACGGAGGTCGCATCGCTCCGAGATGCTTTGGGCATTAATCATAGCAGCTGGGGAGGGCTCTGCTTTTCCATTAGCTAAGCACTGGAGCTTGGCTAATGAGTCAAACACATTGGGGGAGTCGAGGAGTAGCTGTGTGGGTGTTGAGCTTCGTGTTAGATGAGAGTGAATCATGAGATTGGAGCAGCTCAGCCAGAGTCGGGAGAGAGAGGTTTGGGTGAGTTCAGTTCCTCGTGTCCTGGGAGCTGGGTATGGGTGAAGGCATTCATCACTGTGACATTCCCAGCACTGCTGACTGAAGGCACCGAGCTGGTGTGCCTAGAAAGATTTTTCTCATATCCCTCTAAGGTCACCGGATTCTTTTTTCTGCCGGTTTCAGTGCAGCAGGATTAAGGCTAAAGGTGATGTGCTATGAATTTTTCAGATGCCATTGTGGAAGTGCACCTCAGTCACAGGCAGCTGCCAGATGCTTCAGCTCTTCTCCCCCCTTTCAGCTTTCCTCCCCTTCTCAGTGTTTGCTTTATCTCGTTAGCAGCTGGCGTGGCATAGTTTGAGCCAGAGACGATGAGAAGGGTTACTCATAGGGTCACAAACTGCAAAACACGGGGGTCAAAAGGCTTATGTGAATGCAAGCTGAAAGTCTCTGCCCTCTCCAACATGCCTGGGAATTCTGTGTGTCATACCTCACGTTCACCAGGGAAAACATCACCCTTTGGTGAGCTGCTGGGTCCTTCAGGCTGAAGTCTGAGTGTTTTTTTTTATGGCCAGGTCTCTCCAGCAGCCCCACTGCCTCCAGCTGTTGCACTGATGAAGGAATTACTTGAAACCCTGAGTTAAGGCGATGTGCTGAGCTGCACCTCTGAGTCAATTGCACCTCTGAGCTGCTTTCCCACAGCAGTTAGTGACAGCCATTCCCATTCCCCAATGGATCTGAGTCCTTGCAGGCTGCAGTTCTTACAGCCAGCAGAGGAACAGGGGCTGACTTCAGCCTGCACCCACGTGTCAGGGTGCAAACTGCTGCCCGCAGCGCAGCTCCCATCGCCACCCCTGCGCCCATTGCACTCCGATCTCTCCCCCCTGCACCCTGTGTGTTCCCTCCGCCAGGGATGGGCAGACCATCTGAAATTCCTCAGTTACAAAAGTGGCTCAAAGACCTTCAGTGCTACTTGCTGCGGGGCTGCCAAGAGCCGCTGAGGTTTAACGTGGGAAGCCAGCAGGTACGAGACAACATCTGACTTCATTTGGGCAGGGCTCCAGCTCCGAGGGGCTGTGCAAATTGACATTTGCCCAAATCTGGCCTCGCTTCCTAAAATCTGACAGGCAGAGAGTTCACACTCTTTTAAAAGCAACACGATAGCCCTCGAGCAGGCTTTATTTTTATTGGATGGCCTGCATGCCTCCATTTCCCAGTTTGGAAATGCTGCAGATAAGTGGTATAGGATGAAATTTTCCATCACCAGAAACCACTTGGCTTATACATATATGCTCAGGCAGATCTTTTCCCGTAGAGCTCATATTTTGAGGCTTACATCACATCTCTTCCTCTGTTCCCGAGCCTTTCCACTCCTGCCCTGCAGGGAGGGAGCAGAGGGAAGGTGCTGGTCCCAGGCTGCAGCCAAACCTTTCAGTCCAGAACGGTGCAAGATGTGCAAGAAGGGAGAAAGATGTGCAACAAGAGGGTGGGATGTGGGCAGGAAGAGGTTAATTCCCCTTCCAGAAGTGGGTTTAGGGCAGCTCTGAAATCCATCAGCTAAAGGGCATAAAAGAAATGCCCTGTCTCTTTTTTGCTTGATGTTTTGCGCAGCAGCTTTTAGCCTCAGGGCTTGTTCAAAGATTATTTCTTGGAGGGTGATGGATGCTCGGAGCAGGGCAGCCCTGCTGCTGGCTGCCCAAGGTGAGCCTGGTGCCCTAATAATAATAAAAAATTAAAAAATTAGTAGTAGCCATGTATGGAAGAGCCAAACACGTGGCTGAACGTGTCTCACTCAGCATCTGTGTGCGAGGATAAAGGCTGCCCACAGCCCTGGAGGAGCACAGGAGGCTGCTGCTGGAACTGCTTGCTGTGCATCCAGCACCATGCACCCAAATCATTGGCAGAATAGCACTGGAGGTTGATTTACCTCCCATTTCTTCTATTTTTAATTTTTTTTTTGTCCTTTTATCCTCTGTTTTCACTCCAGGCTGTGCCAAAGTATGCATAGGCTGGAGTAAAAGCTCCTGGGTTTGCATGCTCATTAGTGGCTGTTGCACGACGTGGGCATGCAACAGGAGGGCAGAGCACGGGACCTGCTTTGCTCATCCTGGTGTCCCCACGATGCTGTGCCCATGGGGCAGGGGAAGCTCAGGGGGCTGACACACCTGGGAGCATCACGAGTGCAGGAGAAGGGCTGGGAGCAGGATCTCTGAGTGTCTGCAGGGTGCCAGAAGCTCTGAAATCAAAAGGATTGAATGCAAGGGGTGTTTTTTAAGGAGAATATGGAGCCACTTTGCTTTGTCCAAACAGCACCAACCCACCTGTGCCAGCCTGGCTGGGCTCACAGCACTCCTAAGGCCACAGCAACCAGCTCCTGCCCTTAACACATTCCTTTCATAAAAGCATTTTTCAAGCTATCCCCCAAAACATCCTCAGCAAAATATTTGCTGTCCGGCCTCTTCCTCTCTGTGCACACACACATGCACAGGCTGCAAATAGGTCCGTGCTCTAAGTAGATCAGCTTTGCCCCAGCTGTGATGCTCCCAAATAGATGTGGGATGGGTGAGCAGACGGTGGGCAGACAAGCTGTGCTCCAGCACACCGCCCTGGGCTGCTATTTCTGTCCTCCTTTTCCCTCCTGGGTGTGCGTGGAGCAGGAATTTCTCCCTTCAAAATGAGGCTTTGCAAAATGCCCCTTTGTGCTGAGCTGCTCTGAACTGCAAAGGGTGAGGAGGGCAGGGGGACAGGGGCATTGCTCGTGGCACAGATAGAGCTGCTGTTATCTCACTGCAAAGCAGAGGGCTCTGTCCCCACGCCTTGGGGAGCTGCCACTGAGCACAGCACCGTCCCGGTCCCAAAAATGTTTGCCAACAAAATGTTCACCTGTTGGTGACACCAGGGCTTGAATCTCTTACCCCATAGTGGAAATGTTTACTTTTCTCAATGTAAGCCCACGTGGAACGCCAATGCTGATGTTCTGTTCGTCCAGAGGGGATCTCAGCATCCGTTCTAACTGCAGGGAAATGTTAATTAAGCTGCTGCTCTGGTTAGCCACCGTGTTTCCATAATGTTAAAGCCTGCAGAGGGGTTGCTAGCTGCTGGCCCTGGTGGTTTCTGTGTGCTGGTGTCGCAGGGGCTGGCAGTGGGCACAGCTGGTGCCTCCCACCCTGCCCTGTTCCCCATTGCCCCTCGTTAGCCCACCCTGCACTGACCCTTGTCAGGCTGCCGCTGAAGCATTTCATGGCTGAGCAAAGGCCTCAGCTTTTGTCATTCATAATCTGCACTGGGTTTGCTCCTGGGCCCTAATCCTGAATTGCACTCTCCTCCCTTCCCCTTTTGTTCTGCACAAACCCAGAACAAAAAGTGCTCGCAGCCCAGCACGCCGTAACATTCCCAGGGGCTGCTGTCCTCCATGGGCAGCCCAGCTTTGTCCTGCAGCATCTCCTGTGTTTATTTAGCGGCTGGGACCTGGGGAGTGACTCAGAGGCGCAGCTCCGGATGTGTAAGTCAGAACAGATTCCGCTCCTTCCCATGTACGTGAAGAGAGGGGAGCAGTGAATGCGGATCGCCAGGGACAGAGGCAGCACACAGCCTCCTCGCATGTGTTAAATCCCTGATTTTTCTCCACTTTTGTGCCCAAAGTGTGCAGGGAGCTGTCTGACAGCATCAGCTGCAGCCTTTAGGAACTGCTTGCTTCTGATCTGGATGTGGAGGCTGTTTTCCCCATCCAAGCGTTGCTTGGAGGATGAAATACCAATCTGCCTGAATTGCATTGAATACTCCCAGGGTAACAAGAGCTATGCAGAGAAAGGAAACCATTCAAACCTGTAAAGAGCTACAGGGACAAGCTCCTAGCACCCCTTCCTCCTCCAGCAACCTGCAGCATGCATTTTGATCCCTGGTTCTTTCTTCTCCCACTATAAATCCAGGGTCAGCAGCGCGTTGCATGCTTCCCGTGGACGTTTTGCTGTTGGCTCAGTGCCCTGTGCTGCTCTGTCAGAAGTTCTGTGCTCTGCACCCACCCTCTGGGAGCAGAAAGGAGAGTGCACGTGGGTTGGTTTTGCTCTCAGACAGATCATGAAAATGTTACAGCTCTGCTAAAGCTGGCTGAAGGCTGAAACACCCTCAGGGGAGCGCAGCGATGGCTGGTTGCTTGCTGGTTTGCTCACTTTGGTTTGTTTTTAATGATTCCTTGGCAAATACAAGCAAAAAGGCAGGACAAAAAGAGCTGGATTCACTAAAAAAGAGTGGATTTTGTTTCATGTGTGTGTCAGCATCTCTGGGGTAAGCAAGATGTGCTGAGGGACCTTGCTTCCAGTGCATGCAGTGCTGTCGTGCTGGCTCTTGCTTTGTGACTCCAAGAGCCATTCAAGTTTGCTCCTTTTTTATTTCTGTTCTGCAAAATGTCCAGCAAGGAGCCCTCAGCCTGAGCATGGCAAACACACATCCAAGGGCCTGGGAGGAGGGCAGAGCAATGCTGCTGCATCCTTGCTGCAGCTCAGAGCATCCTTCCCTCTGCATCCCCCATCCTGCCGAGCTCCCCTGGGCAGGGGTGCAGCATCCCGTGCTTATTTGCAAAGCTGCTGAACTAATTACAAAAATAACACGCAAATCATCAGGTCCCTAACAACATTCCCAAACTTTTTTTTTCCCCCAAGAGTTTTTCGTAGCTCCAGTGAGGCTGGTGGAGCCAAAAGCATAAAAACTCACAGATCTACCTGGTGAGAACGTTGGTGCTCAGTGCTCAAGGTTTTTCTGATGCTCCCTGATGCAGGATCTGTCTTGGGATGCTCGGATGTGGCTCCTGCCCTTAGGGGCTCTGGAGAAGCAGTTTGGTCTCTCTGCATCTTATTGCTCAATCTGCAAAAGGAGGCTGAGGATATTTCCTTCCTCCCATCCTTTGAGTGTTGTGTTTACCTTGGAGGCTTTTCACATTCGTCACCACCTGGAATAAGGGAAATTCCATCTCGGGGAAGACCTCTGATGCTGCAGCAGTGAAAGTAATGTATTAATGTTGACAAACGTGGGAATGATGATTCTGCTGTGTTGTGGTGGAAGCACCAGGCAGATGTGGAACATCTGGGAAGATGCTCTGCAGGATACACGTGGGGATAGCAACAGCCATCGTGCAGCTTCTTCGCAAAACAGCGGCATCATTGCTGGGCGTGGGATCACAGAGGCATCTTTGAGCATCATTCCTGGATGGGGAATCACGCTTTGTCCTGAGTGCTCCTGGACAAAGGAGGAATGGCAGCAGCTGTCAGCTGAGCACCACGGGTGGGGTGCAGCACGCTGCTGATCCTCCACTCCTGATACTGACCCAGGCACGTGTGGCAAACACGCAGAGAGCTCTGTGTAGGGTGGATGCACCCTGCAGTCACAGATGAAGAGATCACTGAGGCTGTCTCTCCCACTTTCTCAGCTGTCAGTGCCACTTTCCTCGTGGTTGCTATCTTTTCATGTGCTTTCCCGGTGTAATTTTCAGCTTTGGGTTGATCCTTTTCATAGGCTTTTGCTAAAAACGTTTTTAGATCTTCAAAGCTATCATCAAAGCTGTTTTCAGATGGATTTAAAGCTTTCGTCGCCTCCTGTTTCCTGGTGAGAAAAGTAGGGAGCAGGGAAACAGGTAAACGTGCTTCATGCATCGAGCAAGCAGCTGGAAACATTTCATCATCTGCACCAGGGGAGTAGGGAGGTGCAGGCTTTGGACATGCAGCCTGGGGAGGCCCTCGTGCATGTGGCCAGGAGCTGTGCAGGGTTTCAGGAGAATCTGCTAAAGGCAGGAGAAGCTCTTTGTGTTGCAAATGAGTTTTCCAGATTGCACAGATGTGAGTTTGTTCCTGCCTCAGCCCCTTTGTCTGAACCCCTCAGCATCTCACATGGGGCAAAATTGGGTGTTGTGATGTTGCTTGGTTTCTTCTCCAGGGCTGTAGGAGCTTTTGGGATCTGAGCTCAAACTATGAACTGTGCATTAACCCTTCTGGTACCAACTGCTGCTGTGCAGGGTGCTGGGGTGCTCATGGATGATCCTACTGAGGACTGAATTCCTACAGCTGGAGGTGAGAGAAAGAGATCAGCCAAGGGTGGTGAATGCAGACAACAACTTCTATTTTTTAATAATCAGCCCTAAGTCACTTGCCCAAGGCTGAGAATAAGGCACAGCCTCTCCCTGCAGGCTCTGTGTCCCCTTGGTTGGTTTCCATTTGCCCAAATCTGTGATTCCCATCAGTGCCATGGGATGGATGTGCCACGTGTGACTCCTGTGATCCCCTGCCCCGAACACCCGCGGGTGCCACCCCCTGAGGCTGTGTCTCTTTAAGCCTTTGGGCATTTCTCTTTTCCAAGTGACTGAATCTGAGCAAGGGGAGGGCAGGATTCCTGGGGTCTGATGTCACCGTGTGCAGAACCCACGTGGCTTTATTCAGTTTTGACAAAAAAGCTCTCCTGGAAGCGAGTTACAAACTTTTCAGTAGCTCTTTTGTAATTGCTTGCCACAGCAAATATTTTCCAGCCGGGCTCGGGTCCCTGCAAGGTTTGCACAGCATCCTCACGTAGGCTCCAAATGCGGATTCTATTTCATCTCTGTGACTGCAGGAGGAGCCCAGAGGGGTGGGGAAGGGGTTCCCGGACCCCAACATTGATCCCATGCCAACTTCCTGCTCATAAATCAGCCCCACCAAAGCCGAGCTCAGGTTGGGTCCCAGCTGCTGTAGGAGCAGTTAAGGTCACTTCTGAAATCAGCACTTTCAATGGATGTGAGCAGCAAAGGAGATTCATTACGTAGTCGTTATATATATCATTGCAGATCATATGTATCTATCATTACATATCCTATACATATGATTATATATCATATATTTATATAAGATATATATATGTTGAATGGGAAAAAGCATCCTCTTGCAGGATGGAGGAAGAACATGCACTAAATGGAAAGGTTTGCTTCACTGTTGTGACTTTGCCCAAACTGAGCAGAACAAATTCCCATTCCCCACCAGTTTCCTTGCAAGCCAGCAGCATTCCAAGCCAGCAGCTAAGAAGAAATTCTTTATTCAGAGGATACTGAGCTGCTGGAACACGCTGCCCAGAGAGGTTGTGGATGCCCCATGCCTGGATCTGCCCAAGGCCAGGTTGGATGGGTTGGCAGCCCTGCCCACAGCATAGGAGTTGGAACCAGGTGATCTTTAAGGTCCCCTCCAACCTAAGCCATTCTATTTGTTTGTTTTATCCTTGCAGAACATGAACATCCAGGTGGAAGACATACGGATCCGGGCCATCCTCGCCACCTACCGCAAGCGCGTCCCCGTCACCGAGGGTTACGTGGAGGTGAAGGACGAAGGGACCTGGAAGCAGATCTGCGACAAGCACTGGACCATGAAGAATTCCCGAGTTGTCTGTGGCATGTTTGGATTTCCCAGCGAGAGGAAATACAACGCCAAGGTCTACAAGTAAGAGCAGAGCTTGGTGCGAGACGTGAGCGCGTTGCTCGGAGCACTCGGGGCCTTGTTTGAAAAACGCAAATTGTCAAATGACACCGAGACCTGGAGGTAGGAAAACCTCCAGCTGCTTCATTCCTTCAGATCAGATTTTCCTTCTGTGTCAATATTTGAAACGTCAGGCGTTTCCTCGTGGGGCAGGGGATGGTTGGATCCTCACTATGCAGGATCGGTGCAGAGTCAGCTTTAGCAGCTGTTACATCCTACAGTAGGAAGTGTGGGCAGTCAGCCCAAGAAATCTTTTTATTTCCAGCTATGGGACACTCAGTTCTTCCATTAGCAATGGGTTTAGGTGCTGTGTTGTGTACAGGTGGACACAAGCAAAGCAATCATGCTCTCCAGTGGACCCATTAGCTGCAAGAACATCTGAACATTTCCCCGTCCCTGCACCAAAAGCTGTAGGATTGGGTCTGCTGCACGCTGGAGGCTCCATTGGAGGAACCTTGGAAAGATCCAGCTCTCTGTTGGGCTGTGCTGCCCAGCTCCTGGTCTCACCCCTGTGATGGTGTTGGCCTTGTTGACCAGCTGCTCCCATGTTTCCCAGTGAATCAGTAAAGCAGGGCTGAGCGTGAGCTGGAGCTGCCAGCAATGCATCCTGATCCCAGCTCGTGCAGCAGGATGCAGTTGTGCTTTCAGCGCTGGTTTTTCTCCCTGCGTATTTCTAGACGGCTTTAAAATGAGGGAAGGAAGTGGTGATCCCTGGGGAGAACGTGTTGGAGAGGTTGGGTTTCTCTTTCTTGGAAGCTGGGAGCTGTGGTCTTTTGTTGTTGTCACTGCTTTTTGTCACCAGCCTTCATCTCAGACGTGGTTCTTCCTACACTGTTCCTAGAAATAACACCCTGAGGCAGATGCAAAAGAGTTTAAGTTGAATTCTGCCTTGTTTCTTTCCTATGCTGTGTGACCCAGGGATGGGGGAGTGCCAGCGAGTTCCCCAAGCAGGAGCTGTGGTTTTCCTGCCTTCTCCTTTTGGCAATTGCTGTTGCTGAAAGCTCCCTCTGATCTGGCCACCTTCCATGTCTTTCATTAGGAAGATGGTGATCAATCAAAGACGCCTTCAGGCTGGGATAGCGTAAAGCCACATGGCACAAAGGATATCAAATAAATAACCCAAATGGAACCATGTCTTCCCCAGGAGATGAGCAGTGAATCAATAACTGCTGCCACGTTATGTTTGCTCCCATCAGTGCTGCAAGTCCCCTTCAAACTCAGCCCTGAGATCCCCATCC
This sequence comes from Penelope pileata, assembly GCA_013396635.1. Taxonomy (NCBI): domain Eukaryota; kingdom Metazoa; phylum Chordata; class Aves; order Galliformes; family Cracidae; genus Penelope; species Penelope pileata. The sequence goes on along the minus strand of WBMW01004441.1, from coordinate 40,598 downwards.
CCTGCTCCAGAGCAAGAGGACAGAATGCTCCCAGTCAGACAAAGTGGATTTTTCCTGCTTGTGGTATTTCCAAGAAAAGCATTAACTTCAGCAGCTGGAGCCATCTGCCTTAAAGAAAAGGATGCTTGGTGATTGTCCCGGCTCTTGCAATAATACATGTAGAGATGGAAAAACTGAGGCACAGTTTTCAGCCTCAGCAGGGTTGGAAATTCCATTCACTGGAGCTGGAGGTAGAAACATTGCTTGTTTTCAGCGAGCAGCGACGGCTTGCAGGGCTCCTGCACCAACATCTTGGAAAACGTAAAGTTTAGAAGAAGATGGCATATCATTTCCTTGGAAGAAAAAGATTTGTAAAACTTCATCCGATGGGCAGTTGTGGTAGGCAGAGTTTAAAACCTCTTTTGTTTCTTGGGGCATTTCCCTTTTATGTTTTGTGTTACCAGAGACCTCAACCACACATGGGTGAGCTGAGCTCGCTGGTTCTCAGCTGCTGCACCACAGGGGAAGCTGAAATGATTTGCAGATGGATCTTGCTTGAAAGAAAACAACTTAGTTCACTGTTGTCCCCGTGCCAGGGTTTTATTCCTGAATGTAGCTCAGGCTCTGCAGCTGACAGCGCGATTTATGTTAGGAAATGAAACAAATCTCAATGTTGTTTCCATGTTCGTGCTTCAAAGCGGTTTTATATAAGAGCTGTTTGTTAACTCCTCCTCCCCTGCTCTGCTGGAGGGAGAGGAGTGGGATTAAATGGGTTTTGTTGATGGGGACAGCAGGAGTTTGTGACCTGAGATGCCAAAGGCAGAGGGATGGACCCAATGCCCTCCTACAGCTTTGGTTTGTCCAAGAGTGGTCCAGGGGAGGATGGAGGGGCTCAGCAGTGCCAGGATGCTTTGTTCAACGTGAGCAGCATCTCCCAGCCCAACCACACTGCTCACAGCATCGTGAATCTGGTCACCTGTGTGGGGCCAGTGATCACCTCTGGGCTTTTGCAGTAGGAATCCCCCCACGGTCTGGGTTCTCTCTAGCAAAGCCCCTGGGCGTTAAGGGCTTTGGTCCCCCAGAGGAATCCTGCAGCTCCCATGCATTGTGCCAGGGGTGAGTTTCCCAGCACGTGTGTGATGATTTGCTCTCTGTCCTCTCAGACACGTTCTTACAAAGCAACATCGCTTTAGCTACACCCTGAGATGCTTCCCACAGCCCTTGGACTTAACCTCTGGCTTTTTTTAAAGCTTGCACAGTGAAGATCCCTCTCTCCTGACATCCTTTGGGTTCCAGCTTGACCTGGAGTTGGCTGAACCCGCAGCATGACGGCTCCCTCTGATCCGAGCAGAGCTGCTCCTGGCTCGCAGCGGGCGGTGAGCTGTACCCTTTGTGCTACATAGCAAGAATGCCCCGAGTTTCTGTCCGCAGAGTTCATCTGCATTCTGCTTTTTTTTTTTTTTTTTTTAACACATTCATTCTGGGGAAGCGAGGTGGGGCTTGCTCTGTCTTCCTCCCCAGCTTACCAAGGGCTGCTAACACCATCCAGATGTTCGTGCCTCATAAAGTTTGCAGGATGAGGTCATTGTTTGCTATTCTAAGGCATCCCCTCAATTACTTCTCTAAGACAGAGGCTGTGTTTTTTTGTCTGCTTGGAGTTCACAGACCCCTCTGCACATGTGTGCAGGGCCCTCAGTGAAAACTCTCCTCTGGGTTCTCGCTTCCAGTGGTGGTGGAGCAGAGCTGCTGGGAGGGTATGGAGCAGGCACTTCCAGATGTGTTCCAGTGGGTAACATCTGCCCCGGGGCTCTGAGAGCACTGTGAGCACTGAGTGATGCTGGCCTCCAGCAGCCCAAGGCTTTTGTGGAACCAGACAGGACCTGGGGCAGCTTAATTAAAAGGGGAAAAAGCCTTCAAGGCTTGTTCCAAAGTTGGTCTCCCTGGGTTATGTCCTCACTCCTTTCCTGCACAGCGTTCGCTCCCCATCACGTGCTGCGCTATCTCCAGCCTGGCTGGATTTGGCCCCAACCTCAACCCAGAGAAATTCAGTTCCAGGGAGGATTAGTGGGTGGCCATGAGCCATATGAGCCTGGATGGCTGCTGAGCTCGTCAGCAGAGCTTAACGAGTGGAAAGGAAGCAGAACCTCTCCAGCATCCACAACAGCATGAGGGCATCACCTGGGAAAACCATGCAATCCTCACCTGCCCGGTTTCCTTTCAAGCAAACAACCTAGAAATCATTCCTTGGTTTCTGTACCCGATCCTGGCCCAGCTCTCTGTGCTCCTGCTCGTTATCCAGAACCACTGCTGTCTCCCTGCACTGTGCTGTGCCATTTCTCCCTGCATGGCAGCTGCTCCTGGAGCATCCCATGAATCCACGTCGAGATCACAGCACGGCGCTGGCTCCTCTGCCCCTTGGCTCCTTTAAGGGCTCACATTTCCCTTTCAGCAGCTCTCTGACCCATATTTCCTTTTTTTCCAACCATTTCAGCTCTGATACCGTTCCCTGACAGCCCTGCAGAGCAGTTAAGATGGGGCTGGATTACTTTCTTCTCCCGTTTATCACACATCCCCCTCCCCCCTTAGGAGTCCCTGGAGCAGCTCCAAGGAGTGCTACAGTTTGGGAGCAAGAAGCAGAATCTGCTGCCAACCTCCTCTGCTGTGAACATGTCAGCAAGGGAATCACTCTCGGAAATTGCTTTCAGGCTTGAGCTGCTAACCCTGCAGCTTGGAGAACCCGGAGTGCCGTAGCATTCTGCGTCTCCTGGGGGCATCTTTGTACGTTGCTTTTTGGTTCAGCTGTCCCAGCTCTGATCTCTGACTCCTGAGCAGCGCAGGGGTCTCTGTTAAGCATTAATAACTGCTGCTCTGGCCACGCTGTTGATTCGTGCTCTGATCTTTGGCTTCAGCAGATGACCCATTGGTTCCCCAGTGGCACCTTAACAGAGAGCCATTGTGAGTGTGAACGTGTGAGCGTGAATGAGGATGCCCGGAGCTGCCCTCAAACTGTTCCATCCTCGTTGAACTCCAACGCGTTCTTTCCCCAAATGCATCTCCACCAGTGTGGTTTTTCTGCGTTCTCACTCTGATTTCCCATTCCTTTCCCCCTCCCCAAGGATGTTTGCCAGCAGGAGGAAGCAGCACTACTGGGCGTACTCCATGGACTGCAGCGGGAACGAAGCTCACGTCTCCAGCTGCAAACTGGGCAACCACCTCAACGTGGACGCGGAGAAGAACGCGACCTGCGACAACGGGATGCCCGCCGTGGTCAGCTGCGTCCCCGGCCGTGCCTTCGCCCCCAGCAGCCACAGTGGCTTCCGAAAAGCCTTCAGGCAGGAGGTGAGCAGGGAGCAGATGCAACCTGGTGGAAAAGCCAGGAGAGCACAGCCACAGGGACGTGGTGCCAGGTTTGGAAGGGTGAGAGCCACGCTTGCTGCTGCAGCTGAGCGAGTAGGGAATGCATTTGTAAGCAAATACACTTGTCACGTTCTGGTTGGAGCTGTTCTGCTCCAGCCAGCTGAATGCATGTGCGGTTGCTGCTGGCCTTTGCTGTTTTGCAGTCACTTAAATCCTGCTGGGTTCGATCTCCTGCAGAGAAGCAAGGGAAATGAGCTGGTATTTCCACTGCTCCCGTGTCTCCTGCAAAGTGCCCCGAGAGGCAGGGAAACGTGGCCTGCAGGAAAGCTGTGTTTGTTTAGTCTAGCAAAGAAAACCGAGTGCAGCACCAAAATCCTAAGATATGCAAAAGGCTCTTACAAACCAAGCCTGGAGTCAGCTGCTCTCAGTGCCAGTGGGGTGACTGCGTGTGAAGGAGCAGGCTTAGCTTGCAGCAAGCATGGTTTAGGCTGATGCTAAGGGGAATTCTCCATCTGTAGGGTATGAGCATCATGGGGTGATGGCAGGGCCATCATGCTGGGTTAGAGGTGTTCTGCAGGGGATCCCACCTACAGCCTGCACTATACCACTGTAGCTGTAGGAGTTTTAGGGCTTTTACAGGTTTATAGGGCTTTTTCTTGGCACCTCAGAAGACCCCAGACAGCATCTCCAGGCCCTGCCGTAAGAGAAGCTGTAAGGAATGGAGCAGTGCCATCCTGCCCATGGTCTGTTTCCCTGGATTGCAGGCAGCTCGGTGCACAAGACCTTGCAAGCTTTAGGTCTTGGAGGTGAAAGGTCCTGTAAATCATTATTAATCTTCTGAGCCACACACGCTGCCATGTAATTCCTTAAGCCTTTGTGTAGGCTTTGGATATCCTCTGCGTGACCCCAGCCTGGAGAACTGGGTATGCTTCCAGCTTTACAAGTGATGGTTTCCTTGCTCTCAGGCTCTGCAAACTTCACACAGCGTTCTCACACTGCATCCCTCGGGTGCTCCAGCAGCTCTGCATGGAGCACTCCCACGCTGGGTGCGTTGGAAGGAGGGTTTGGGGGTCAGGTGCAAAGCTCCCGTTGACCCCAACAAGGCTGTGAAGGATTAAGTGTTGTCTATTTGTTTACACACCCAACCATCTTGGGTTAGCATTTAGGCTTGCTGCTAGGGGAGTTGGAGAAGGGGATGCATTTTGTTCCTAATAATCACAGTGCATCCACTGGAGGTGCTGAGTTCTGCAAGAGGTCCCCTTCCAGGCTCCGTGATGTCCCCTGCTGCTCCTGGATACAGGAGCTGCCTCTCTCCAGCTGTTCCCAAGCTCCTGTGAGGCTCCTGTAGGACACAGCATGAGCACTGGGCTGCTGCATGTCCCTGCTCCTGTGTCCCTTCTACCATAGAACTCCATAAAACAACCTCCTCCATCCAAGCCCTAAAACTGCAGAGAACAAAGTCTTATTTACAAATATCTTTGTATTTCCTGCCCATGCATAGGGAAGTGAGAAATATCAATGCATACCCACATCTTAACAAAGATCTCCTGTCATCCACCTTTTGCATTGTGTGATGATGGTTTTCGGGTGCCCCAGGGTAGAACTTTTTGAGCCCCCAGCCACTGCTGTAACCGCAGCCATAAAGGAGGGATGCTGTGCTCCCGGAGGTGTTAACGCTGCTTCTGTCCACCTCTTCCAGCAGCCACTGGTGAGGCTGAAAGGAGGAGCCAACACCGGCGAGGGACGAGTGGAAGTGCTGAAGAACGGGGAGTGGGGAACGGTGTGCGACGACAACTGGAACCTGGTGTCTGCCAGCGTGGTGTGCCGGGAGCTGGGCTTCGGCAGTGCCAAGGAGGCCATCACGGGGGCCAGGCTGGGCCAAGGTAAGGGGGGAGCTCCAGGGATCCTCCTTGTCGTGTCCCATCCATCATGACCCAAAGCGGCGTGTTGTCATTGGGATGGTTGCTTTGTGCTCCAAGATTTTCTCCTCTCCTCTCCATCAGCCTCTCGAGGCTGTGCCTTAGGAGGACAGTCAAGATTCTTTAAAAGAAGCCCAGTGCTGATGGCTTTAACCTTTCCCTCAAGCAGCTGTTCCTCTAATTACTTCTTCGTTATCGCATCCGCTGCTCTCAGCTTCCCTTTACAAGCTCTCCAGATGCACACGGAGTAACGCGTTACTCGAAGGCTCCTGGCAGAAGCGGACCCAGCCTTCAAACGCTCACCAATTTAAGCCCAGAGCCTTAATTTAGCCCCGTTATAAATAGAAGGGCTGTTTGTACAGCTCAGAGCCAGGTTTGGGTTTGGATTTCCTGCATCTGGGAGCTGGTTCAGATCCCAAACTCTGGTAAATGGCAACTCAAAGCCAACAGTCGCCCTCTCAGACCAAATTCTGATTCACAGCTCTGGCTCCATAGCGTAAACCCTAAAGACAACGACACCAAACCCAACCCTTCATTGGGAGACAAAATGAGCGTGGGGCATTCCTTGTGTGGCTTGGAGAAGGGGAAGTAGCAGCACGTGTAAAACACAGCGGTGATGCCCAGAATCTTGGAAAGCTTTAAAACGTGACCTATCCGTTGGATTTGCCAAAAAAAAAAAAAAAATTCATGTTGCAGTTGGATGCAGGGAGCTGCTGGTGTGTTTTGCTGCGGGTTGGAAATGCTGTGTTGGAGATGTGAGTTCACAAGGATACAAGGATGGGTTCATGTGAGCTGATGGAAACCCCAGTGAAGACAAAGAGATCTGTGGGAGACAGGTGTCCAATTCTGGAAGCAAAATGATCCAAGGGATCTGAGTGTGTTGTCCACTGCAATGTCCTTGGAGGGAGAACACAGGGAGAAGCCCAAGAATGGGTGAATGCATGTGTTGGGTACAGTGCTAACCCCGTTCTGCTAAAGGCAATGGTATGGGAGGAAATACAGTTTAGGTCCCTGTACTTCAGCCAGATTGCATTGCTCTTTGTGCTGCATTTCAGTGCCCAGAGCAGCAGTCCTTTCCATCTCCGCGTATCATCAAAGTATTTCCCAGAAAAATTTGCATGGAGCAGAGCCATGGCCCTGCCCTCCGGCTTTGTCATCCCGTTGGTATGGCTTTGTCAGGGTATTTCGGTGGGGCTGGATGTGTCCTGCATTCCTGGAGCATCACATTCCAATTTTGGTCAGCATCATTCCTCCTACAGAACCACAAAACGAGCCCAGCAATGTCACCGTTTCCAGCTGCAGACCACTAGCAGCATTTTAATGAGAGCAGCAACAAAAAAAAAAAAAAAAAAAGAGCCAGATGTGCACAACCACACAGCTGCAGAAATATGCAGTCCTTATTTTTTTGGCTGTGTTTTCCCTGTCCTGGTGGAGGTGAGGGGTGCACCAGACAGATCATTAAGCTGTCCAGGGCAGAGATGCTCCTTCCTTGGGAAGTGTGCTCCCATCAGCAGTTATGGGAACTGGGATAGATGGGAATTGGGGTATATGGGAATCAGGATTATATGGGCTCCAGAAAAGACTCTGGTTGCTCTGTGATGGAAAATCTCTGCTTCGTTCCCCCAAAACTTCTTGCTAACCAGCTCAGTTTGGGAACATGGGGGCTCTACAGGATTATTGCCTTCCCATGCACATCCCTCCTCTTTCTGGGTCCCTTTGAAGTGTCAGCTGTGCATCATCACTTTACAGACATAGAGCTGAACTATTCCTTTCCAATTTCAGAGCCTTGGGACCATTCTCTGCAGCAAGAAAAGACCTTGGCTCTCTTCTTGCCTTGTTTTTATCCCTGTTGCTGCAGCCACCTGTCCCAGGGTTTCCCTGCACATCCCTGGGTCGCTCTGTTTTGCTGTCCCAGCAGATGTGTCTGTGCTGCGTTTAAATGTCAGGGTTTGACTGAGAGCAGGTCCTTGTCGCACAGACCCAGCCAAAAGGTCGTAATTTGCGAATTCCTCCAGCTGAAGTTTGTAAATTATGTAAGAACGGAAACTTGGCTTTTTCTGCAGCGCTCGACTCCCGGAGACTACTGGAAAGAATGTAAGATGGTAAAATTAATAATAATAATAATAACCTTGCAGCTTTTTGGTTTTATTTTTACAAGAAATCACTGGAATTTTTGTCAGGATTACCGTGTTTTGAACACTAGAGGCCAATGAGAAGTCTGCAAAGCATTAATAAACTGTTACCAGAGAGTTCTTTGCTCCACAGTAGCATGGGCAGAGGATGATTTCTTTATTTTCTCCCCCTCCCAAAGGCATGGGTCCAATCCACCTCAACGAAATCGACTGCACAGGCTTTGAAAAATCCATCACGGACTGCAAGTTCAACATGGAGTCGCAGGGCTGCAACCACGAAGAAGATGCTGCTGTGAGATGCAACGTCCCGGCGATGGGTTTCCAGAACCAGGTGGGAAATTTGGGGAGCTGGGTGTGGGAGCACGGCACCATCTGCTCAGTACTGGGTAGGACTCATTCTGCTACGTCTTGCCTGGTCCCTTCAGATTTTAACGCTTGCATTGCAAACAAGGATGATGCTTCTGTACTGAGCTTTGAGCTGCTCTGGGCATCACGAGGTTACCAATGGGTGAAGTGCAACTGCAGCTGCAATCTGTGCAGCGCATTGGCCCCGTGCTGCTGCTGCCATGGGACCTTGGCTGGGTCGGATGTCATTGCAACCCATGTTGCTGCTGTCACATCTGCCACGTCGCGCTTCAATTCCTCAGCTGAACTGAGGTTTCTGGCCTGGAAAACACCGTGTGTTGCTTGCCCAGCTGTTGTGTCATCCCTGCTCGCTGTGACATTTACTGAGTTTTTTTGCCCTGCAGCTGCGCCTGAGCGGCGGCCGCAACCCTTACGAGGGCCGAGTGGAGGTCCTGGCAGAGCGCAACGGCACGCTGCGCTGGGGCACCGTCTGCAGCCAGGGCTGGAGCACCGTGGAGGCCATGGTGGTGTGCAGGCAGCTGGGGCTGGGATTTGCCAGCCATGCCTTCCAGGTGGGTGTCCGTGCCTGTGAGTGCATTCCTCACGTGTGAGGTTGGGTGGGGATGCTGGAAGAGGAGGAAAAAGCTTATCAAAGCAGCATTTAGCATCAAGGTCTTGGCTGGGAGAGATCCTGAAGAATGAGCCTCGTTGCACAGTGGCTGTTGGGGGATGTTGGGAGCAGGCAGAGCTCTGGGCAAGGCTGCTGTTGGGGTGGTGGTTGTGCACAGTCCTTAGAGTCACAGAATGAATCGTTAAGGTTGGAAAAGACCTCTAGGGACATCGAGACCAACCACCAACCCATCCCCACCGTGCCCACTGAACCACCTCCCTAAATAGAATCACAGAATCACTAAGGTTGGAGAAGACCTTTGAGATCACCAAGTCCAACATCAGCCCATCACCACCATGGCCACTGACCCATGTCCCCAGGTGCCACATCTCCACGGTTCCTGAACACCTCCAGGGATGGTGACTCCACCACCTCCCTGGGGACCCTGTTCCAACGCATCACCACTCTTTCAGAGAAGAAATTTTTCCTAATATCCAACCTTCTCCTTGTCCCTCCCTGGCTCAGACTGGGGACTTGAAACTTGGCTTCCAGCTTCACTCAAAGAGCTCATGTCAAATCTCCTGAAAACCATTTAATTTTGCTCCTGTAGTTACATCTCAGTGCAGCGTGCACACAGTGTGTGGTGGAGCTGTGTCCTCGCTCCCTGAGCTGTTGGTAAATTTTTCTTCTCTGATGACAAATGCCCTAAACCCTCCCTGCTTGCACATGACCAAGAAAGGCACTTAATAAAGGGATGAAAGCTACCAACTAACGAGCTTGGGACAACCACAGAGGAATGAAGTGTTCTTTCCCAGCGAAGCTCTTTGGTGCAGGGAGCAGCACCCTGCTGGGCTGGAGGAAGGAGCAGCAGCCATGGAAATGGGGCTGCAAGCAGGGGGACCACCCCATTCCAGATGCAAGCAGAGGGTGCAAACCAATAATCCTGGTGCAAGATATTGGTGCATCCCTCAAGGATCACCAGGGCAGGCAGATTTGGGCATAATGGCAGCAATTTTTGCAAGGGAATTTATAACCTCTGGGTCTTTATTGCAGTTCTTGGGTGCTGGCAAAATAGGTTTGGGTCTCCCCTAGGAGCTGTTTCCCTCTGGGATGCAGTGTTCCTCTGCCAGAGCTTTGTTCTCCTGCTCTGCTCTAGAAATGTGGCCCCTGAGAACTGAGTTTGGGGAAAACAAGGCTGAAAGTGCCACTGGATAAATGAACTTCATGTGTGCTTTTATAGATGGAAAGCTGCACACAGAGAGCAGCCTCACATCAGTTCTGGGAGGAAAACTGTTTTCCCCAGACAATTTACTGAAACCCAGAACTCAGGCACAGAAACAAAAAGCATCTCCTCCTGGAGATTGCCACCACTTTAAGTGTTGTTCATGGGCAGAGAGGGGGATCTGCAGGTCCCTGAGGGCACCTGGGGTCTGATGCCTTAGGAGGGAGAAGGATGGAGCTGCTTTGTAGCAGCCTCCCCATGCACGCCGGTTCCCCCAGCTGACTTGCTTGCACAGCTGCCAAGCAGAGCACAAGAGCTGAGGATAGCCACGTCCCTTCAGCGTTGGCCTTTCCAACTGCCTGGCTCTGTTGACACAGCCCTGAGAGTCCAGCTAGAAACAAGACATTTTTTCCTTTAGCTGAGACTGCTGGTATTTAGAACAGAAAAGGCCCTTATGCGTATCCCGGCTGCACCAGCTCCAGAGCATAAAGCTGCACTGTGTAGAACAGGGCAGCCCTGTCTGCATGTGTGCAGAGAGTGTTGCTAACAGGGTTAACAAACAGCCCGTTGCAATGGAAGCAGTGGTGCAGATGGCTTCTCTTTTCCTGGAAATGTGCTCCCAGTTTTGACACTAACACAAGGACGAGGATTCCTTTTCTTCTTTCTTCCCTTCCCCTCTCATGCTTTGTCACCATGGTTTCATTGGGGATACAGAAGATTTTAAATGAGTGAGAGGTGGGGGATGCTGCCTGGAGCAGAACAGCACACTGCTGATCACCAGCATCCTGCCTCTGTTCCTCTGCTTGGACAAACACCAACAGCTCCATCAGGAGCCCCAATCCCATAAAAGCTCCAAACGAATCCCTCATCTCTTTGTGAAAGGCTGAAAACATCAAGAAATTTTGGTGGTTATCAGCAGCTTGCTCCATGACCAGGCTCACTCCAGTGGGAGCTGCACGATGCTGGTTTTGTGGCTCAGGTATCAGCATCCTTTGGCCAAATCTGTCCCTGATGGGGTGGGCTCATGCATTGGTCTCCCTGGAGGGAAAACACGAGTGACGCAGGTGTCCATGGAAGACTGAATGGTGTGGAAATGCCCTTTTCTGCCCTTTTGTTCAGGAAACGTGGTACTGGCACGGAGACGTCAGTGCTGACAGCGTGGTCATGAGCGGGGTCAAGTGCTCGGGGACGGAGATGTCGCTGGCCCACTGCCGCCATGATGGAGCCGACGTCTCCTGTCCTAGAGGAGGAGGGCGCTTTGGGGCCGGGGTGTCCTGCTCAGAGAGTGAGTAGTCATAGAGTCACAGGATGGGTTGGGTTGGAAGGGTTCTTGGAGATCACACTCATAGAATGGGTTGGGTTGGAAGGGTTCTTGGAGATCATAAAGATGTAAAATGGGTTGGGATGGAAAGGTTCTTGGAGATCATAAAGACATAGAATGGGTTGGGATGGAAGGGTTCTTGGAGATCATAAAGACATAGAATGGGTTGGGTTGGAAGAGACCCGAAAGCCCACCTAGCTCCAGCCTCTGTCATTGTCACCCACCAGCTCAGTCTGCCCATGGCCCACCCAGCCTGGCCTTGAGCACCTCCAGGGATGGGACACCCACAACTTGGGGTGCCTTGGACACATCCCAACAATGGGAAGTGGCTGCTGGTGGGGCTGAGCAAGGAAGGGGCTGAGCTCACCTCCAGCAGACAACAGCGGGGTGTTTTAGGAGCTCATTCCCAACCTCCCTCCCTCCCACCAGCTGCCCCCGACCTGGTGCTCAACGCCGAGCTGGTGGAGCAGACAGCCTACCTGGAGGACCGCCCCATGTTCATGCTGCAGTGTGCGATGGAAGAGAACTGCCTGGCCAGCTCCGCCGTCAACACCTCCGTCACCTCCGGGTACCGGCGCCTGCTGCGCTTCTCCTCCCAGATCCACAACAACGGGCAGTCCGACTTCCGCCCCAAGAACGGCCGCCACGCCTGGGTCTGGCACGACTGCCACCGGTGAGTGATGCAGGGATGGTTCTGCTCCTTTCCATCCCTGGAATTGTGCTGCTCAGAGCTGGTGGGGAGGGCGTGGAGCCCCCGTGTGTGGGCACAGCTGGGAGCTGGGGACGTTGTGCTGCAGAAATGGCTGCAGAACGGTGATGCTAGGGCAGCTGGGGTGCTCTGACAGCAGAAAAGTTGGTTTATTATGAGTTATAGGTAGGCAATGGTGTATGAACAAAACAGATGTATATACTTCTCCCACTGAGAGCTCTGCAAGGGCACTGTGTTGGACTACGTGCACACAGAGGTGTGTGCTGATGCACCACGCTGCAATTCTGCATTTTACCTCCGTGCATTTCGACCCCACTTCCATTGCATCCAGCTGGGAGATCGTTTTGTGCTTCTTTTGGATCAACGCCAAATTCACCCTCAGAATGTATCATTTTTCAGGGGGATAATGGCAAAAGTGAACCAGGGAGAGCAAAGAGCTGCAACCACGCCATGCAGATCCTTTGGCTCTGCAATGATGGCGTGTTACAAGGTTGATTTTTCTCTAATTTGGGATAAAAGGGAGCTAAGAGACTCAGTGCACAGCTCTTGGTCTGCCACTGCGGTAAGATTGGTGCAAACACGTAGAGCAATAAATCCTCAAATTTTGCAGAGGAGATGGTGGGTGCAATGATACCTCTGCTTCTCTGGCTCTGCTGGAAGGGACTCAGGGATCTGTGGGCTCTGCAGGGACGTTGCAGGAGGAATTTGGGAGACTGCATAAGTGAGGTGAGAGCAGGAAGGGATGGGGAAGAGGCCGAGAGCCATCTGTGTGCTTCAAACTGGCTTCTGTTTATAGGCAGGAGGATGAACTCAATCCCTCTTCAATCTTTCCAGTCTGTAAACAGCAGAATGTAAACACCTCTTTGAGTCATTCAGACATATTTCAGAAACTGAGTCAGACTTCAGACCACAAACTTTTATCAGAGGCGGCCAAATGAGCCGGCTTCAAAGTCAGCAGCTCAGAAATGGGCCTTCTCCCCCCTCCATTGCCTCACTCCATCACTGGGAGCTTCTGTTCAGGGGGTTTTGATGTGGAAATAGAACAAAAATGGGCAAGGCCATAGCAGGGAGTGAAAAGGGATGGATTTCTGGTACGTGGTGGTGGTTTGGGGTTTGGTGGTTAAAGGAAAGGCGGTGAGAGGGGAAAAGAAACCCAATCTCTAGAGGAAATATTTCTTCCCTTTCCATCCTCACCCCCCTTGTTCTGTAGAAATGTGTGCAGAGGTGCTGCAGCCCTGGAGGGTGGGAGCTTTTAAGCTGTGGTTATTTTTACAGCTGGAAAGGAGAGGAGCTGTGCCTCGTGCCCGGCTCTGGCTTCAAATTCGGCTCTGTGGACCTCAGCCACGATGGGCTCTGGTGTGTCCCAGGGTTTCTGCACCCCCTGTTCCCAACACAGTGCTGTAGGGTTTCTCCTGGTCCCAAGTTTGGGATCCCACTGTGTTACATCAGCACACTTGGTGCTCCCAGCCCTGACCCCGTGCATCTCAGCGCTCAGCTGCTGCCACCTGCATCCCCCCATGGACTTCAGCACAAAATTTTGCTGAACCAACACGCAACAAGCAGAAGGAACAGCTCAGCATCACCCAAACCCTGCAGGGCTCTAACTCTGCTGCTTCTGCCTCTGCAGCACAGCTTGTGTGCTCTCTCCTGAGCACTTCCAGCAGTGCAGCCCGGGTCGAGTTGATTCTAACACCTCCCAGTTCCAAGGGATGGGATGCACGGTGCACGAAGCCAGCTGTCACGTTGCTTAGAAAGCAGTGGGGTGAGAAGCTGGTTCCATCTGTCGTCTGCTTTCTGCCAACAAATTTACCCTCTGATTCCTTTTTAAATATAAAACAGAGGAGGGGAAAAAAATAAATAGGTTGATGGTGTGAGTACATCCTGCTGTTGGTGAAAGCAAGGGAGATGCAGGGCACTAGAGGTGGAACCTGGCTGCTGGTGGCTCTGATTTCCCCACCCTTGCCATTATCAATCAGTGTGTGACCCCATAAGGGCTCTTCCCTGGAGCAGCTTCAGCCCTTGATATGTGAACAACACCCAGGCTGGCAGCCAGCACCAGCGGTGCCCCAGGGAAAATTTCCTGGCTGTGGTTTCTTTTCCTTTTGATCTGGACCACTTTGCACTGTGTTCCCCCCCTCACTGCTGTGGGAGGGGGAATTCCTGCCCCAGGGCTGGAGCAGCACAAGGAGCTGCTCCCATCCCTTGGAGCATCGCTGCTGGGGGAGCCCACCCAGCCCTGCAGGCTGTAATTAAAGAGCTCTCTCCCTAACGATGCCTCTCTCCATGTCTTGCAGTCATTACCACAGCATGGAGGTTTTCACCCACTACGATCTACTGAACCTCAACGGCACCAAGGTAGCTGAAGGCCACAAAGCCAGCTTCTGTCTGGAAGACACGGAATGTGAAGCAGGTAGGGTTGGTCCCTTCGGGAATTCCCCTGGTGCTAGGAATCCCCTGCTGTCTGCAGACAGATGACAGACTCAGAGATGCCAGCAAATTCCTGAGCAGGGCTACAGCATGGCCTGACGAGCTGGAACCAATCCTCAGGGGCTGTAGTGTGTCTCTGTGGGTATAAGAGAACCCCAACAGACCCCATGTGTTGAGCTTGCCAGACCTCAGCTTCTTACCCATTAATTCTGAGGTGCTCCAAAGTGGGAATCAGAATGTGCAAGAAATCCCCAAACCTGCCTCTGGGTGATGGCTCAGGAAAGGTGGCAGCTCCTCCCGTGCATGACACTGGGTATTTCAACACAAGACACAAAGCAAAGCAGCACTGCATTGCCTCATGCAAAATATTTTGCCTCATTGCTCTCTATGGGGATGGAGACCCAGCAGCTCTTCCCTGGGCTGAGCCAGGCTGTGCGTCTAACCCTTTGCTTTTAAACTCATGCAGATGTGCAGAAGCAGTATGAATGTGCCAATTTTGGAGAACAAGGAATCACAGTGGGCTGCTGGGATGTGTACAGGCACGACATCGACTGCCAATGGATCGACATCACCGACGTGCCGCCGGGCGACTACCTCTTCCAGGTATGGGGAGAGAGGGCTGCACCCACCAGGGATGTCAGGAGGGTGGTTAGTGAGCTGGTTTATCCATCTACAACGCTGCAAAGTGCTGATGAGAGAGTAATCGTGTTTGCAGAATACCCAAAGGGCGAAGAATTAGCCAACAGAACACAACGTTACCAGATCCCACGAAAAATCAGTGCCAATAACCACAGCTTAGAGAGAAGCCTTAAGGAATGCACAGCAGCTGACAGCACCCTGCATCCCACGTCACGTGGCACACACAGATGCCCAGCATCCCACTATTGTCTCGTCCTAAGCTTTGGAGCTGTTTGGAAGCAATGCTTGCTCTGCTTGGGGATTAAACAGAGCTATTCTGGTGGTGGTTGCATGAGCTCAGGCTGTGCCTGCAGTCAATTCTGGGGGGGAATTCTTTGGTTCCAAAAGCACCCATTGAACTGTAAAGGAGCGAAGGGAAAAGGAATTATTTTTGTCTTTCGTTTTGTCTTCACTGCTATGGTGTGAAATGGAGAGAAGCTGCCTGAGGGTGTATTTTGGTGCACATGGGTGAAGGTGTGATCTTGATCTGCCTTTAACGAAGCAGCTTCTCACAGCTTCCAATGTGAGTTACTTTTTTTTCTAAGCAAACGATGCTGTCATGAACAAGCTGATTCCACCTCACTCTGACTCTACTTCAATGGGATCAGTCCCACACCCAGTCTGCCTCCAGCCAACCTCATGCTGTGCTTCTCCATCCCTCCCAAGGTCGTCATCAACCCCAACTACGAGGTGGCCGAATCCGATTACTCCAACAACGTGATGAAATGCCGGAGCCGCTACGACGGGCAGCGCATCTGGATGTACAACTGCCACACAGGTGGGCAAAGAAGGCAGCTTTGGGGGCTGCTGTGCATGCAGCATGGGTTGATCCTTAGGGTTAGGGTTAGGGTCAAGCAGCTTTCTGGCCAAGATCCAGCAGAAATCCCTCTTGCTCAGCCTTGGGACAGGTGTTGAGATGTATTTCTCCTAAAGGAAAGGAGCACAACCCCCTACCCAAGGCTGGCAAGCATGAGCAGGCTCAGGAAAATAATTATATTTCCTTCTAGACTCAAATTATTACCGACCTGGGACTGATCTCTTAGGAGCCCAGAGCTGCTCGTTCCTTGACGAGCTCCCAAGGACAGGGATGTGCAAAGCAGAGGGAAGAGCCAGAAGTGAAGATGCTCAGTGATCACTTCAATAGGAGGAAAAACAGCTGCGTGTTGTCTTGAGCGCTGTAATTTTTGTCTTGGAAATATCAAAGCCAACTGATATAAATTTGCTTTTAACAGTCAATTAGCAGATGCATTTAAAAATGGCATCAAGGTGCAGGCTAAGACAAACCACTTCTAACCCAGAAAGCAAATTAACAGCCTGTCACCCTCCCAACACAGCCCTGGTGAAGCCAGTTTCCATAGCTGGCTGAAGCTCCTCCAGGAGAGCTTTTCCTGCCTTTTTTCTCATTAGTTTGTTGCTTTTCTGAAGAAATTACTCAGCTCAGATTGCAGCTTGTGACCTAGTTCAGGACAGCCAAACCCGCTCCAGTTGGACGAACGGGCGCTTCGGCGTTGGACGAGCTCTCCAGCTGAGCTCGAAAATATTCTTGACTTAAAAATGTGTTTGGCTTTTGTCTCTGAACTAGCAAAAAGGAATGGCATGGCTCTACTGAAGGGCAGAGGAGACAGCACCCACTCAGCCTCGAGGAGACCATTTCATGGGTCCTCATGGCCAACACGTCATGTTTTTAAGTAACAAAGGTCAGCAGAAAAATTGAGGAGAGTTTGTAACCTTGCCTCCCAAATATCTTAAAGATTAGACTCAGGACTCTGGGCTGTTCCAATTATGGCCACACTTAAACGAATTAGCCCATGAAAATCCTCGTGCTTGCTTTGAGCCCTTCAATTTTGTAGCACGTTGGAACATGTTGACCCTTCCAACCCAATGATTCTGCAAAACCCAATGCCTGCTCTGCCCTGTGCTTGAGCTTCTTGCTTACCCCCGTGTTTCTGTGGTCCCCCAGGTGGCTCCTTCAGCGAGGAAACAGAGGAGAAGTTCGACCACTTCAGCGGACTCACAAATAACAAAGTGGCCACCCGATAGAGCAGCACTGCCTCCCACCCCACTATTTAAAGAAGCGAGGTGATTTCCCGAACCACTGCACAACAAGAAACAAAAAAAAAAAATCAAGCAAACAATCAAACTCCTAAATTAGCAAGGTAAATTATTTTCTTAAAGCTGCCTTCCTTCCCAAGTTAGGTGCTTGGACCTCATTGCAATTCCCATCCCCACTACTGTGGTAGTCGGGTGCTGGCTTTTAAACTCTCCTGGGCTCTCTCTGTTCACCATCCCACCTCCACCACGACCTCTCCCTCCACTTTGCAGCACCATCTTCATTGGTTCACGCAGGTCCAGGCTGCAGCGAGCATGGTTTGCCCTCGTTTGGGTACCACCAACCTCCACGTGTCTTTAGCATTCGTTTTCCTGATGGCATTAACCTCAGTGTTTTTAAGCTCAAGTTTGGAAGCACCATCGATGCTAACACCTCTGTGATGCTGCTTCTCCAAGGCAGCTCGTCCTCAGCGTGATGGCTCCATTTCAGCAAAGAAACACAGGCAAGGAAACCAAACAGAAGCTTTTTTTGCTGAGCAGAACAGTCTAAAGCATCATTTAATACCGCAGTGAAACTCTTGTGATCAACAACCAACTCCAGAACAGAGCAGCGAACGCAGAACTCCATCTCCACCCACCCTGCAGCCCTGGCAGATCACCTGATGATGATGATGATGATGGGGAACGTCCACCACAGTAAGCCATTCACCCCACAGACCCTCCATCCACCCAAACAGGACCTTCTCAGCCAGATCTTCACTTTGTTTTCTTCCAAGGATTAATTTAATTAAGGCATTTTACACCGCTGTGCCTTACAGAGGTCACTTCATGGCTTTCATCATCAGGGATCCAGACCTGAGCTGTCGTCTTTAAGAGGATTTTTTACACTTAGGAGATTCCTAATGGTGCTACGTGTGTTCCTCTGTTTGTTTGAGGACACACACTGCTACAGCTTTTCAGACACAGCTACTTGAATAAAAATGTTTTACCCAGAAAAAAAAAAACGTTTTTTTTTTTTTAATCCTAGTTGTGTATTTCTACTCTGTGAAAAGTTCAGGGCCTTGTTCACAATCCTGAAGGGGTTTTCTCCCTCTGTGTTTGTACAGAAGACTTCTGCAAGCAGCTAAAACTAATGGAATCCTTGCAGCTCATGTTCACAGGAGGGATGGAAGCAGCTGTGACTCCATCACCCACCCCACAGCGACGCTGTGAGGCTCAGAGAACACAGAAGTCTGCTAATGCCTATAGGAATATTCCTGTCTTTTATCCAGTGACCCAGATGGTGACACCTAGCCAAGGTTTTTAGCCTGTTGAACGCTGGAAAACTCCATTTTGTTCTCAAGGTGCAGGACTGTGTGGAGCAGAGGCTGAGCTGGGGGGATGCTCTGTTGCTGCAATGTCTCAGAGCATCCCCTACCACCAGGCTCTGTGCACACCCAGCCAGGGGCAAGCTCTGGTTTGCTTTCCCCCATCAGTGAATAACAGCTTTGCTTGCTAACAAGTGCAACAAAGTCAGGCAGGCTTTTTCTAAACAACCTAAATAAGAAAAAAAAAACCTTGAACCACACTTGCCTTCAACGCCTGCCAGTCCCGTGGGATATTTTAACAATAACACTACAACCAAGGAAACACTGAACAGATTTTTTCTGACTCCTGCAGATGCTCTGCTCTGTTGTTACAGCTGAATTTTGGCCAGCAAGATAACAGCTCCCTCACCCTGGTGCACTTCTCACAGGCTCTAACACGAGGCAGCCTTTCCCCCAGGCACCTTTCCTTGGTGCCAGTGCTGCAGAGAGGGAGGGATGCTTTGAAAAGCAGAGCTGAGCTCTGCAGGAAAAGCAAACTGCAGCCCTCAAGGAGCTCAACACCCCGTGCAACCTTTCCCCTTCCAAACTTCAGAAAGAAAAAAAAAAACCAGTGCTAACCCATAACAGAGCATCCCCGTGGCAACTCACTGTTCTGCATGCAGTTTAATGTCACAGCCATGCTCATCTACACATCTTTTGGTGTTTTTTCCTTTTTTTGTTTGTTTGTTTGAGATGGTTCATTCCTCCTGGTCCAAAGCCTCTGGCAGGAGCCCCTCGGTGCCGCAGTGCTGCCGGTGCTTCAGCCCCAGGGCGCGGGTCACCAGCCGCCGGGCCACCACCGCGTCAGTCTGGGGTCTCTCCTTGGCAAGCTGGAGGAGTTCTGGGGGAAAAAAAGGAAAAAATGGTTCAGCTGCAGCTGGTTCAGGACAGCCCCGTGGCTAAGCAGTAGGACTGTGAGACACCAGAGCTGCTCCTGAGTTCTTTTACAGAATGAGCTCAGTGTGAGCAAACCACCCAACCCCTATGGAGTAAGTTGGCATTTCTTTTAGATTTTCCTCCAGATTTTATACTTTTCCTCCAGGAAGTGTAAAAGTTTTCTCCCAGAAAGCACAAATCTTAAGTCCAAATCTTTGTGCTTCAGTTTGGTTTCAGTTAAGATGCAATAATGCCCATTCAAACACCATTTGGCCACACTGAAGCCCCAAATCCCCTCTGCAGAGATTTGTCCCCAGCAGCTTTCAGGCCCAGCTCTGTAACTCCAGGCAAAGCAGCTCCAGTCCCTTCTCTGAGAACAAAATGAAGGCACAGTCCGACTGATTGAGCCACGCAGAAGTTCCACCTCCATATCAACTAACCCAAACCAACAGTCCCAACCCACAAAAAGCAGCAATGGAAAAAAATAATCTGCAGTTTTTAAACAACTGCTCACTCCATCAAATGCTTTCGGAAAGCCCTTTGGCCAGCAGTGACCTCCAGGTTCTGGTAAGCATCTGGCTTGCTACAGTTTCATCTCCTAAGAAAGCAATACACCAGAACTTGACCAAGTCCAAAGCAATCTGGATTTGGCAATTAGCTAATCATTTATCAGCAATCGTTTGCAAACTTATTATCCACTTAGCAACGTGGGCTTTGCTTGCTTTTTCAGAAGTTTTATTCATTAAAAAAGAAGCAGCTTAAAGAAGAAGGGGCAGCTCAGAGCATCCACAGCTTGGAGAATAAAGCTGCCAACCTTTCTTAAAAAAAGCAATTAAAAAAGAGACACTGTCAGCTAATTGAGATCCAATCTGTATTTGGAGATGAGTGCTACTTTGAGTGGACAAGTTGGGATGCTGTGGTCCCCAGGAGGGGTTCCAGCAAGAATGAAAATGGATGAAAAGTGTGAAAGCCACTCAATTCTTTCACATTTAAACTTAGCACTCTTCAAAACTCAGGAACTTGGAGCTGTGACAGTGTCCCTTTAGACCATGAGTTTGTTTCCAGTCTGTACTGTAGCGATGCCAATAACCTCAGCGCTGTTACTGCTCCCAGATTCGTGGCATTTCTTTACTGTGGCAAGTGTAACTGATTACAGTTCTGATTTTAAAAAGGCAATCAAATAAATAAAACAATGTTAATGGCTAAGCTTAACAACTCTCTCTTCACCTGATACTGAAATAAAATTATGCCAACCACCAAAGAACCACCACTGCTTTTGTCTATCTATCGTGCAGAGGAAGAGGGCAGAAAAACTTACTGGGCAAGCCTATGGCATTTGACATGTTCACATTCACCTGTGCCTCCAGTCATGCCTGCTGCAGTTATTTTGGCTGTCAGAGCAAAAAGCAGCATTACTGATGGTGCAGGAAGTTTGGACACAGCAGTGCTAACAGCTTGGATGAGAAGAGAGAGGGCAGCAGCAGGCTGAGAGCAACGCGACAGCTCGCTGCCCTGCCAACAGAGCTACGAAAGGGAAAGGAACAGTGGTCCTTAACGGGAATTTCCCCATTTAACTCATCACCGTGCCACCCAGGATGCAGAAGACAGGCAGATGAAGGAAGAGGCAGTAAGAGGTCTTACTTGGTCGCTGCAGTGCCTTCACTTTCGACTGCTTGGTGGCGTGGATCAGCGGGCGGATCTTCAGCGCAGGGTAACGCCGGCCCAGGGCTTGAGATGCTTCAAAGGGCAAAGAGCTGCGTGTTGGTGGCTCCAGCAGAACACATCAGCACACAGCCCCCTCCCACCATCATGCCAGAGAGCTCCAGCAGCTCGGGGTCAGCCCCAGCCTTGCCCTGGAACAGCTGAACTCGCTCTGCTCACCTCTGCCTTGCAGCACGCCCTGCTTGCACAGAAAGTTCCAAGAACGCATCCATTTCAAAGACAACCCTGACTGTTAGAGTGAATTCTAACAAAAGAGCACGAGTGCTCGGGCTGTGCATGATGCTGGGTGGAAAATTCTCCCAGGAAGGGGCTGCCCTGTGTCACATCACACTCAGCACATCCCCTCCAGGTTGCACATGGGCAGGAATTCTGCCCGGCTACAGCAGGAAAAAACCTAAAGCGGCAAAACAATTCCCAGCAAGGCATGGCTCACTGTACAAAAGGTGCCCTGGTCATGACCCAAGCCAATTAAAAACCTGCTCAACTTGCAAAGCAGTTAGTGCACAGCATGCCAGGTTTGCAAATATTCAAGTCTGAAGTGCAGAGAGAGGCACGGGGAGCCAGCAGCACCGGGGATGCTGCAGAGCTGGGGGTCTCTGCTCCCCACCTGCAGCCAGCAGCCCCCTACCTGCAGACAGGCTGGAGAAGATCCCCAGGGCGTGCGTGTCGTCGACCCACTGAATTTTGAAGCCACTCTCACTAAAATGGAAAGAAAACAGAATGGTGTTCGTTAACAGGAAGGAAAAAGGCACGCAGTAAAAGCCACAGGCACCTGGAGTTAGCAAGCTGGTGCTTGTCAGAGCATCACAGCCATCTCACAAGACAAGAAAGGAGGGAACAGAACTAAATCACAGCCTCTGATTCCCCCATGGACTCTCTTGGCCAAAAACCATCCCCCATTTCAGGAGCTGCTTTGCAATGCATCGATATTGGCATTGCCAGAGCTTCACGACCACCACCTGACTGCTCAGTCACCTGCAATGGAAAGCAAGTCTCTAGGAGTGCTTTGCAGAGGTTCAGATGGAGAGAGCAAAGCAAAAAAGCCTCAGTGGAAAATGTGAGGTTGGGAGCACGGAGTTCAGAGATTTCCCCACAGCAGAGGAATTACAGACACCATCGGCTGCTCCAGTGAGAGCTGTCGATGTGCAGCTCAGTGCCACTGTCACAGCCAAGTGGAAAAAAATATTGGAGAAAAGACAGACAACAGATACAGCTGATGGAGAATGCAAATCATGCTTTTCAATCTGGAGGGGGGTGCAGAGGTGAAGCACCCCCAGCCAGGGCGTGGGGGGAGCACAGAGCTGCCCAGAGCCCCATTTCCCACTGCACGGAGCTGAGCTTGGCTCTGACCCTGCTCCCAACCCAATGTCACCCCTCCAGCACAACAAAGCTGCCTGCTCCCCATATTTACAGAACAAATCTTATCTCCTGCAGCAGGGTAGGGCTCTTTTTCTTTTTGCAAGCACTTCTGTAAGCTTGCAGTTTCAGCTCAGGCGCTGGGACGTGAGAGCCAAGAGGTTCCTACACAGCACACACCGAAGGCAGAGCAGACAACCAAACCAGTGTGCCTGGCAGAGCCTCAAAAAACACTTTAAATCACACAAACTACAGGAAAACACCCCCTAGAGCATAAGAGCAGGAAGGTGAAACCAGGATTCAGCGCAGCAGCATCACACCGTTGTGCACGGAGGCTGGATGCTGCTCACTGCCTGCCCCAGAGAGGCACTCACTGGAAATCTGAGAACACTTCCATCAGGTGCTCGGTTTTTAGAGCTGGGGAGAAGTCATAGATTTCGGTGACGTGCCCAAAGTCCCCCTCGTTGACCTGTGCTTCTCCATAGCTGGAAGAGTCGATGGTGATCCTCTCGATGCTTATGTCCTTCACTGTTAGATGACCCACAATCTGACAATAGGGAAAGAAAATAAATTGTTCATGAAAGCTGCTGGGCTAACAACACCCAGATGGTTCCACCTGGGCCACACACTGCAAATGATGCACCCAGAGCTCACGCTGGGTGCCCACCCTGCAGGGTGCCACCTCGCTCCCTCCAACCCACGGCCGTGCCCCAAGAGGTTCAGCAAACACCTGGCACTGATGTCCCCCCAGTGTGACAATTCCTCAGCCACCCCCTTGGCCCCAAAGCAACCCAACAGCAACGCCCAGGGCAGGCACTACCTCTTGCAAGAGCTCCGCAGTGCAGTCATCCTCCAGGCCGCTCTCCTGGCCCTGGGGGGTGGCCGTGCTCTCCCCTTTGTCCCCTGCAGACAAGCTCAGCTCCTGCTGCAGAGCCTCGGCCAAGCCCACGGGCTCCTTGTCCCCATCCTCAGCCATGGGCACATCCATCCCACGCTCCTGCTGCTCGCTGGGACCCGATGGGCCAGCACTGCTGATGGGCTCAGGTGCGAGCAGAGCCTCTCCTCTGCCTTCTCGGGGGGTCTGGTGCTGGGGGGGCTCCTCTTGGGCACCGCTGAGCTTCTCCTGATCTTCACTTTCTGCTCCAGAGGGACCCTTGCCCAGCTCCAGCGCAGCACTCACCGTGTCCTCGCCGCGCTCTTCCAGCAGTGACACACTCCCACCGCTCCCCAGGCTCGTGGCACAGCTCTCAGCTTGGTTTTCCAGCACCAACGTTGTGTCAGACCCTGCACAGTGGTTGGCATCACCGCTCTCTGAGATGGAGGAGCCCTCGCTGGGTCCCACCACGTTGGTGTCCCGGCTCCTTTGGTCCTGAGCTGGAGCTTGGCACAGGGTCTCGCTGCCTCCTGCCACAACGCTGCTGTCCCAGCTCTTGCCTCGCTCTCCTCTTTCAGTTTGGCTTTCGTTGGGTATAGAAGGAAGGGAACCCCAACAGTCTTTCTCCTGACGTTGCTGCCCAGAGGTGCTGCTCTGTGGCACGGGGACATCCGTGCAGCGCCGAGCACGGTCCCCGTTCGTGCCATTGTTGCTTTTTCCTGACTCCTCTCCAGCATCCTGCTGCTCGCCGAGCACCAAAGAGACATCACCAGATGCCATGCTGGACTCAGGGCCACCTTCAGACTCCCCCTGGGCATCCTCCATGGCAGCTGCAGGGCACACCTCCCCTTCTTGTGCCCTATCCGTGCCCACCTCGGTGCCAGCCCCCGCCGTGCTCTCGTGCTCCCCCCACTCCTTCTTGCGCATCGCTTTGGGGACGTACAGGGCTTTATCAGGTTTCCTCCGGGGCGGCCGCCGGATCCTGCCAGACCCCACGCAGGCTCGAGATGTGTCCCCATGGCTGTCCCCTCCATGTCGCAGCCGGGCACCCCGCGTCCCACGGCCCCAGGGCTGGGGGGGTCGGGGCGGGCGTGGGGCACCGGGGTTTTGGTCGCTGGCGTCACCGGGCAGCCTGGGAGCAGCAAACAGCAACACATGAGCAGAGGAACCCGAGCAAAAGAGAGAGGGAAGCATCACATCCATACGTCAGCCAGCAGAGAGGCTTTTTTTCCCCTTTTCCTGCTTTCTTAATGCTATTAATAACGCTCCTCCCTGCTGTGAAGGCTTGAAGGTGGAACAAAAACCCAGGAAGAGGAGAAAGGGGACCTCTACCTTACGGCTGAGTGGCAGATGACCGTCCTCCTCCTCCATCCCTCCCCGACAGAAAAGCTGCTCAGCAGCTCCACATTCTCCACGGTCCGGTGGATGAGGTAGCGGAGGCGGCTGGACAGGGGGGGGAACAGGAGCACCCTGGAACGGCAGAGGGGTGGGGGTCAGGAAGAAAAAGAGAAGGATGCAGCAAGAACTCATCGCCTTCTGTTCCCCAAGTGCAGGGCTTTAAATCCTACAGTCCTAAGCCCTCTCCCTCCAGATGTGCAGACAGATGTGCTCGCTGTGCCCAGCAGCAGGAGGAGGCTGCAGCCCTTCTCGCCATCCCAAAGCACTGCAGACACCAACAGCCACAAAAACACAAACGGGTGAACCCACACCGTGCTGGGTTGCACCGCGCTCAGATGCATTTTTACAGTGATGGTTCGTTCCCTTTTACAGCTGCACCGCTGCTTTTGTCAGCAAACATTTAAAAGTGATGCAACAAAGATTTAATGCTGCTGTAAGCTGGTGGGAGAACTGAACTAAGCAACCCACAAAGCCCTTTTTTTTGGCCATCTCAGGGTTGCACAGCTCACTGGGTCAGCAGTGAGATCCAGCTGAGAGCTCGGCTGGAGCAAAACAACGCAGCGTGCACGGCCGGGGAGGAGGAGGAGGAGGAGCAGTGCAGGAAGCCCTCAGCAGAGGGCCAGCAAAATGGCTCGACTCCAAAACTATTAATTACAGCTCATCAGGCTGCCTGCAGCGAGCTCAGCCACAGTGAAAGCCACCGGTGTCCAAATAACTCTGCTCCGAGCCCCAGGCTGATCCCTGGGGTCAGGGAAGCTCTGCAGCCAAGCTGCAAACGCTGCCATGCAAACCCCAAAGTGCTGATGCTGCAGAGCAGAGTTCCATGAGGACATCGCTTCCGGAGCGTGCACGTACCGGTGGTGCTGCCCCTGCAGCATGAAGTGCTCCAGCTCCTCCATGATCCTCCCCACGAAGTCATCCTCGGTGGGAGAGAGGAAAACGCCGTCCATGGAGCGCAGCGCCAGGGTGGCAGCAAAGGGGGGGGGACCTGGGGAGGGATGGGGACACGTGGGGATGGCATGGGGGTCCCAGCACCCCCTGCAAAGCTGACCCCCCTGTGCACCCCCTGCAGCTCCAGCCCCGTGCACCCAAGGCCTTGCAAACCCTGCTGCACCCCCAGTGCCACGTGCAACCTGTTTCACCCCAACTGCACCCCCCTAAGAGCATTTGCACCCTGCTGCACCCCAGCCCTTCCTGGTGCACCCCCAGCTCCACGTGCAAAGCTGGGCATGCTGCTGCACCCCATTCTCTCCCCTGTGCACCCCTAGATTCCCCGCTGCACCCCAGCCCTTTTCTGTGCACCCCCAGCACCCATGTGCACCCCCAGCACTATGTGCAAACCTGTGCACGCTGCTGCACCCTGTTCTCTTCCCTGTGCACCCCCAGCACCACGTGCAAGCCTGTGCATGCTGTTCCCTCCCATTCCCTTCCCTGTGCACCCTGACCCTTCCCTCTGCTNGCTGTTGGGTTCCACCTCCCATCGTGGTGTTTTTGCTTCTTTGCTCGGCTTTGCACAAATTCCCCTCGTGCAAAGGTCCCCAAATTGTCACAGGTTCAACAGCTGCTGTAGGCGGAGGTGAGGCTCACCGGTGCTCCCCGGAGGGAAATCAAAACGTTTCTGGAGTCACTGGGTCGTAGGCAGCAGCAAAATGCTGGGGAAGGAGGGGCTGCTGCGTGCCACTTCTACCCCGAGCAAAGTAAAAGGGGGAAGAAACACAGTGAAAAGGATGGGGAACGGCGGATGGAAGATGTAGAGAAGCAGCTGAAACCAAACTAGTGATATTCGTCCTCTGAAAGCTTTTGATTTTGTCCTCCTCGAGGCGGAAGGGATCAGATATCCTCGCTCCCAAAGGCTCCAAGTTCAGCATCCTGGGGCTGAACCATGCCTGCTCCTCTCCCTATCACACTCCTCCTCCCAAGGCCACGATCTCCCTCCTGCACAGAAAAGCAGTTTCCCCCCAGCTGAAGCACGGGGCAGCACTGCCTGGTTCTGCCAGGGACAGCTGTCACCCCAGGAATGTCACAGCAGTGGCAAAAGCAGCTCCTGTCCCCACCAGCACGGCTGATTGCACATCACAGACCAACAGGGAGAGGCTCAGCAGACCGCCAGTCTTTGCCATCTCAGCTGAATTCAAGCCCTTGTATTTTTGTCTTTTGCATTAAGTGTTTTCCTGTGGGTCAAAGGGAGAGAGATGGAGCAGCCATGCAGATTTCTACTGCCCACACCTGGGCTGGGTCCGAAACTGTAAGTTACAAAAAAATGCATCTGAACCCCTTGAGCCATCTGGAAAATTGTTCCATGCTTCTTCATGCAAACTCCTGGCCAGGCAGGGAGAGCAGCGTTCGTGTTCTGCTCAAACTGCTCAGAGAACAGACAGCTGCAGGATCCCTGCTGGCACCCATCTCCGAGAGCATCCCCCCACCCTGCTCCCCACCCTTCTCATCCAGCACGGTGCTGCTGAAAGGTGCAATCCTCTCCGGTTCGTGCTCCACCTGTACCACTGTGGGGCAGCTGTTGGGAGAGGAAACCCAAGAAACCTTGCCAGAGGGCCCCTGGTTGTTCTCCATCTGCAGAGCAGCGTGGGGGAGCTCCTGGGGGGAGCCAAGGGCCCCCAGGTCCTTCTGACACGAGGTGTCATGGGGGTAGGACACCAGCTCGTTGCTGAAGTTCACCGTTTCCACCGCGTTGCTGGGGCAGAGGTAGCCACAGCCCAAGATGGTGGCAAAAGCTCTTCGGAAATCCGCATTGAAGGCGTAGATGATGGGGTTGAGGGAGGAGTTGGCCCACCCGAACCAGACAAAGGTGTTGAAGACGGTCTCGCTGACACAGGGCAGCTCTCCTGGCTTGCGTAGGTCGGGATCGCAAAAGGGCACCGTGCAGTTGAGCACGAAAAAAGGCAGCCAGCAGAAGACGAAGACGCCCATGATGATGGAGAGGGTCTTGAGGAGCTTGGTCTCCTTCTTGAAGGAGTTCTGCAGGGAGGCTTCCTGAGGGCACTCGCTGCTTGGGGTGTGTTCTGCTGCTCTCTCCAGGGAGGAGATCCTGCGGATCTGCCGCCGGGCGATGCGGAAGATGCGGGTGTAGGTCACTGCCATGATGGTAACGGGGATGTAGAAGCTAACAAGAGAGGAGGAGATGGCGTAGGTCCTGTTGAGGCGAGAATCACACTTCTCCTCCCCGGTGACATTCCAAGCTGGCTCCTGCTGATGAGCCTTGTGCCACTTCAGCTGCACGGGGATGAAGGAAATGAGGAGGGACAGCAGCCAGGCCACCCCGATGGTGACGAGAGCCACGCGCTGCGTCATCTTCCTCTCGTAGCAGAAGGGGTTGGAGATGGCCCAGTAGCGGTCCATGCTGAGGATGCACAAATTGAGGATAGAGGCTGTGGAGCACATGATGTCAAAAGCCACCCAGACATCACAGAAAGCCCCAAAGGGCCAGAACCCCAGCACCTCGGTGGCAGCCTTCCAGGGCATCACCAGCACGGCCACAAAGAGGTCGGACACTGCCAAGGAGATGACAAAGAAGTTGGTGACCTTGGAGCGCAGGTGTCTGAACCTGATGACAGCCACACACACCAGGGTGTTGCCCAGGAGCGTGGAGAGGATGAGGAGGAAGAGTGGGGCAGCTGCCACCCCACGGAGGGACAGGTTGGGGCTGCCTTCTTCCACCCAGCTCTTCCTGCTGCCGGTGTCATTGATGTCCTGCCCATCTCCTTCCGTGGAGGAATAAAAACCATACACACCATCCATGGGGTCCTTGTTGTTTCCGTCCCTTGGGGGATTTCACAGCTGTTCAAGTCCCTGTCAGCATCCAAAGCGCCGTTCCTACAGCTCTGCTGACATCTCAGAAGCACCAACTGCAATCCTCCCAGCTCTCACACCCAGCCAGGCACTCAAAGCTCTCACTCCTTTCCAGATCTCCTGCTGGCAGCACGGCATTCCTTTCATCCTCTTGCCTCCCACCCCAGTTTCCTTCCTTTGCAGCCTGCTGTTCGCAAAGAGCCTGCACTCACCTCTGCTGCTCGAGCAAGCTGAGGGCTTTGCTGCATCCCTTCTCCCTCTCCTTTCTCAGCTCTCCATCTGTTGCAGGATGCAGGATCCCAGTCAATCCTTCTCGGTTTGGCCAGGCTGGGACTTGCTGCCAGATGCAAGCAGGAGCTGGGCTCTCTGCTCTTGCAGAGGGATGTTCTCTGCTCATAAGCCAGGCTGCTCTGCTGTCTGCTCTTCCTCCTAATTGCCTCTGGATTTCGTGCAGGTGTGATCTGGCTCTGCCCACACACCAGGTCCCCTGCTCACTAGGTTCTGCAAACTGAGAGGAACGGGGCACTGGGAGTCCTCAGCTCACAGGGTAAGTTGCTTGGGATTTAGGGGTAAAAGAACCAGCATTCAGGTGGGACTGGAGGGGCTTCCACACAAATCAGGATGGAAATTTAGCACGCAAGAATCCATCGGTGTGATCTCTGAATATAAGACACCTGAATTCACTGCAGAGACACAGTCACGGCTCAGATGTGTGACCCTAAACCAATAAAATCCTGAGCTGCCTGGCTGCAAAACAGGCATTTACTTCCACTGCAAAATTCCTTCAAGTCCTCAAAAGAAAAACAAAAACAAAAAATCACAATCAAACAAAACAAAGCCCCTGTATAAATCCAAGGATTTTTTCGTTCTGAAAGCAGCAGGCAAGCAGTTTTCAGGCAGCCTTTCTTCCAGTTGAGGTTACACATAGGATCAAAGAGGGGCAAAGCTTTGGAAGCGAGAAGATCCCATCCATCACTTTGTAACTAAAATCACTGCAACCAGAAGGGCTCCCCCGGATCAAAGAGATGTCATTAAAATCCTTTGGGAGGCAAGTTCACTCGAGAGCCAGCTCTGGAACAGCTGCTTCAGTGGGGACCTGCCTTTGAGAACTGCTTTGCTAACAAGTGCCTAAGCCATGAAAGGGCAGCGGAAGCTTTCCAGATCAAACTGCAAAACCCACCAGGCAGCTCAGCATTAACTCACTGACTCCACCAGCAGCGCATCGCAGTGACCTCTGCCTTTGCCAGGCAGCCACACCACTTCAGAAGAAAGCAGCAGCCAATCCATACAGAATCAGCTCAGCTGCAGTGGGATTTAATTAACTTGACCCTGTGGACTCAGGCTTTGAATAATCCCAGACAGAGCTGGAACTGCACAAGAACAACTCGGAAACAAGAGCACAATTCATCTCTCAGAGATGCAGCACCAAGCAGCTTGCCCCTAAAGCAAACAGCATGTTCGCTCTGTGGCAGGTTAAAAAAAACTCGCTGCCCACATGTCACGGCGTTTACTTCTGGAGGCTTTGTTTAATTAAGCCTCATTAGTTCCACCGTCTTCCAGCCTGCTCCTGCCAAGTGCTCATGCCGAGGAGAGCAGCTAGATGGCACCAGCAGCCCCCTCACAGCTCAACCCTTCCACTTGGGGCTCCTGTGGCAGGCCAGCCCCTTGCCTCCTTACCAGAACTTCAGCAGAGGAAAAAGATCCCACTTTTGGCCCAGGCACCGCACGACGTTGTCTGGCAATGCGTTATCCTGCACAGGGCTGCATGCAGTGCACTGCCCCAAAGGGCATTTCCTTGTATTCCCTGTAGAGGACACAAAGATTTTTAGGATGCAAACAGCAGGATGCTTTCACTGCTCTTTGAGGAAGTAGCGACAGCAGGTGGTCTGTCATGCAACATTAAATCACAGCCAAGGCTGGGACTGGGAGCTCACCTGCTAAGCTAGACAGCCCAGGGACAGAAGGCATTCCAGGAAAGCTCTGAGATGCAAGGAAGCCCTCCTCCTCCTTAGGAGCTTAAAAACACTTAAAGAAAGGACCTCACCCTTGCACACAACTTGCACCGAAAAAGACACCCAAAACAGGCGAGGGGAGGATGGGGTGGGATGCAAAATATTGCCCAATTTCTGTGCATCTCAGAACACACCTCGTGGAGAAAGGGCTCTTACCTCTTCTGTTACAGGCAAACAAACAAAGTCCCTCCTCCTGCCTGCTGGATGCAATCTTCTACCAGGAAAACTGTTCTGCTGCATTCTGCTCCTAACCACTTGCTGCATTTCCTCACAGAAGCAGCTGCTATTTTTTCTGAGAATCAAGTTAAGTACTATTTTATACAGCACTCGAGTATGATAAGATTTCAGTTCAGTGGCAATTCAGCTTTCAGTTTTTATATTTAATTTTCTCACCCAGCAAGAAGCTGCCCTCTATTTCCCTTCCCTG
This sequence comes from Penelope pileata, assembly GCA_013396635.1. Lineage (NCBI taxonomy): Eukaryota > Metazoa > Chordata > Aves > Galliformes > Cracidae > Penelope > Penelope pileata. The sequence continues at coordinate 10,035 of WBMW01004441.1, read as the reverse complement.
CCGTCTCACCAAAATATATTTAAAATTCTCCATTCAACCATCTTGATTACATTCCCCACTTTGCATCAAAGGAAGAAAATTACAAGGCACTTCAAATAAAGCAGCAGCTGCTGGGGTGTTAACTCTTCAATGCCTCTCCCAGAGTAGCTGTCTCAGATGCATTACAGAATTGCAGGAAACTGGTCCTCCAGGAATCATTCTATGCTTCCCAGGAAGGTGCAAGTTCTGATAGCAGGAGAGAAACGAGCAGCACTCAGATCATTTAGAAAAATCTAGAGCTCCTGGCTGTAGGCCAGAGCTGAGCTTTCCCAGAGTTGCAAGCAGACAGCATGCAGTAACTACAGGAGGAAGAAATTTCCTCCTTCCTGCCTCCCCCTGCAAAAAACCACACATCTCTCTAGGGCTCAGCATGCCAGCTCAGATCTGACTTCTTGCTACAGGAAACAGGCTCGACTGCCAGTGAATTCAGAGCTTGTTTCACGTATCTCAGCAGCAGAGGGAAGGAGGTGTAATTTGAGCAGTGCTCACGTGCTAGGTGATCCACTGACCTTGCCTTTAGACAAAGTAAAAGAAGTAGCATCGATGTGCTTGAGTACTGTTAATTATAATCAGAATAAGGAGGTGGAAAACGAACATCCCCTTTGCATAAAGCCAAGGGGGCAGCAGGGAGAACTGACTTCTTACACAGCCACAGCAAGGCAGCTCAGGTAAGGGACTGCGTTCTGCGTGAGCCCTGAGACTGGATCTGTAGAGGAATGAGAAAATGGAAAGGTGAGCCAAGCTGAAGCGAAGAAGCAAACCTTTCCAAAATGATTCTTCTAAAATTGAGGCTGTCCAACCCAAAAGCCAGCACAGGCTCTTTGGTGACAACAAACTGCTTTGTTAGACATAGTAGCTGGTTTGTTTTAAAACACAGAAGTGTCTCATACAGGAATTACTAAGTTTGGTTTTTTTGACACAAACACAGGAATCTGTCCGTTTGCTTTCAGCAGACATCCTTGCAGGACAGCTGGAACAGCCCTGACGTGGCAACGATGTTGGACAGGGAAACAGAAGGCAGCACAAGGGACTCTGGTTCTTCCTCTCCCCTTTATTACATGTGGGTTTTTCTGTTTGCTCACAAAGGAAAGGAATACAGAGCTTCAAGTCATTTCACATAATTCCATGTGCAGCCTGGGTACACTGCTAGCTGGCTACAGCACACCATCTCCAGCAGGAGCCTGCACTGCTCAACAGAAGTGACAAAGAGACCAGAGCCAGTGCAGCACCCTAGTGACACCAGTGGTTTCTTCCCCAGTCCTCTGAGGCTAAAGCTGATTTGTCAGTAAGGAACAGGGCACAGAACTCCAGCCCCTGTTAGTTTATTGTTCACCCAAGCACGTGGCTCAAGCCATGCAGCTTGGTACAGGAGGGAGCCTAGAAATGAGCGGTGACACAAGTACATTCCAGGTCAGGGAGAGGTGCACAGAGGACAGGGCTACAGATCGGCACGTAGCTACTGGCTCCCCTGCCACACACAAGGCTCCGTGTGTGGAAAGCCCACGCTCATTCTCCTCCTGAAGGAATTTATTTATTCATATTAAGTACCAGGCTTTCTGCTTTTCCCAGTGCATACACATAATAAAAAAGTGACCTGCAAAAAATGAGGATTTCGCTCCTGATGGGTAAGGATAGCCTCCAAAACATATCTTTGCTTGCTGTACTTGTTTTTCCATTAAAAACATGTACAGGGTTTTATTTTGGGGCTTTCTGGTAAACCATAATCTTGTGGAATTGCAACATCAAGACCAAAGGCGAAGTTGAAACTGTTAGATGAAACTGTCCACTCTGGAAGGGAAGATGATGCATCTTTTCCCCTCCCACCCCAAATCACTCAACACGAGCACCCGAAGCAGATCACCCTGCTGCTGCTTTGTGAACAAGGAAGATGCAAAAGTAGCAAACAGCTCAAATTTCAACTCAGAGCAAGCAGAAAGCTGCATCATAGCAGCTGCAAGCCTTTGTCACCAAGGTCAGCATAACTCCATTCAAAATATTTTGCAGGTCTCCCTTTTAAGGCCTTAGTGTCATTACAGAAAGAGGAATTATTTTTGTCTTGTGCTTGAAATTGCTGCCCCCTAGTGCAGCAACAAAATCTCCTACAATTTAAACAGTTACAGTGTCTAGTTGTCCACAACCGTGCAAAATACAGACGGGGAGGGATAGAACTACCAACAGGTGTTTAAGCTTCTTGCAGATATCTTATGTCAAGGACAGTACTTATGTGCCAAGTGTTTTAAACAACCACACAAACAGCCAAATGTTGAGCAACTGCAATACTGCTGCAACTCAGGTTCTCAACATCAGCCACAGCAAAGAAAAAAAAAAAAACAAGCACTGTTATGGACATAGAGAGTTTATCTTCACTGGGCAGAGAAGTGAACTGCGTTCCCAGAAGGGAAGACTGGATGTCACAGGTGACTTGGGATCACAAGTCAAATTCAGACCAGTGCAGATGTTGGCACAGAGATGACAAACACCAGCTGGGGCCAGTTCCAGAGTGGATTGTCATGGCAGGAGATCCTGTTGCTTAGCAAATTGATATTCATGAAGAAGAGGGTACTATTACCCCTCTGTCCCAAAGTTTTAGTCATTAGTTAAGGAACCTTAAGACAACTTCTCAAGCTGCAGCAACAGGACGCTGTTGGGCCTTCAGAGATTCAGTCCCAGAGCTGTTTGTGGTTCAGAGGAAGCAGAGGCAGTCTTTTGTGCCAAATCTATAAAGAAAATTGCAACAGAAAGACAACAGTTTCCATCAGTAAGAAGGACTAAATCAATCAAGTCCATAACTAAACAAACAACTTCAGAGGTCCTCAGAACTTCAACATTTGATTGCATTCTCTTGGAAGCGCATCCCTCATGTTTGACATGGAATGCTGAGCTGCCTTCTGCTCTGAAATTTGAGAACAGCTGCCCAAAGAGGAAGAAAACTATACAGACAGTCCAGATTCCTGGAAGGAAAATTCAGATCTATTTACCTCCATTCAGGACAAGAGCAGGAAAAAATATCAGTATGCCTGTAAGTCCTGGTCACTTCCTGTTAGTAAATAATGACTACTTCAGAGCTAGTTTAAGCAGACATCGTATCTATAGCACGAGACATCCTAAGTGTTCCAGATATGAAAATAAACAATGACAGAAATCCTAACCCTGCACAGACTTGGTTAAATGAAAAAGTCAACAGCTCCCTACATCTCAAGGCAAAGTGTCCAGGCAGAATTTCTAGCAAGGAGGGCAACTTTTAAAACTGAGCCTGGAAGTGAAAGGCAACGCCACCAAGTACCTGGCAGGGATACCAGGAGAGCTTGCTGTGGAAGTGGGAAAGATTCTAGCTCAGAATTCAGTTCTACTTTCAATTCATCATTGATCCCAGTAACAGCTAATTAACACAGCCTGCTGACATCCATACCTTCATCACAAATAGAGAGCTTTTCTAACTCAGCTTCAAGCTCAGCATCCGACACAGCTGGGTTTGGTGCCTTCTGGGGAGCAGCAGGCAGGTCGACAGGCTCCTTCGTGGTGTCCTGGAGGAGACTGTCCAGCTCCTTCTCAAGCTCCTCAGTGTCCATCTCTGCCAGTTAAAGAAAATAGTTAGCTCCTAGCAGAATTAAGTAGCATCTTCACAGTTAGAGTGAAGTTTAACAGAATTACTACTCCCCACACCACTGCCTTATTACTCATAATAATAACAATAAGGAACTCCTTGGGCTTCTTCCAAAGGTGAAAACTCAATCCTGATCTCAGAGAAAAGCTATTCCTCTAGAAGCCTTTGTGCTGAGGCATCTAAGGGTAAGAAAGTATTTCAGCTGAGACAAGCTGCAGCAATACATAGACCAGAAGAACATTGCTTGAAAAACAAAAGCTGCAGCCACTCTAAAAATAAATTTAAATCAACATTACACAACTCTGAACTGAAATCTCCCAGCACTTAAAGACTGCAGGGATTTGGAGATGCACAAATGCTGACTCTCCTACAACCCACTATCACAGAAAGAGTTCCTTGCCAGTCATCATTCTCTCTAAAGGCACCAACAGCAACATCCTTGGTATTTCAGTAACAACCTGTCCTCCTAGGAAGGAGTTGTCCTATGCAGGGAGGCAGCAGGGGAAGGATGGCAGCCTGTAGGGCCAGTAGTGGCAAGATGAGCAGAAGCTGGAATTCTCCACACGTACCTAAACCATTGACCCCCACTCCAGCCAGAGTCTGGGCTACTTCATCTTGAGTATCACAAAGCTGGGGAAAGAAAAAAAAGTTTGTTATAGAATATAAGCTAATCTTCTGTCTTACTGTAGGCCAGCTACATCAAGAACAGAAATAGCACCAATAAATAAATCAGAACTTGACTTAAAAGCAGCAGGTACTGCCGCAAAAGAGAGGTGCAACATGCCTGGCTTTTCAACAGTAAAAGCAGTGACATGGAAGGCTGTTTATTAAATGCTACAAGATCAAGAGACACACCTGAGGAAATAAGCCTGAAAGAGAAGAAACTCCCCCTAGTTCTAGCTTTTTCACATAAGCAACAAGCTTGTATTGATGCTTTCGCTAACAGAGGAAGGAAGTTATAGATCAAACATTTCAGCTATGAAATTTTTTACAGCCTTTCAGCTCAGCAGTTGAAGTCATCACTTAAGTACATGGAGCTGAAGAAGTAATCCTTTCCTGTTAAGCTTATGCAGACAGATTGCTCTCTACATATCCATTAATTCAGAATAAACTCTTCCCCTTTTCCTTACTGAATTGCAGAAAATTACAGGTTAGACAGTTTTAAGACCCTGTTTTTATGTACACAGTTGCATTCCAGCCTCCAAAAGCTACACTTATTTATTTTTACTGCCTCTTGCTAAACATTTTCTAGGAGAGCTGCGTGCTTGCACAACACTGCTAACCGAAGAGCCCACGAAGTGCGCAAGCTTAACGTAAGTTGTGCTGCAGCCAGCAGTAAATGCAATTATGTAAAACCAGACACAGCCAGTTATTAGAATACCTCCACTTGCTGATCTAGAGAGATCAAGAGCAACTCAGTTTGTTCTGATGGCACACAGGACAGAAACCAAGCAGCACCAGATGCCTCAAATTTGCTGGGCAGATCTGCTGTGTACATGTATGCATTATTTGCTTACTTATATGCATTCCTATGCCAGTACCTCTTGTATCTGATCTACCAGGTTCTCTGCCTTCTCCACAGTAACATCCTTCATAGACAGTTTCAGAGCTCCCACACCAGCCTGATAGGCATTA